>SJYX01001061.1:266347-322592 GCA_006410675.1 Oreotragus oreotragus | reverse complement strand
GAACTGCCGGGGCCACCCGCCCTGAATGGACCGCCCACCCTGCCCGGATCGCCCACCCTGAATGGACCACCTGCACTGTTCAGAGTCCAGTGTATATGCCCTTTCGGAAAACACAGTAGCTGACACAGTGGGGCACACAGTGTAAGCAGTGGTATCAGCTCATCTTTATCCTAGACAGTAAGATAGGAGCTATCACTGTTACTTCATAGATGAGAAGTGCAGCTTGTGCCACTGCCTGGCCGAGCGGTCCTTCCCAAGGCGAGCTGTGCTGTGGTCCTGGGGTTGTCTTTCATGTTCCTGTGATGATTGAGGGGGGGCAGACACCAGTAAGGCCGGACCCGGGGCCATGATGAGCCGCCCCTCCTCCCTCCCGCCGGCGAGAAGGTCCCTAACGGAAGGAGCCTCCCAGATCCCAGGGACCAATGACAGCACACTTGGCCGGCTAAAGCCGCCTCACCCCAGCCACATAGAAGGACCTGTCAGCCCGCGATGCCTCGGCCTGGCAACCTATCCGAACCCCCGTCCGTCTAGCCTGACCATCCCTCGCAAGGAACGTATAGAAACCACCCTCAACACGGTCCGGGCGCGGACTTCCTCGACCTGCCCCGCTCGGGTCCGGGAGCCCCGCCTGGGAGCGCTTCGCCACTAAAAAGCCTCTTAGACGCTCCTCTGGTGCCCTGGTCTTTATTAGCCCAACAGCACCCACAGCTGCCGCATGGACACCCCGTCCTCTGGGGCGGAGAGGAGCTAGATGCCTCGTGAGCATGATTAGGGCCGACTCAAGACGAGGGTGCTACTGTCCACACCTTTGAGGTTACTTATTAGCCTGTAGCTAACTGACTACACGCTGACAAGTTGGCTTAAACAAAAGCTAAATAGAATCATATCATCCTCCAGGTGGAGGGGAAATACCACAGAAAAAAATAAAACAACTCAAAATATAGGTTTAGCAGTAAGTTAACTTCAAATTTTCAAAACTTCTCTTCAAGAAAATACACCTTAAAATGAAAAAAGCAAAAGCTATAGATTGTGAAAGATATTTGTAACTCATAGAATCGGCAAAAGATTGGCATCTGGAAAACTAGAATTTCTGTAAATCAGTATGAAAAAGACAAGTAATCCAAATATTTTGTTTGAAGTAAAAATCTAATTCTCTTATTTACATATTCCTTGGTGACACGCTCTTAATAGAGGATTTTATAACAAACCTTGCTATGTGATATAGCAAGTCTTCCTGACCTTGAAAATGGAAGCCAGAAGAAAACTGCACGTCACCTGAGAGGTGACGAAGGGAAAGAACAGCTGCCCCCGTCTTCTGCCAAGAGTGTTCTCCAAAGTGACGGCAAAACTAAGATGTTTCTAGCCAAGTCTGGGACCACAAGGAGACCAAACCAGTTAATCCTAAAGGAACTCAGTCCTGAGTATCTACTGGAAGGACTGATGCTGAAGCTGAAACTCCAATACTTTGGCCACCTGATGCAAATAACTAACTCATTTGAAAAGACCCTGATGCTGGGAAAGATTGAAGGCGGGAGGAGAAGGGGACAACGGAGGATGAGATGGCTGGATGGCATCACCGACTCCATGGACACGAGTTTGAGTAAACTCTGGGAGTTGGTGATGAACAGGGAGGCCTGGCATGCTGCAGTCCATGGGGTCGCAAAGAGTCGGACATGACCGAGTAACTGAACTGACTGAGGCAAGTAAAGCAAATCCACCACACAAACAGCTGACACCCCCCTCAGCTGAAGGGGACCCGCCATGTGGCCGCACGGACCACCAGGCAAAAGAGGAAAGGCGGTGTGGGGACGCAGGCAGGAAGACAGGTCACGAGCTCCACGAGGTAAGGGGTTCACAGACACGGGCAGGACTGCTGGGGGCGTGGACAGTCAGCAGGGACGTGGGCAGATTGCTGGGAGGGCTAGTCCAGGCCCTCAGCCTTGGCCTTGGTGTCATTTACCCCCAGGTCTCTTGCTGTGGTGAAACACACATAACACGAAGTCTGTTGTCTCCAAGCGTGTCAGCTCAGTGGCATTAAGCACCTCGGTCCAACCATCCCCAGCAGCATCCCCAGAACTTTCCCATCTCCCCAAACTGAGACTCTGCCCCCATTAACCACCGACTGCCCTCCCCCGCCTCTGGGAACCGCCATACAGCTCTGTTCCTATGAAGTGGAACTCTCTAGGCTTCATGTAAGTGAGGTCACAGGGCATTTGTGTCTCTGTGCCTGGCCTATTATACTTAGAGCCCTCAAGGTTTTATCCATGTTCTAGCAGGTGTCAAAAGCCCCTTCCTTTTCCAGCCTGAACAGTACTCCATGGTGTGGCTGTCTCATATTTCGCTCTCTTTTTATCCATCGGTGGACATTTAGGTGCTTCCACATTTTAGCTGTTGTGACTAATACTGCTGTGAACATGAATTCAATTTCAATTCTGCTCTCAATTCTTCTGACTGTATCCCCAGAAGTGAAAATCCTAGACCAGATGGTAATTTTATTTTTAACTTTTTAAGTAACCTTCCTACTGTTTTCCATAGAGGTGGCACCAGGTACCTTCCCACCAATTATGCACAGAGATGTCAATATCTTCACATCGTCACCAATACTTGCTACTTTTTTTTGGTGGCTTTTTTTTTTTTTGGATAGAAACCATTCTGAGTGTGCAGCGGCATCTCATTGTAGTTTTGATTTGCGTTTCCTTAATGAGTCATGGTGTTGAGTGTCTTTTCATGTGAGTATGCACCATTTGTGTATTTTCTTTGAAGAAATAGCTATTCAAGTCCTTAATCCATTTCTGAATTGTTGTTTTGCTGTTGAGTTTCAGAAGTTCTCTATATATTCTGAATGTTAAATCCTTATGAGATATATAACTTGCAAACACTTTCTCCCATTCTACTGTGTGTATTTTTATTCTGTATATAGAGTCTTTTGATGTACAAGAATTTTACATTTTCATGAATTCCATTTTGTCAGTTTTTTCTTTTATTGTCTGTGCTTTTGGAGTCATATCAAAGAAATGTTGCCAAACTCAACATTGTGAAAATTGTGCCCTATGCTTTCTTCTAAGAGCCATGCTGCTAGGGCTTAGACTTAGGCCATGTATCCATTTTGGTTAATTTTCTTATATGGTGTGAGGTAAGGGTCCAACTTCAATTGTTGACATTCAGAGCCAGGTAATTCTTTGTTCATGGGAAGGACTGTGCTTTGTAGGATGTTTAGCAATGTCCCTGACCTCTGCTCACTAGATGGAGGGTACCCTGCTCCCGGTGGGACAACCAAAAATATCTCCAGACATAGCAAATGTTGCCCTGGGCAGCAAATTGCGTCTCTGGTTGCAAGACTGGTGACAAGGTGGCCTTCAGGACGGAGGTGGAGCTGTGGACGAACCTCTTAGAGTGAACACAGAGCATTAAGAGGTTGGAGTCCCTCCCGAAAGGCCACTAAGGGAGGTCAGCAGCAGAGGGCTCTCCACAAGCAAGTAGACAGAGGCCTGTGGCCCTCTGCTCAGTGAGTCCATGGGCAAGGTGGCCCAGGCAGCAGAGATGGAGGCTCTGCGTGGGCTCACAAGTGTCCACATCCCCACACCAAGGCTGACCCAGCCACCCACACTGCTGAGCATCCAGTCTGTCTACAGCAGAGGCCACAACCTTACCTCCAGTGTGGTACCCTGCTTGAGGGAAAAGAGGATGGTACCCAGGGACAAGCTGATTAACTGCAAACCCTTCTTTTATGGAGGGGCTGCACTTGGCCCTTAAAACAGAAATAGAGCGTGTTCTTGGATCAGAGTACTCAGCAAAACCCCAATACCCAGAGAGGAAGCATGTAAACAGACACCAGCAATCAAGCAAATGCAAGCAGAGCCACAGCGAGGCACCACTTTGCAGAAAGTCTGAAACGCAGAGACCCACTCACCCCTGAGCTTCAGGAACCTGGGGTTCGGGAATCTCTGCCGCGCGGATGGGGCCTGGGAAGGGGGCGACTCTGGCTGTCTGCTCCCAGCTCGGTTCCAGCACGCGTGCAGCACGGCCACGTTTCCCCAGAAGAGCTCTCGAACCAGGGATAGCCCCACCCGGACCAGCCCTGTCACTGGCAGACCACCCCCAACCCGCCGCGGACGCCGTGGCGCCTGCCTTTGACTGATGGACAGCCTCCCCGGGGGCCTGGGAGGTGACGTGCTGGGAGGTCACTGTGGGGCCTGTGCACAGTCCGCCCCCGAGCGACTGCCCCCCACGTTCCACCTGCCGCCAGGGTCATGAGCTGGGCCGGCGTGGTCTGGGCCTGCACCCACCCTTGTCCTGCGGGGTGAAGAGACCACCGCATCCTCCCCACCCAAGGCCTCGCCTCCCTCTGCCCTGAGTCTTCGGGACCAACCCCACTCTGTCCCTTCTCTCTATCCATGCCCTCGCCTCCAGACCCCCTCCCTTTGCCTCTGTGCTCCACAGGGGGCCGCGCTAGATCTTCCCTGAAAGCCCTGAAAGCTGGGGTCCCACCTAGACCGCCCGCTGCCAGGTCACGCCCCCAGGCCACGCCCCCCATCCCCAGCACGCTGGCTCCGGGCTGCCACCCTCTACGGTCACCCCGGGCCGAGCTGCCAGGGGGAGATGCACGCAGGCCCTTTCCCGGGCAGCCACCCGCCTGGCCCTGGCTGCCCCAGCCTCGCCAACCTGGTCCCGCCAACCCCATCCCCACCCGGAATGGGCACCTCCCGTCGCTGACACCCAGGCCTGCCCTGCCCCACCTCATGCCCCGCCCACGAATGCCCCCGGGTTTCCCTCTTCGGCCTCCCATTTTCCTCACAGTCACCCTGGGACCCCCTTGGCAAAGCGACCTGAGTTTAAGCGGATCCTGGGCCCTCCTGCCGCCCGCGTCCTTCACCCGGCAGCCTCCTTGGAGGACGCCGTCTGCACGTGGACGCTGTGTGTCCTCGTGGAAGCCAAGGCTTCCGCCGGAGCTCCCTCGCTCTCCTTCCCACCGCTGCTCCGAGACACACCGGCTGCCTCCATGCCCATCCTCCAGCCCTCGGATGGCGGCCGGCGGCCAGGACGGCCTGCCTCCCTTGGCCCGCCCCGGGGGCCCGCCCGCCCATCGCTGCCTCGTCTGCGTTCTCCGCCGTCAGAGTGCTACCGCGCTGGCCAGGACGTCCCGCTGAGCTGCCGGCCGACGGTGGGTGCCTCCTGAGTCTGGCCTCCTGCTCCGGGGCGGGCAGTGCAGCCACACGTGGACTCGGGGAGCACGGCGTGTGCCCCCGGGGCTCTGGCCTCGCGGCCCCTCCCCACGTCCAGCCTGGGAGGGGTGCAGCCTCGGCCCCCTGTTGCCAGGGGTAAGACGGCCGGACTCAGTCCCTTCCCAGCCCCGGGTCGCTCATCAGGTGGACGCGGGCTGGGCCAGGCCTTGCCAGGCTCTTGCCAGGACCCCAGGGGCTGGCCGTCTGCCGCAGCAGGGAGGTGGGCGCATGTGTGTGCCTGCCCGGGGAGATTTCTGGGGCCTGGGAGCCCCGCATCTTGTCAGCGTCCCGTCCAGGAGCACAGCGTCCCACCCTCGTTTCTTCACCGTCCTGGGCCTTCGGGACTCGGCTACCTGAGGGCCAGCACGCGCACCAGTAGGAAGGGCGTGGGGTCGCTGACAGCTGGAGGGCTGGGAGGGACCCTCAGCCACCCACAGCCACACTGCGCACGCCCGGGGGTGACCGCCCCACGCAGACCACAGCCCCGTGGGGAGTGTTATGGCCGAGTCACCCCTGCGTGTGAAGAGGTCGCTGGACTCAGACAGGACACAGTCTGTCTGGTCTTAACTGATATCATGCTGGGTGTCAGTTTTTAATTTGATTTAATACCATAGCCCTGAAGCTCCATTTCCCCTTAGAGCTGGATGATTTATTCTTTGCACTTTTACCAAAAGCCTCGTGCTTCTAAGGAATAATCACACTTCAGACTCCGGCAGTTTAAGTTTGTGGAAATATGGGGGGCTACCATTCATCCTTTCTTGCTCAGTATAGAAACAGCCAAGTGCTGCCCAGAGGGGACGCCAAGGAGACCCTGGCCCGTGGCCCCACTGAGCCCCGGGCTCTGACGGCTGGCATGTCTACCAGGACGGGGCCCGTGCACTTGTGGGTCATTGCCCCTCCAAGGGTCCCTGAAGCCCAGCAGCCTCCCTGGCTCAGCCCTGCCCCCACAGCTCCGGGCAGGGGCGCCGAGTAGCCTTGGGGGCCCACCTGTTGCTCCTGAAGGCAGTGCTAATCTGAGATCACAAGACGCAGGGAGCCCAGACCCACACACACTCCCGGAGGCCTGCGCTGCAGGCAGGTGTGGACCCAACCCAACGCGTGCGCCCACCCAGGACAGACCACAGGGCCATCAGGGTCCACACGGTCATGAGGAAGGGGGCCCACTCGGAGAGCCACTGCAGGCTGGCCACAGAGACCCCACCACTGCTGTTCTGGGGGGCAGCGGGCACTGACTCTGGCTCAGGGCTGGCAAGCACCCGTGGGTGCCTGGTGTCCTCCAGCCAGCCCAGCATCACCAGGGCACACAGGCAGAGTCTCGGGCCCACAGGCTGGACAAGGGACAGCCACCATTCTCCCCACTGCGCTCAGGATGTCTGACTGTGGGTTCCCACAGCTGCAGGAGACTCCGCCTGCTCCTCTCAGGCCAATTTATCCTAAACCTTCTCCCCACCTTGCCTCTGCTGACCGCACGCTCGCCCTGCACCAGCCATCTCCGCAGAAGCTCCTGGCTCCTTCCTCGCCCTTTTCACGGCTGTGACCATCCCCAGGGGCGGCTTTGTGCCTGCAGGCATTCAAAGCCCTTGCAGGGAGCCCACTTCCCTGTGCTGGGAGATAAAGGGCCAGCCCATCCGTCAGGAGACTGGTCTGCCCGTTGCATGAAACAGGAGCAGATGAAGAACAGGATTTGACTGGTGCTTTGTCAGGTGCCCCGGTCTCTGCCTGGAGTTCTGCCCCGGGATGGGGGCGCACCACCCCTGATGACACCCTCTGAAGGCCCAGCACTGGGCCGCGGGGTTCTTGCCACGGGGTCTGCGGCCGGGCGTGCGTGTCACAAACCTCCCCGTGTCCTCAGGCGCCCCAGGACCTCTGCTCCTGCTGGACCCCCTTCCTCCACACCGGGCTCAGGTTCCTGGGCCCTCATCCCAGCTCCTCCTCCCACGTCCCTGTGCCCACTGCGAATGAGGACCCCTGGCCGGGGCCCGGGAGGTGGGCTGGGGACAGAGGCCTGGCCTGGCGCACGGTGTCAGCTAACTGTTGCAGGGGAGAGGCACCCACATGGGTGACCCTGCATGAGGCTGTTGGAGCCTCGGGGAGAGGAGGACGCAGGAGGTGAGCAGCAGACTTGTTCCCAAAGAGGTCAAGGGTGTGAGCACCTTGAGGACAAGGGGACCTGACTTTTCAACTGTCAGCACAGGGAGTTGCAGATTTTAAGAGACAAAACGACGATAAACTCTGTCTTGGATTGGAAATGATGGTACCTGTGCAAGTGCTTCACTTTCAGAACACGCAGGCGGATGCAGACATCACCGGGGGCAACAGACTGTAACATGAAATGAAGATCATGGCATCCGGTCCCATCACTCCATGGCAAATAGGTGGGGGAACAGTGGAAGCAGTGGCTGACTCTATTTTTCTGGGCTCCAAAGTCACTGCAGATGGTGACTGCAGCCATGAAATTAAAAGATGCTTGCTCCTTGGAAGAAAAGTTATGACCAACCTAGACAGCTTATTAAAAAGCAGAGAGTACTTTGCCAACAAAGGTCTGTCTAGGCAAGGCTATGGTTTTTCCAGTGGTCATGTATGGATGTGATAGTTGGACTGTGAAGAAAGCTGAGTGCTGAAGAACTGATGTTTTTGAACTGTGGTGTTGGAGAAGACTCTTGAGACTCCCTTGGACTGCAAGGAGATCCAACCAGTCCATCCTAAAGGAAATCAGTCCTGAATATTCATTGGAAGGACTGATGTTGAAGCTGAAACTCCAGTACTTTGGCCACCTCATGCGAAGAGCTGACTCACTGGAAAAGACCCTGATGCTGGGAAAGATTGAGGGCAGGAGAAGGGGACGACAGAGGAAGAGAGGGTTGGATGGCATCACCGACTCAATGGACATGAGTTTGAGCAAGATCCAGGAGTTGGTGATGGACAAGGAGGCCCGGTGTGCTGCAGTCCATGGGGTTGAAAGAGTCGGACACGACTGAGCAACTGAACTGAACTGGACTAGAGATGTAACAACCTGTGTGCTGCCTGCCTCGGAGCAGGGGGGCTGGGGAGGAACCTGCAGCCCGGGACCCCTGAGCAGGCCCAGCGCCCAGACCTGGGTTTCTGAGACGGTCCTCACCAGAGGAGCCCGGAGCTACCTGGGGGCTGGATGGTCCAGGGCTGAGGTGAGCGAGGCACGGGGGGGCCAGAAATCTTGGGTCAGAAAGTGAGGAGCTGTTTAAGAAAGGCAGGGCCACGTGGGAGGAGCATGAACCAGCATGAATGGGCTGCCCCTGGCTGAATCTGGGGCAATTCGGTCACGAAAATAAAGAATGACAGGAACAAATTATAACCCACTGAATGTGACCAGGCTACATGAGCCCAGATTCACAGCAAAGAAAACACAGAAAATTTGAGGACTCATGAGCTGTAACAACTCATGTGCTGTAACTGAAGATCGATCCTGCGTGTGCAGCTAAGACCTGGCACAGCCAAATAAATAAACAAAAATGAACGTTTTCTAAAAACTCTGAATTTGTAGCTCAATCAGCTTGCAAGAGCAGACTCATTGGAAAAGACCCTGGTGCTGGGAAAAGTTGAAGGCAGAAGGAGAAGAGGCAGCAGAGGACGAAACGGTTGGATGGCATCACCTACTCGGTGGATGTGAACCTGAGCAACTTCTGGGAGATAGTGGAGGACAGGGAAACCCGGTCCGCGGGGTCACAGAGGGTCGGACGCGACTTAGCGACTGAACACCGACAGCTGCCGCCAGCACAGCTGCCACGGCTGTCGGGCGGACCTAGGCCGCCGGCTGCGCTTCTACACTGTAACTGAAGCAAAAGTTGTCTGTAGGCCTTTCTCTAGACCGTTTGAGAGTAAATCATAAACGAGGCGCCCCTGCATCCTGCTGTACGTCCGAGTCAGGAAGCCAAGTCAATTCGTGGCCACACCCTGGTCCTCAGATTCCGTGTGTCCTTCAGCAGAGACTCCAGCCCCATGCTGAGCACAGTTTTCGCTGTCACCCTTGACAGTTCCAGTCCTTTTATTTTGCAGGAAGTCCCTGAGATGGGTCTGTTGGGGGACTCCTCAGAGTAGAGGCAGGTTACAGGCCTGCGGCAGGAGGCCCCTGAGGCGGGGCCAAGCTTCCCCGCAAGCTCCGCCCGGCAGGCCTCCCACTCTCAAGACAACACTGGCACAGCTTATGTCAGGGAGCGCTTGCCTGTGCTCTCTTCTGGGGGGTTGTGGGGCTGCGCCTTCCGTCTGCCTCTGAGCCATTTCGAGCTTATTTTCACAGCTGCTGGGAGAGAGCTCTAACTGCCTTGACTCGTGCGTGGCCGACCTTCCCAGCGCCGCTTGCTGAAGAGCTCGTCCTTCCCCTGCTTTGCATTCCTGCCTCTGTGGTCAGAGGTGACTGGCCACGGGTGCCTCTTCCTTTTTGAGCCTCTCTGCTCCCTGGAGCGGTGTGTCTGTGTTTACGCCAGCGCCGCACGGTTCTGATTACTATAGCTTCGTAGTGTTGTCTGAAACCGGGAGGGTTATGCTTCCAGCTTCGTTCTTTTCCCTTAAGGTTCGCTTTGGCAATCCTGGGTCTTTTGTATTTCCATTAAATTTTAGAGTTATTTGTTCAAGTTCTGTGGAAACTGTCATGGGTAATTTGACAGGGAAAGCATTAAGCCTGGCGATTGATCACATAGTCCGAGTAAAGGATTTTCTGGGTATCTGTTACAGACGACAGCCACGGAGATTCTGGGGAAGGACTAGCCATGAGGGGGTAGCTCTATCATATGAAGACGCATCACAAAGCTTGGATCAGCAGGCCAGGCTCCAGGGCACAGAAGATCAACCGCGGAGGGGTGGAAGTCTGGCAGCAGGTGCCCAAACATGAGGGAGAGTACCGTTGCAGCGTGCTTGGCTTTGAAGCTCGGAGGCCACCTCAGTGACTGATCACTTCCGGGGTGAAAACTGAGTGTCTGGGGGACCCACTCTTCACGTGAACTTCGTTCATCCCTTTTGACTTTTCTACCATATGTGTGTTTTCCGCTTAAATAAATAAATAAAACATGACCTCAAACGTTATACAAATGCCAGCTGCTTCTCTCTCCGAGCACGAGCTGGCCTGCAAGGCGTGCAGAGAGCAGGCCTGGCTCCCTGGCAGGACCGCTGACCAGCAGAGCCGGCCAGGCCTTCAGCCTCTCCCTGGGCTCCCAGCNTAAATAAATAAATAAAACATGACCTCAAACGTTATACAAATGCCAGCTGCTTCTCTCTCCGAGCACGAGCTGGCCTGCAAGGCGTGCAGAGAGCAGGCCTGGCTCCCTGGCAGGACCGCTGACCAGCAGAGCCGGCCAGGCCTTCAGCCTCTCCCTGGGCTCCCAGCCGGGCCAGGCGGCTCGCCGTCCCTGGGTTCCACAGCCCCCTCTGGGGCAGACGCGTGAACAGGAGGTGATTCCCGGGGCGCAGGGGGCAGGGCTGGCCCAGCCGCAGGTGAGAGCCTCCCAAGTCAGGACACCATGCTCATCACCACGCACCCTCCTCTGAACTGAGCCAGCTGCCCCAGCAACCATGGGTCATTATGTTGATACATAACTTCTTTCTTGCTTGCTTTTTTTTTTTTCAAAAGCAGCTTTATTGAGATATAATTCACATGCCAGGTAGTTAGTCTATTTGAGGTGTGTGTTATGATGGGTCTTAGAGGATTCCTGGTCATGCCTCCCTCTCCACAATTTATTTTAGACCCTTCTTCCTCCCCCAGAGCAACCCTGCTCCCCCGGCTCTCCCCTTGCACGCTCCCTCCCCAGCCCCTGCAATGACCAGTCTACTCCCTGTCTCTGCGGATTTGCCTGTTTGGGGCATTTTGTGAGAAGAACCGCAGCCAGGTGGCCTGGCACCTCATTCTCTCCCGCAGCGGGGTGTTTCCAGGGCTCACCGTGCTGGAGGGGGTGCAGCGCTCCGCTTATCTTTATCCCAAGTAATATTCCATGGCGCGGATGGACCCGCTTGCCAGCCTATGGCCATTTGGCTATTGTGAGTTAAAATCAGCGTGAACAGCCATGTATGAGTTTCCTTTTAATGTGGAGAGTATATATTTAGGAGCAGATGTCACACAATGTATGGGTTACTCCTATTCCTCCAAATGGGCTTCCCAGGCTGCTCAGTGGTAAAGAACCCACCTGCCAATGCAGGAGATGCGGGAGACCCAGGTCCAACCCCTGGGCCGGGAAGGTCCCCTGGAGAAGGCAATGCACCCACTCCAGCACTCTTGCCTGGAGAACCCCATGGGCAGAGGAGCTGGGTGGGCTGCAGTCCACGGGGCCGCTGAGAGCTGGACTCAGCTGAGCGCAGCCCTTATTTATCCCTCCAGACCAGGCTTGTTCCCCTCGACCACTTATCCTTCCAAATTCTTTATGGTGGTGAAATGCACGCGGCATACAGCGTCTCGTTTAGCCAGCTTTAAGTGCTCACTGGCATCGCCACCGCCCATCTCTGCAGCTCTTCATCCTGGGGAACTGAAACTGGTTAAACAACTGCTTGTCGTCCCCCGAAGCAGCAGTGCCCTCCCCCGCCCCAGCCCGGCCCCACGGGCCCGCCTTCTGCGCCCATGCCTGGGCCCCTCTCAGCACCTGGTGCTATGAGACCAGCAGCCTTTGTCCTTGTGCCTGGCTCACGTCTCGGGGCACAGCATCCTCGAGCTCCGGTTGTGCTGGGGCCTGTGTCAGGCTGTCCTTTGGCCTCAAGGCTGAGAGAGGCTCCGCCGTGGGCTGGTTTGGTCTCGGCCCACAGACGCTGACGCACCTCCAGGGAGGCCCGGGCCGTGCGGTGCCCCACAGACAGTTCCTGGAGACAGGCCGTGGCCGCGCCGGCCCGTGTGGCCTCACTGCGGTTGCGAGACGCCCGCAGCGATGACCGTCAGGGAACCCTGAGGGGACAGGCCTGTCACCCACAGGTCCTGGAGGGCCCACGGCGCAGGCACAGGGTGGCCACAGGTCGCGGGGAGAGAGTGGATCGGGCTCTGCCTTTGTGGGGGTGAGGGCAGGGCCTGGGGCTGGGGGCTCACTCTTCAGCGGTGAACCGAAGGCAGAGGGTGGGAGTTAGGGAAGGAGGGCAGAGCGGTCCCTGCGGTGGTCTGCTGCAATGCGGTGCCCCACAGACAGTTCCTGGAGACAGGCCGTGGCCGCGCCGGCCCGTGTGGCCTCACTGCGGTTGCGAGACGCCCGCAGCGATGACCGTCAGGGAACCCTGAGGGGACAGGCCTGTCACCCACAGGTCCTGGAGGGCCCACGGCGCAGGCACAGCGTGGTCACAGGTCGCGGGGAGAGAGTGGATCGGGCTCTGCCTTTGTGGGGGTGAGGGCAGGGCCTGGGGCTGGGGGCTCACTCTTCAGCGGTGAACCGAAGGCAGAGGGTGGGAGTTAGGGAAGGAGGGCAGAGCGGTCCCTGCGGTGGTCTGCTGCATGGGTCACCGGGCGTTTGGGAAGTAGAAGCTCAGGCTGGCGGTGGCTGGCCCGGCTCCTCACTGGGCACCTTGCTGGAGACCCCACTGCAGCATGCTCATCCGGGGGTCGTCTGTGAAACGGACGCCTCGCAGCAAAGGCTGTCCATCTAAGGAAGAAATGGGAACTATTACTCAAGCCAAGGTGAGGATTATACCCAGGAAGAGCCTCTCAGAAAGCTGACTGGTCATCAGAGGTCAACCCACAGCAACGCGGGTTTCTGAGACAGGCTCTGTGTGATGTGCCATAGGTCGTTTGCACACTCCAGGCCCGTGAGGGCAAGGTGGGGTCCTGGTGACCTGCACAAGGCCAAGAAGGAATGCTGTCTTCATGGAGCTGTCTTGTTGGTGCTGGGCAAACGTCGCTCCTCAAGGCTGAGCAGGTGTCCCTGCTAACGGGGAGGTGGGTCAATGCAGATACAGACGCACAGTGTGCGGGGTCGGGGGAAGACAGAGGAGGCGAATGGCAGACTTTCTTATCTCCCCGCAAAGCATGGAATTTACTTCATAGGCGCCACACCATGGTCAGAGAAGCAGGCTGCCCGGCAAGTTATGCCAGCTGAAAAAATGCACAGCCTAGAAGCTGAGAATGGGTTCATTTGGGGACACTCCTGAGGACTAGAGTCCAGGAGACAGACTCTCGGTAGCTCTGAGACTGATTTGAAGAAGTTGGGAGGAGCCAGGATATACTGGAGTATTTTGGGGAAAAAAAAAGAGTGTGGTTAAGCCTCAGAACATGACTGCTAATCACCAGGCATCTCCAGCTGAGGCATCGCGCGCTGTCTCTGGGCTCACTGCAGTCAGTCCTCTGACGCGCACCTTGCCACGCGCCCAGGGCCAGAGTCCTGCCTGTCTCCATCCTGAGAGCCCTCAGGGTGCCCCGCTGGAGGTGGCGGGCAGCGGCCATGTGGGGGCCTCGTGGCCGCAACTCCCTTCGCTTGCTGGCAGGTGGCGTTTCTTGTCCGCAGTCTCGATGCATGGAGCAGGTGTGGCCCATTCGTCTGCTGGTGTGCACCTGATGTGCTGCTGCGGGCACGCGTGCTGAGCTGCTTCAGTTGGCTCTTCGCACCCCCTGAACTGTGGCCTGCCAGGCTCCTCTGTCCATGGGGCTCTCCAGGCAAGAACGCTGGAGTGGGTGCCATTTCCTCCTCTGGGGGTCTTCCCGACCCCGGGATGGAGCCAAAGGCTCTTACGTTTCCTGCACTGGCAGGTGGATTCTTCACCACCAGCACCACCTGGGAAGCCGGTAAGGACATTGGTCTGTAGCTTCTTACCGTCCAGGTCTTGTCTGGCTCAGTTGCCAGGTAACGCCGCCCTTGTAGAACAGCAAGGGTGTGTCCCCTTCTCTCCAGTCCTTTTTTGGAAAAGCGTGAGGAGGGTTGGTCTTAGCACTTTGAATGTTTGTTAGAATTCACCAGGGTCAGCCATGGAGTGCTTAGCTTGATTTTCTTTGCTGAGAGGAGAGATGTTCAATTTACTGATTCAGTTTCCTTCTTAGTATAATATAAAGTCTATCCAGATTTTCTATTCAGTATTTCTTGCTGGTTTAGGTTTTGTGATTCTCGGAACGTGCGCTTCATCCGTTACCCAGCTGGGTCACGTTTGCTCACACGGCTCTCTTCTAAGCCTCATTTCTGTAGCGTTGGCAGTAGCGTCCCCACTTTAGTCTCTGACTCTAGAATCTGAGCCTTCTGTTTTTGTTAGTTCGTCTAGGAAGATCTGTCAACTGTTCATCTTTTCAAAGAACTACCTTCTGTTTATGTTGCTTTGTTTTTCTATTTGCTAGTCTTTCTCTCCGTTCTAATCTTTATTATTTCTTTCCACTAGCTGCTTTGGGTTTAGCTTTTTTTCTCTAGTCTGTTTAATTTGAGAAGTGGGCTATTTCCTTCCATATCAGTAAACGAAGAACATCACAGTCCTCAGTGATCTCAGCCCTCCAACAAGAGCTGGTGAGTCCTGAGGGGACCCAGGGGAGAAGAACCCCTGTCACCTAGCCCTCGATGCAGCCTCTCTCCCAGGGAGCCCTGAGGGGGCACAGGCCGTGAGCACATGGGGCCTGGTCCAGGGAGCCGAGGTGTCTGTCAAAGTGAGCCCAGACTTGCACATCCTCCCAAATACAGAAAAGCACTACATTCCTTAGCTCGGGATATCTGGTTTTCTTTAATTAACAATAATCTTGATGTTCCTGCCACTTGTCCTTTGTTGCAAAAACTGCTATATATCCAAGCTCCCCCTGCACCTCCGCAAAGAGGCTCCTCAGGACTGTCTGAGACGCTGCTCCCCAGGCTGCGGTCCTCATTTAGCCCCAAATAAAACTTCATTCACAGCCCTGACACTGTGTAGTCTTCCCCCTGACGAACTGTAAAAGTAAGTTGTTGATCTGAAATCTGTCTTCTTTCTAAAATGTGATTATTGTCATACCCACCTAGCAGCATGTCGACAAAAGCCAAAAATCACACTCACAACCTAAAAGCGGAGAGTATGTGTTACTCAGTGGGCATCCAAGGCCTTCAAGCCCAGGAGACTGCGTCTCAAGGGACCCGGAGAGACTTGCTCTGAGAAAGGGGTCGAGATGTATAGGAGTTCTGCAGCGAAGGGCGGGGGTAGGAACAAAAGACTCAGTT
Source organism: Oreotragus oreotragus (assembly GCA_006410675.1). Taxonomy (NCBI): domain Eukaryota; kingdom Metazoa; phylum Chordata; class Mammalia; order Artiodactyla; family Bovidae; genus Oreotragus; species Oreotragus oreotragus. Next base: position 307,279 of record SJYX01001061.1, on the reverse strand, counting down.
CCGTTCAGTTGCTCAGTTATGTCCGGCTCTTTGTGACCCCATGGACTGCAGCATGCCAGGCCTCCTTGTCCATCGATAACTCCCGGAGCTTACTCAGACTCATGCCCATCGAGTCAGTGATGTCATCCAACCATCTCAACTTCTGTCATCCCCTTCTCCTGCCTTTAATCTTTCCCAGAATCAGGACTTTTTTCCAATGAGTCCGTTCTTCATATCAGGGGGCCAAAGTGTTAGTTTGAGCTTCATCATCAGTCCTTCCAATGAATATTCAGGACGGATCTCCTTTAGGATGGACTGGTTGGATCTCCTTGCAGTCCAGGGGACTGCAAGAGTCTTCTCCAACAACACAGATCAAAAGCATCAATTCTTCAGTGCTCAGCTCTTTATAGTCCAACTCTCACATCCATATATGACTACTGGAAAAACCATAACTTTGACTAGATGGACCTTTGTTGGCAAAATAATGCCTCTGCTTTTTAATATGCTGTCTAGGTTGGTCATAGCTTTTCTTCCAAGAAGCAAGCATCTTTTAATTTCATGGCTGCAGTCACCATCTGCAGTGATTTTGGAGCCCCCAAAATAAAGTCTGACACTGTTTCCACTGTTTCTCCATCTGTTTGCCATGAAGTGATGGGACCGGATGCCATGGTCTTCGTTTTCTGAATGTTGAGCTTTAAGCCGACTTTTTCACTGTCCTCTTTCACTTTCATCAAGAGGCTTTTTAGTTCCTCTTCCCTTTCGGAGGTGTCATCTCATATCTGAGGTTATTGATATTTCTCCCAGCAATCTTGATTCCAGCTTATGCTTCTTCCAGCCCAGCATTTCTCATGATTTACTCTGCATATGAGTTAAATAAGCAGGGTGACAACATATAGCCTTGACATACTCCTTTCCCGATTTGGAACCAGTCTGTTGTTCCATGTGCAGTTCTAACTGTTGCTTCCTGACCTGCATACCGGTTTCTCAAGAGGCAGGTCAGGTGGTCTGGTATTCCCATCTCTTTCAGAATTTTCCGCAGTTTGTTGAGATTCACACTGTCAAAGGCTTTAGTGTAGTCAATAAAGCAGAAGTAAATATTTTTCTGGAACTCTCTTGCTTTTTCTATGACCCAATGGATGTTGGCAATTTGATCTCTGGTTCCTCTGCCTTTTCTAAATCCATCTTGAACATCTGGGAGTTCACGGTCCACGTACTACTGAAGCCTGGCTTGGAGAATTCTGAGTCAACAAAAGAGTCCAAAAAGCAGTACTTGGGTGCAATTTCAAAAATGACAGAATGATCTCTGTTCGTCTCCAAGGCAAACCGTTCAGTATCATCGTAATCCAAGTCTATGCCCCAAGCAGGAATGCTGAAGAAGCTGAGGTTGAATAGTTCTATGAAGACCTACAAGACCTTCTAGAACTAACACCCTCCAAAAGATGTCCTTTTCATCATAGGGGACTAGAATGTACAAGTAGAAAGTCGAGATACCTGGAGTAACAGGCAAATTGGCCTTTCAGTACAAAATGAAGCAGGGCAAAGGCTAACAGAGTTTTGCCAAAAGAACGCACTTGTCATAGCAAACACCCTCTTTCAACAACACAAGAGAAAACTCTACACATGGAAATCATCAGATGGTGAATACTGAAATCAGAGTGATTATATTCTTTGCACCCAAAGATGGAGAAGCTCTATACAGTCAGCAAAAACAAGACCAGGAGCTGACTGTGGCTCAGATCGTGAACTCCTTATTGCCAAATCCAGACTTAATTGAAGAAAGTAGGGAAAACCACTAGACCATTCAGGTGTGACCTAAATCAAATCCCTTATGATTATACAGTGGAAGTGAGAAGAAGATTCAGGGGATTAGATCTGATAGACAGAGTGCCTGAAGAACTATGGATGGAGGGTTGTGACACTGTACAGGAAGAAGGATCAAGACCATCCCCAAGAAAAAGAAATGCAAAAAGGCAAAAAGAAATGCAAAATGGTTGTCTGAAAAGGCCTTACACATAGCCAAAAAAAGAGAAGAGACATGAAAGGCAAAAGAGTAAAGGAAAGATACACTCATCTGAGTGCAGAGTTCCAAAGAATATCAAGGAGAAATAAGAAAGCCTTCCTTAGTGATCAGTGCAAAGAAATAGAGGAAAACAATAGAATGGGAAAGACTAGAGATCTCTTCAAGAAAATTGGAGATACCAAGGGAACACTTCATGCGAAGCTGGGCTCGATAAAGGATAGAAATGGTCTGGACCCAACAGAAGCAGAAGCTATTAAGAAGAGGTGGCAAGAATACACAGAAGAACTGTACAAAAAAAGTCTTCACTACCCAGATAACCACGATGATGTGATCACTCACCTAGAGCCAGACATCCTGGAATGTGAAGTCAAGTGGGCCTTAGAAAGCATCACTATAAACAAAGCTAGTGGAGGTGATGGAATTCCAGTTGAGCTATTTCAAAGATGATGCCGTGAAAGTGCTACACTCAGTATGTCAGCAAATTTGGAAAACTCAGCAGAGGCCTTAGGACTGGAAAAGGTCAGCTTTCATTCCAATCCCAAAGAAAGGCAATGCCAAAGAGTGCTTAGACAAAAGGCCGCTGCTAATAAAGGAAGACTCTGCACCTCCTGGTGGTCCAGCGGCTAAGGCGCCGGGCTTCCGGCACAGGGAGCACGGCTTCATCCCGGCTCATCCCCCGCCAGGGAACAAAGATCCCCCCTGCAGCGCAGTCAGAACGCCTAGCCGCTTGGCACTGATTGGAAGTTGCAAGAGTCCGGGCTCACTGAAGCCACTCCTTCGACTTGCGCCTCAGCTACCTGGGACGAGGGTGCCGTGTTCACATCCTGAGCTTCCCCAGGCTGTGCCGGCTGGTGGCTGCCGGACGGCAGGCACTCTTTCCTTCATGAGCCCCTCAGGGCCCAGCAGCTCACCACCGTGGGTGGCAGAACTGCCAGTGACGGCGACATCCTTCATTTGCTGATACGGCAGGAACTATTCCGTCTCTCCTCCACTTTGCCTGCATCCTTTAAGTTCTGTTACGTTGTGTTTTCATTTTCATTCATCTAAGTATTTTCTAATTTCCCTTGTAATTCTTTGACCCACTGATTGTATTGTTTAATTTCCACAGATGTATGAATTCGTCATCTGTTACAGATTTCTAACTTTCTCTGTTACAGTCGGAGAAGATACTTGGCATGATATTTATCTTTTAAAATCTCCTGAGACTTGCTTCGTCGCCTAATGTATGGTCTGTCCTGGAAAACGTCCAGCGTGCGTCTGAGAGGAGCCTCCAGGCTGTCGTGCTGGGTGAAGTGCTCCGTTGGACCTGGTTGGTTTGCCGTGGGGTCTGAGTCCTATTTCCCCACCCGTCTTCCGTCTGGTTGTCGTGCGCGTTGTTGTGAGTGGCGTGCTGAAGTCTCCAGCTCTTACTGCAGAATCGTCTGTTTTCCGAGCTCTTTTGGTGTTTGCCTCATGACTTTTGATGGTCTGGTATTAGGTGCATATTCATAACTGCTGTAGCTACTTGCTGTGCCGCTGCCGCTGAGTCCCTCAGGCGTGTCCGACTCTGTGCGACCCGGTGGACTGCAGCCCACCAGGCTCCCCCGTCCCTGGGATCCTCCAGGCAAGAGCACTGGAGTGGGTGCCATTTCCTTCTCCAATGCATCAAAGTGAAGTTGCTCAGTCGTGTCTGACTCTCAGCGACCCCATGGACTGCAGCCCACCGGGCTCCCCCGTCCCTGGGATTCTCCAGGCACGCGCACTGGAGTGGGTGCCACAGCCTTCACCCACTTGCTGTGCTGAACCTTTTGTTAATGTAGGATTTCCTTCTGCATCTCTTACACCATTTTCTAATTTCAGGCCTGTTTTGTCCGATGTTAGTACAGCCACCCTTGCTCTTTCTTGGTTACTGTTTGCATGGAGTGGCTTTTTCCAGGCTTTCGCTTTATTTGTGTCTTTGGATCTCTGCATCACAGACTCAATGGACATGAGTTTGGGTAAACTCTAGGAGTTGGTGATGGACAGGGAGACCTGGCGTGCTGCAGTTCATGGGGTCACAAATAGTCAGACATGACTGGGCAACTGAACCGAACTGAACTGAACAGAGCCCTTTCCAGGCCACCTTTCATCGAATCATAAGTTTTTATCCATTCTGCAAATCTCTGCTTTTTGATTGAAGAGTTTAATCCACTTACATTTAAAGTAATCATTGATAAGTAGAGACTTACTCTGTCATTATGCTCTTTGTTTTCTATATGCCTTATAGGTTTTAGTCCATCATTTCCTGTCTTCTTTTGTGTTTAGTTGATTTTTTGTAGTATAACCTTCACCTTTCTTCCTCATTTGCTTGTGTGTGCTCTATAGCTCTGAAGGGGGAAGGCTCTGGCCCTTTAAGTCCACATGCTCTGTGCTGCTGCCCCAGGAGGCTGGGGAGACACAGTCCTGCTTTCTCCTCCTCCATCTCCGGGAATCCTCTCTCAGCTGTTTTTACAAGAAGCATTTCCCCTGCATATCGTTTCCGTCATCCTGAAGACTGTGGCACTAACCTGCCTTAAATTGTCTTTATTTCCTCCTCCCTGGTGTGTGGTTGTCGTGGTGACCAGAAATACTAGGTGGGCTATGACGTGAGTCTGAGTGAACTCTGGGAGATGGTGATGGACAGGGAAGCCTGGCGTGCTGCGATTCATGGGGTCGCAAAGAGTCGGACACGACTGAGCGACTGAACTGAACTGAACTGATGACTCACTGGAAGAGACCCTGATGCTGGGAAAGATCGGCGGCTGGAGGAGGAGGGGGCGACAGTCGTGAGATGACTGGACGGCAGCAGTGACTCGATGGACACGAGTCTGGGTGAACTCCGGGAGTCGGTGATGGGCAGGGAGGCCTGGCGGGCTGCCGTCCACGGGGCAGGACTGAGGGACTGGACTGCACTGACGCCGAATACCGTCTGGTGTGTAGTCTTGTGAACAGATGGCACGCCCCCAACAGACCGGACTTGTTTGCACGTGGCATCGGACAGTGGAGAACACACCCTGTGGGCTTGCGCGGCTGGGAGCTGAGGGGGTCTGCACGGTGAGGCCTCCTGGGTCCAGGGAGGCCCCTCTGCCCTTGGCTGTGGGGCTCTTCCAATAGTACCCTCACCGCACATATCTCAAAGGGAAACAAGAAGAGACCAGCTCTTGACGGTCCCAAATGAAGAGAGAGAGCTCTGTCGCAGGTCCCCGAGGAGGATGCTGGGAGCAGCCAGGACACCTCCTGCCTGTGGGACAGACGCTCAGCCAGTCTTGCAAGCTTGGCTCAGACGGGGCCCTCCTCTGCTCTGCCTGACACCGGCACCACACGCGCGGGTCCTCGGACTTCTCGCCTCCGTCTGTGGCGGGAGCATGGACGCGACACCATCTTGGACAGAGAAGGAAGGGACTGGGAGGCCTGTGCTGTCCCTCCTGGTATCTCGTCTCACTGAAGGACTCAGAAATAGATCTAACGTCGGTTGAGCTGTCATCCGATGTGTGTACAGCTCTCAGTGTCCCTGAGGTCAGCACCACGCACACACTTCGTTAGGGAGGAGGAAGTGGGGTGAAGGCAGAAAGGGGTAAACCCTGTTCGTTGCTGTTGTGGTGCAGCAGGAAGTAACACAGCGTTGTAATGCAATTATGTCTGTGTGAGTCACTCAGCCGTGTCCAGCTCTGTGCGACCCCGTGGACTGCAGCCCCCCAGGCTCCTCTGTCCATGGGATTCTCCGGGCAAGAATACTGGAGTGGGTTGCCATTCCCTTCTCCAGAGGATCTTCCTGACCCAGGGATCGAACCCTGGTCTCCTGCATTGCAGGCAGATTCTCTACCTTTCGAGCTACAGGGACGTCCCCTTAGTAAATGTAAATAGTATACAGTATCTTAGAAAGAAAGCTTTGGAGTGATTAAAAGCAAAACTGGGAGCTAAGCTCTGTAGATGGCAGAGTGGGTTGGCTCAGAGGAGCTCATCCACAGATAACAATCATGCACTCAGGGAAAAATAGGGAACACTAGTCGAAGGCACTGGAGAGTGACTTAGACACAGACAGTCCTTGAAAGGAGGCCCTGCAGCAGGTGAGGTTCACATGCTAGAGCTCTTCGCCTGAGGAGACAGCTGTGTGGTGTGGGCAGGCGGAACCCAAGAGAACACTGAGCTTTGGCGGCTGGAGGAGTCAGACATCAGGAAGTGAAGGCTAAAATCACAAAGCGGAAGGAGCTCACATCTGTGTGCAAATCCACCCAAATCCTCAGCTGACTTGTGGTCCCACGCGAAAGGACCGGGTCGGGGGAACTGCCACCCATGAGGCAGGGATGGAGCTGGTGTTGGGTTCAGCTGGGCAAGTGGCCGGCTGGGATGAAGGCGAACCCTCACCACGTGAAGACCACAGAATCCAGAGTCTCGGCACAGGAACCAGCATGCGGGCCAGCAGCAGGTGCGCGCCAGCGACACAGGAGACGGGAGGCCAGCCGAGCGAAGTGCCTTCCGCAGGAGCCTACCTGGCAGGCAGGCAGTGACAGAGGACAGCCTTTAGCCCGCTCAAGGAACTCAAGGAAAACACCGTCACAACGGATAAACGGGCGGTCTCGGCAGAGAAATGGAAACGATTTTTTGAAAAGAACCAAACAGAAACTCTGGGGCTTGGAAGTGCTATGGATTGTGTGCTGGGTCATAAGGCCCACATATTTCCAGTGTGGAATCCTAGAGTGTATTTTCTGATCACAATGAAGCTAAATTAGGAATCAGTGAGAATCGGACACAAATATTTGTAAATGAGAGAACACACTTTTAAACAATTCGTGGGTCAAAGAGATCACCAGTGAAATCAGGAAACACGTGGGCCTGACTGGTAACGAGGACGCACGCGTGCGCGCTCCCTCGCGTCTGCCGCGTCCGACTCCGCGCGACCCTGAGGACCGCATAGCCCACCAGACTCCTCCATCCATGTGGCTCTAAAGGCAGCCATAGGAGTGCGTTGCCGTTTCCTCCTCCAGGGGATCTTCCCCACCCAGGGATCAGTCTCCAGCGCCTCTTGCATTGCAGGCAAATCCTTTATTGCTGAGCCACCGGGGAAGCGTGTCTGTGTGAGCCGCTCAGTCGTGTCCGACTCTTTGCAGGCCCACAGACTGCAGCCTGCCAGGCTCCTCCCTCCACGGGATTCTCCAGGCAAGAGTACTGGAGTGGGCTGCCATTCCCTTCTCCAGGAGATGATGAGTATATATTGGGTCAAATCTGTTAACTAAGCAAAAACGAGCTTAACAGGATGATTATACCTTCAAATGCTCACATCAGAAAAAAATGTTCAAGAAATATCTAAGAATTCACTTTAGGAAGTTTCAGAAAACTGAGTAAATTAAATCCAAAGCAAGTAGAAAGAAGACAGTGATGGTCAAATGAAAAAATGATCACAAATTACTAATATCAGGAATACAAGAGAAGACATCACTACAGAGTCTATGGACTTTAACTGGACACTGAACTGAAGCCGCTCAGTCGTGTCCGACTCTTTGAGACCCCATGGACTGCGGCCCACCAGGCTCCTCCCTCCACGGGATTCTCCAGGCAAGAGTACTGGAGTGGGGTGCCATTGCCTTCTCCAGGGGATCTTTCCAACCCAGGGATCGAACCTGGGTCTTCCACATTGTAGGCAGACGCTTTACTGTCTGAGCCACCAGGGAAGGTAATTGGACACCATCAGAACACGATAAACAAGCTTACTCTGATACACTTGACCATTTACAAAGGATACAAGTTCTGTTAAAAACATAACTTACCAAGAGTGTGAGACAGGTGACAGACAGAACGCCCTGTTTCCTGGGTGAGAACTTTGACGAACTGAATACTATTACAGATAGCACCTTATTTACTCGAGAAATTGAATTTCTTGTGAATGCCTGGCCTGTGTGCTTGTGATATGTCGCTTCAGTTGTGCCCAACTCTTTGTGACCCCATGGACCGTAGCCTACCAGGCTCCTCTGTCCATGGAGATTCTCCAGGCAAGAATACTGGAGTAGGTTGCCATTTCCTCCTCCAGAGGATCTTCCCGACCCAGGGATCGAACCCTCACCTCTTGCATCTCCTGCACTGCAGGCAGATTCTTTACCACTGAGCCACCTGGGAAGCTCTGCAAAAGGCGATACAGCATGACAAAGCAGTGTTTCTCCAGGAATGGATGCAAGACTAGGTTAGCACTGAAAGTCAGATCAACGGAGCCCATCACATTGGCAAAATAAAGGAGAACATCGTATAAGCATCAAAATAGAAGCAGAAAGGGCAGTTACCAAAATTCAACATCCTTGCAAGAGAAAAGGGCTCAGCCACAAAGGCATCAGGGTAAAGCCAACCACTAGCATCGGACTCAGTGGCCAAACAGCAAAAGCTCTTCTGAGCCCAGGGGCAAGGGGAGCGAGCCTATTCTGACCCTGCCTAGTTCACACTTTACTGCAGGTGCTAGAGCAGGAAAGCAAGAGAGAGATGGAGTAAAGACTGGCCAAGGGAAGGTAAAGCCCCTTGTAACCGTCACTCCGAATCTTTGCTGTGGCGTGACGAAAGCCGAGGAGCACACACTCGCCTCACCTAACTACCCACCGATGTGCCAGTGTTGATGTGGAGACCGCTAAGGAATCTTTAAGACCCCAGTTAGTGCTGTTAAGAGCTTAGCTGTGTCTCAGAGAACAACATCAGTCAAGTCTCTCTACAGTGACAGCAAATAACTTGAAAATAAAAATGTTGAATTACTCAGTTTTTAACAGCATCAAAACTGTAAAATACTTAGGACTAAATTTAACGGAGGTTTACAGGGCGTCTCTGAGACCCACCAAGAGGAGATGAAAGATCAGGAGGCCTGGGGAGATGGCCGTCTCGGGCTGGGACGTTTGCTGCTGATGGTCGCCAGCTGTCCCCCAGCTGGACTGTAGACTCCAGGAGGGTCAGACGGATCTGGGGTGGGGCGGGCCGTAGGGAGACCCAGATTCCAAAAGCAGCCTTCAGCGTCAATGGCTTCAGTGCCGGCTCTGCTCTGTCCCCTCGTGGCTCAGCCCGGGAGGGGACACAGGGAGCCTCTGAGTCCTCACCCCACGAGAGGGAAGGAGGCACCCCTCTGAGGCACAGAGAGGCTGCTGGCCTGGCCAGAGTCACCCTGCTGGACAGAGACCCTGCTGGGCCCCAGGGGCTCGCCGCACGTGCGCAACAGGCGTCCTTGGCCACGCTTTTATCTCCTTATCACCATCCTGCCCCTCAGTGGAGTGGAGGCCTAAAATAGTACTTGTAGACCACTCTTTGGGGATTTCTGTCTTCATTCTCAGGGTTGAGAAAGACAGGCTAACCCCGGACTGTGCCTTTGCTCTAAAGCACTGGGGTCAGGGGAGGCGGGGATGGCATCCCAGAGGTGGGCTCCCGCCCAGAGCCCGGGACTCGCGGCCTCCCTGCATTGCCCGAGTGTGGGGACACCACGGGGCTGCCTGTGATGAGGACGTGGGACCCTGGCCTCCAAGGCCATCCTGGCCTGGGACACCTCACCAGGCGGGCCTTGCCCTGCCCACCCTGGGCTGTGGGTGGACCCGCCCTGGCCCTGAGACCCCAGGTGTGAGTGAGGCCCGAGGAGCTCCCACTTCCCTTGGTGGGATGAGGACCTTTGATGAAGCCCCAGGACCACCAAGAGGGCTCTCGGGGTTTCCTTGCAGACTTGGGAGCAGCACAGAGCTAAGGGAGTACGTGGGCAACACCGCATCCCCCGTCCTAATCCCTAAATTGGCAGCAAGCTTCTTCCTCTGATAAGCTCGGTCTTGTTTTGAATGTCACCCAGTCCCAGAACACTGTGTTTTAAAGATTTCTTCACATCTGCTCTGCCCTACTTAGGGCATCACGTGACACCCAGCATAAGGCGCTCCCTTCTCTGCTCTTAATCCTTCGATTTCTGCTGATACTTAATATTTCCAACTCCTGAGCCTTCACACGGGTATTATGCTCTTGTTTGCTACAGAATTAAAGGCAGGAAGAGAATAAACAAAGCAATGTCTTTTGCGTGGCAAACTCCCGTGGCCCTTACCCCTGGGGTTCCTGTTAGGGTGGCTGCCCAGCACCCTAGCCACCTGAGCAGGTGTGGAAGGTGTCACCCCACCAGGCCTTTCGAAACTGTGCTAAAGTGGCTGGGTGGAGGGGAGACGGGAGGAGCTTGAGGAAAACCAAGAGTGCACTATTCATAACTGTACTTTTAAAGCAGATTTACAACCTAAAATTACTGTGTGAACTAGCAATGTGTTTCCTCTTGGAAGAGCATGCTTGCTTTTAGGGTAATTTTTCAAGTCGTGGACAGAACTCATTCTGACATTTTGTGATTGAAGCCACAGATGAAATCATAGGACAGAACTTGGCTGTTTTCAGCTTGAACAGAAAGCAAGCTGCACCTCTAGGCACTGCCTCTTTGGCACATGCTGTAGAGGAGCCGCGATGACTTTCTGCTCTAGCTCTGGGGCAGCCCCAACTCCTTCAGGCCTGGCTGGATCCAGGTGCCTAAGTGATACCTTCACAAAGCTGTTAAAGTCCATCTCTTAACCGTTTTCTTCTCTGCGGTCATGTTCTCACAGAGGGGTGGGCTGTCCTGAGTAGCAGCAAATAGATCCCAGCTCCAAAGTCTGGTACAAACACCAGCCACCTCTTTCCTAAGAGTTAGCAAGTCTTGATTCAGGCTCTCCCTCAATCACCTTGAGTTGGGGTCTACCCTGGTGCCGCAGAAACATGTGACCACGAAGGCAGCCCCAGAGGAAAGCCTAGACTTCGAAATCAGAGAAGGGAAGCTGAGGCTGTACCCATAGAAGATGCCCGCCACCCGGGAGGCCAGGGGAGGAGAAGCGCACTCGTCACGGGACAGGCGGAGGGCAGGGCTCTGCAGACGGGAGCCGAGGGGCGGGGCTGGAGTGCAGGCTGGGAAGGAGGGCTGGCTCACGGGAGGGGCCGGGCCCTCCCCTGCCAGCAACAATGGGAACCCATGCAGGGCTCACACAGGGCGCAGTCACTCCAGCTGTGGGGGAGGCCACTCTGGCTGCCTGGGTTTGTAATATCAGAGCCGATGCAAAGCGTGGCCCCCATGAACTCTCAAGGCTGGATGGGTAGACAGGGAACGGGTGGCTGGTAGATGGTGAGGGAGTGAACTGAGAGGGTGGAGGCTGAGGGAGAGAGCTTGGTCCTGAATCCTAGCTCAGAGACCCCCTCAGCAGGCCTGACCCCATTTGGCTCCCTCATCTGTAAAATTGGGATCATGGGGCAGGACCCCAACTCGGGATTCCCATGCTGTTGGGGAAGGAGGGTGCACGTTTGTTTCATGACTGGTCTGGACCCGCTGGGACTGACTCCTGGAATGCTCTTCCTGGCCACTGCCAGCACCAGCCCTGTCCTCACCAAGTGGAGAGGCCCGCTGACCTCACGCAGTGGGCCACTCCAGGCTGGCACAGGCAGACCTCGCTTTCCTGCACTTCACAGACACTGAGGCCTTTGCTGTTGTTTGTTTGTTTTCTACAGATTGAAGGTTTGCGACAACCCTGCGTTGAACAAGCCCATCAGTATCATTTTCCCAACAGCATTTGCTCACTTACTGTCTCTGCCACATTTTGGTGATTCTTGAAATATTTTAAGTTCTTCCCAGCAAAAGAGTATGACTCTCTGAAGACTCAGGAGATGGTTAGCATGTTTTAGAAGTAAACTACTTTTAATTTTTAATTTCATGGCTTGAAATTTAAAGATGCTTGCTCCTTGGAAGGAAAGTTATGACCAACCTAGATAGTATATTGAAAAGCAGAGACATTACTTTGCTGACTAAGGTCCGTCTAGTCAAGGCTATGGTTTTTCCTGTGGTCATGTATGGATGTGAGAGTTGGACTGTGAAGAAGGCTGAGCCCCGAAGAATCGATGCTTTTGAACTGTGGTATTGGAGAAGAGTCTTGAGAGTCCCTTGGACTGCAAGGAGATCCAACCAGTTTATTCTGAAGGAGATCAACCCTGGGATTTCTTTGGAAGGAATGATGCTAAAGCTGAAACTGCAGTACTTTGGCCACCTCGTGGGAAAAGTTGACTCATTGGAAAAGACTGATCCTGGGAAGGATTGGGGGCAGGAGGAGAAGGGGACGACCGAGGATGAGTTGGCTGGATGGCATCATTGACTCGATGGACGTGAGTCTGAGTGAACTCCGGGAGATGGTGATAGACAGGGAGGCCTGGCGTGCTGCGATTCATGGGGTCGCAAAGGGTCGGACACGACTGAGCGACTGAACTGAACTGAACTTTTACTTTAGATGTGTACATTTTTTTATACAATGCTTTTGCACACTTAATAGACTGTAGTACAAAGTGAACGTGACTCTGACACACATGTTCACGTTGGAAGCCCAGAAGTCTGTGTGGCTCCTCATTGTGATGCTTTACCTATGCGCTCAGCCATGTCCAGCTCTTGCAACCCCACAGGCTGCAGCCCACCAGGCTCCTCTGTCCGTGGGATTCTCCAGACAAGAATACTGGAGTGGGATGCCATTTCCTTCTCCAGCTTTACTGGTATCTGGAACCAAACCCACAGTACCTCCAAGGTTGCCTGAGTTGTGAAAGGAAAGGAAACATTATCGCACAGCTGGCAGACTGGTTTTGGTCTCACCTGATCCCAGGTCTGTGAAAGGCAAGGGTGAACATTATATGAACATTGTATATTTGGTAATTCACCCACGATCAGGTTGTGGTGCATCAACTCCAAAGCTGGGTGTTAAGTGTTCCCACTACCTTCTAATGCCTCCTAATGGTAATAATCATTGTTTTCTCAACTTTGAAAAATTATTTCTTTTTTATAAAAGCAATAACTCAAACATTCTTCAGACATGTCATGAAGCAGAAAGCCTGTCACAGATACCACACTGTATTTAATAGGATATGAAGGTAAAGAGATAACAAAAATAGTCTTTCCTGCACCTGCTTAATCATTGAGATGATAAATGCGTTTAAACCCTGCCTGCATGCCCTCACACAGGACACTATGTGTCTGTTGAGGGTTCCTGGTTACACATTCAGGGGTTTTTGATCANGGGGCTGGGGTTGTCAGGAGTCTGTCCTGCACGGCCATCACTGTCCACCTTTGACAGTGGACAGGAGGCTTACCCATATCTTTTGGTAGATGTCCATGGGTGTTTCTGGGTGGCCAGCTTCTCTTGCATTCAGATAGGAGACAACAAAACCAACCCTTGGTGCTTGGCCCTTTTTTTTAGGTCCCTAGACGGTTGGCCCTCTGCCTCCACCCTTCTGTTGCCAGGCACTGGCTTCCCATGTTGCTGTCCAGGGTTTTCGGGTCTAATGGGAGGAATAGGGTGAAATGTGTCTGCTCTGTCTTGTCTGAAACTGGAAGCCCCAAAACCAGTTTTGTATTTAATAAAAATGTGTTTTAAAACAAAAGTTCCCAGGAAAATATTTGGTGTATCCAAACACAGAGTGTCTATTTCATTCAGTTCAGCTCAGTTCAGTTGCTCAGTTGTGTCCGACTCTTTGCAACCCCATGAATCGCAGCACGCCGGGCCTCTCTGTCCATCACCAACTCCAAATGTCACTATTTTTGTAGTGACATTTGTCTTATGAGCGCTTACTAGGTGTGTCCCAGAGAAGTGTGTAGTGCCTCCCAAGTGCCGCTGGCCCTCACCCGTAATGGTGTGACCTCAGGTCAGCCCCTGAGAGGGTTTCAGGTGTGATCCCTGCGTGGAGGCTTAGAGGCAGTGGGCTGGCAGCCCCCTTAGGAGGGCTTCCTGGTGAGTGGGTTTTGGAGGGAAAATAAATTACTGTAATAATTTATTTTCAGTAAAATAATAAAGTTAAAATCTCTTAATTTTCTATTCTTAGCTGAACTTCGGTCATTATCTATTCCGGGAACTTACCAAGAAAAGATTACTCACCTGGGAAATTCTTTGATGAATTTAACAGGTCTAAAATCTCTAGATCTCTCACGAAACTCCTTGGTTAGTCTAGAGGTAAGTTTTAGGTTTGTTTCTTAAAAGAAAACCTATTGCTGTAATGGCCGTGGGAAGCACATTCATGGTTAAAAAAAGCCACCTGTTTTGTGGCTGCTTCTAAAACTCGTGAACTGCACACGTGGAGTGACTGTGCGTGCTGTGCTCCTTTTCCTGTGTTTGCTGTGAGCTGGGTTTCTTATGCATCACGTTGTAGTCCAACTATAACATGAAATCACCACGCCCTGATGAAGATGGCTGTGTCTGTAAAGGAAAAAGGGCCCGGAAGATGGGCATGTGTGCCTGTCTTCCTCCTGCATCAGCTGTCCTTCTCTGCATCCACGCTGCACTTCTCGTCCGTGTGCATCTGACTGTTAGCGGCCTTGGGCCCTTGAATGGCTTGCGTGCCTGATGCGGCAGGCACTGGTGATGGAGAGGATGCCAAAGTCGCCAGGTGATGGCGAGCAGGAACGCCGTGTGAACTGCCAGGGCCTGCGGTGGGGAGAAAGGGAGGCAGGACGTCCTCGCCTGGAGTGCGACTCTGTCAGCGCCCCTGACCTGGTTGGGAGGCCTGCCCCTTGCATCAGCCCTGACCTGGTTGGGAGCCATGCCCCTTGAATCAGCGTCTGGTGCAAGATCTCCTCCAGGCTGCACTCAGTCCGCATCTGTGAAGCGGTGTGAAAGCGTGGCGTTTGAGGCGTCGCTCAGCTGGTGCCTGAGGCCCCGCGGGGGTTGACCCGCTCGGCCGCCCCTTGGCGCGGGAGCAGAGCTCGCGGTGAAGCTCACCTTAGCTCTGCTGCCTGGCGATGGGGAGGTGGGTGTGTGTGGACTGCGTGTGTGTCGATGCCCGTCTCACCGTGCGTTTGTCCCGGCAGGGCATCGAGTGCCTGACGGCGCTGGAGAGCCTCAACCTCTACTATAACCGCATCTCCTCGCTGGCGGAGGTCTTCCGGCTCCACTCCCTGGCGGGGCTCTCGGAGGTGGACCTGCGGCTGAACCCCGTGGTGAAGAGCGAGTCCGACTACCGCCTCTTCGTGGTGCACATGCTCCCGGGGCTCCAGCAGCTGGGTAGGCTGGCCGCGCTTGTCTTCTTGGGGCGATCGCACTGCTGGCCCTTCTGGAGAGGGGAGCTGGTTTCCTCCTCTCACAGGAAAGCCGCTTGGGAAGGTGGGAGGGAGCCGCTTCCTGAGGCCGCGAGTGCCTGCCGGGCTGCTGGGGTGCGGGTGTGAGCTGGCTCGGCTCTCCAGCTGCTCTCAAGCCCTGCTGTCTATTTCCTCAGTGGCCTCCTGGGCGTTGCCCGGGCTCAGCCGGCTGGCTGGATTCAGCCTGCTTTTGCGTGCGCAAACGAGAGGTTACTGTGCTGCACGGGCCCCGGCGACAGTGTGAGAGAGCGGGAGGGCCTCGCGGCAGGTGCAGCTGCCACTGTGGCCCAGGAAGAACCGAATCTCTCGGGCTTGCGGGCCGAGCTACCAGGGTGCCAAACAGCAGTGCCCGGTCAGGAGCATCGTGCTCAGGGAGGCCAGAGCCCTCACCCACTATCCCGGCTCTCGGGAGCTGCTGTGCTGTGAGCACTGTGGCCCAGGCACCGCTGGCCGACCCCCGCCCCACCCCATGTCCCGCTTCAGAGGAGGGCGCTGCAGCGGGAGCCGAGGGTGTGCCAGCCGGGAGGCCCTGGAGGAGAAGGGCGCTGCAGCGGGAGCTGAGGGTGTGCTAGCCGGGAGGCCCTGAGGAAGGAGGGCCTCGGGTCTTGGACCTGGTCCTCCTGTGACGTGCTGCTTGAGGGCAGTTAGGACTGTCTGATTGGAGGGTGGTGGTCCTTCTGTGCCCCCAGTGATCAGCGCGTGTTCTCCACTCAGAGGGCCTTTGACCACTTGGGGAGGCCGGAGGGATTCCGGGGTGTCTCCACCTTCCAGGTGCTGAGATAATGAAATGAGACCCTCATGGCAGCGCTTGTCAGGTGGACGCTGGGCAGTGGGAAGACCACGGCTCCTGCCCGCTCAGTGTCCACAGCACCTGCAGATACTCCGGGTTCTGCCCCCTCAGTGGCACAGAGCGTCTCTCACAGGCACCCTGGCTGTGCCTGCCTTGGCTCACCTTGTGCCCGGGCTGGTGGCGCTGGCTCTAGGGCGCCTGGCTGCGGGGTTAGGCCTCACTGGCCTGGGCCTGGGGCACTGACCCCCAGAGGCGCACTGTTTGTTCAGACCTGCTTCGGGTTTAAACGTTATTTTGGATTTTAGATATTTGGGAGGATTAAATGCTTGTGTCCTTAGCTGACTGTAAGTATTCTGTAAATGACTGAAGCATTACAATCCTTGAAAGCTGTGCAGCCTTCAGTCCTAAATGATGAGTTTTTACTTTTGATAAAAGTTTTAGATTCGGTCTTACAGAGTTGTTCCAGTCTGAAAGGAACTCAGATGGGAAAGGGGAGTCACTGGAGTCTGTGCTGCGGGCGCCCTGGAGCTCTTGGATGGCCCGCTCTCTCGCCGGGCCCTGTGGGAGCTCCGAGGGAGTAACCCAAGCACTCTGCCCGGGAGAGAGGAGGCCCTCGCCGGGCCTGGGGGCTGCTGCCATGCAGAGAGGGTGTGGTCTGGGTGAGAGGGGTTTGCACTGGTTTTAGCCACATGGAGCTTGAGTTCAGTGAGGGGCATGGTGCTGACTCAGTGAAGTTCAGGCTGAGCAAGTAGAGTCGTGAGTTGTTGGCATGAAGGCCACGTCCAGGCCGTGAGAGCGCAGAGCCCAGGAGGCCTCAGACTGGTTTGTGGCGGACGAAGTCCCCGAGGGGATGGAGGGGGCTCCCGGGGGCACCCCGTGTGGGGCCGGGGCTGCCGTGCAGAGTCACACCTTGGTCCTTGTTTTTCACTGGGACGTGCGCCTCAGGGCGCTGTGGGCTCGGCTTCCTGAGCAATTCTGGGGCGGTCCCGACAAGTTCCTGAGGGCCAGCCTCCAACGTTTGGGAGGGCAGCCTCCCTCGGGTACTCGCGAGGAGGTGTGGCTGTGGACGCGGGAGGCCTTCTTGGGTCCAGGGCACATGCGGAAACGGTTAAGCTTGGCTCTGTCTCCTGTTCCAGTCCCCAGGATCCGAGGAGGTAAGCCCTGGGTGCCAGCACGTGGCCTGGGCCTCTTCTCTCCGACGTGTTGGGCTCCTCACCTATGGACACTTGCTAGGGGTGCTCACTTGTTAGGGGTGGTTTGGGGGCCTTGCCCAGCATCCAGGATATGTGTCAAGAGGAGGTGAGAAGGGCATGCCTGCGTGTGAACTTGGTATGTGTTTCCCTTCCTGTCTGAGGCTCAAGCTGGGTGTGAGCTGCTGCCTCCGGGGTCACGCTCAGCATCTCCACGGGCTCCTGTGGTGGGTCGGCCCTCGGGGGAGGGAAGGGCCCCAGAACAGGGCAGCGCCCCTGGTCAGGTGCGTATGAGGCCGAGTGGGCAGCGGACGCCTTTACTGCCCATGGGAGCCGGCGGGCGCGCCGTGGAGGGGCCTGGCACCTGCCTCGTGCTACTTTCCCCTGCTGTCTTCTCTGTAGATGACCGCCCCGTGAGGGAGAGTGAGCGGAGAGCGTCCCGGCTGCATTTCGGTTCGGAGGACTCACTGGACTCAAAGCAGAGCTTCCCATCTGTTTTTGGAGAAGAAAGGTATGAAGAGAAAAAGTGAGAATAAAAGTCTCTCAGTCACGTCCAACTCTCTGTGACCCCGTGAACTATATAGTGCAGTTCTCCAGGCAAGAACACAGGAGCGGGCGGCCTTGCCCTTCTCCAGGGGATCTTCCTGACCCAGGTCTCCGCATTGCCGGGGGAGTCTTTACCCGCTGAGTTATCAGGGAAGCCCATGAACAGAAGTGGTGTCTGAACATCTTGAGGAGTGCTCATTGTTGATAGAAAAACGCCAACCTCTATTAACTGAAGATGCAAACCCTGCATGCAGATTGCCCCTGAGAGGGCAGACCTGCGGGGGCGTGGTGGGAGTGGGAGAGACGCCCCCACCAGCTGGCAATAGAGGACACTCGGTACAGACTCTCTTCCTGTCGATCACGTTTTCTGTAGGTTACTTTTCAGTATTAGGTTGAGTTTTTCTGTAAGACGGTAAGAATTTTCTGGCCAAGCCAATACTGAAAACGTTGTTGAAGTAATTGGTGTCGGAAGGCCCGTGGCGAGAAGCCGCTGTCCGCCTCCCAGCTCCCGCCCACTCCTCAGGCAGCCGCTGGCCCTTCTCTAGGTTGCTGCTTCCAGGTTCTGTTTGTTCCTTTCTGGTCTCGGCCGGTGCAGACACTGCTGTTTGTGGATGGGAGCATCCTGACAGGCCTGGCAGCTCCGGAGCTGCCTCTTCGCACCCCGGCGGTGTCAGCTCTCGGGCTCTGCGCCCTCTGTCGTCCCCCTTTCTTTCTCTGCTCGGCTCCGCGCCCTCACGTCCCCCTTTCTTTCTCTGCTCTGCGGGCAGGGCTCCCGCTCGCTGTGCCAGGCAGTGGGGGCCTGTGCCTGTCTTCCCAGCGCCTCCCAGCGCCTGCCGTCTGCATTTTTATGTCTGACTTGAGGTTGTCGGGTTAGCACGTGTTCTGAAAGCAGAGTCTTCATGTGTTTGGTTGATCCTAAAGGTATGAGTCAGTCACTGGTGTTTACCTGGCTTGTAATGTGTAAGGTTAGGTATTTCTTCTTAGATAGCGTTTTGTCTGAAGCTTTTAGTATTTACCTTTCTCTTGCATTACACACCTTCGTTCATCTGTAGTTTCTCTAACGGAGAGGTCAGCTGACTTTTTTTGTAAAGGGCTAGAGAAAATGTTTTCAGCTCCGTGGACTGCATGATCTGTGTTCTAACTTCTGAACCCTGACTTTGTAAATGAAAGCAACTATAGACAATGCATAAACTAATGACTGTGTTCCAGTAAAATTTTATTTATGACACAGGCAGTGGGTTGGATTTGACTTGTGGGCCATACTTTGCCAACTTGGGTTCTAACGTCTTAAGATCAGTTCCAAATTCCGGAAATCTCTTCTTCCCTCAGCTGCCTCGCTTGGAGTTCCCCTNGGGCGGGCCCGGGCGCCGTCCGAGGGGAGCTCCTCCGGGGCGCGTCTGCGGAGCCTTTGCGGCGGTGTTTTTTGCGTTAACTGGTGAGATCACTCGGGTTTTCTTTCGCCCCTTAGTCAGCTGGATTAGGTTGGTTTTCTGGGAAAGCCTGAAGCACCTTCCTTTCTGGAGGAGGGGCGACCTCTCCTGCGGTAGGACTCGTTCGCTCCTCCCAGGCCGAGGATCTCTGGACTCGTGTTGAAGACGGATGGTGGGCGCTAGTTTTCTTTTTTTAATTTTTGTCTGGTTCTGGTATCAAGGTAATACCGAGCTCATGACATCGTGGGTAAAGTGCCTCTTCGGTTTTCTTGAAGAGAGTCTGTAAAATTGGTGCCAGTTCTTTTTTGCTTGATAGAACTTTCCAGCGAAACCTTAGGCGCCTGAGAATGTATTCGAAGCTTTTAAGGTACAGGTGCGATGTCTGCGGTTGTTAGAGAACTGTCCATATCATCGACTTCATCTTGAGTGAGGGAGGGTTGTGTGGGGTTTTGCAAAACTGATTTCATCCAACATGTGACATTTACGTGTATAGAGTTTGTGGTGTTTCCTTATCACCGTGTTAATGTCTGTGTGGTCTGTGGTGATACCCTTCTTCCATTCCTGATATTGGTCATTTCTGTCTTTCTTGAGGTTTATGGATTTTGTTACACTTGTCAGTGAGCCAGCTTGGGGTTTTCTTCATAGGTTTTTTGGTTTTGAATTTCATTGATTCTGTATTATTTTCTTCTTCCTGGTGCTTTGCATCTATTTTGCTCTTTTTCTTGATTCTTGAGATGAAAATTTAGATTTCTGATTTGAGACTGATTTTAGTGCTGTAAGCTTCCCTTTAAGCGCAACTTTAGCTGCATCCAAAAGTTTTGTTGTGTTTTCATTTTGTTCACTGCGTGTTTAAAATTTCCCTTGACTTTCTCTTAGACCTATGGATTGTTCAGAAATGTGTTTTTTCATTTTTTGGTGACTGGAGGTTTTCCTAGTTTGTTTGGTATTTTTTCCTTTCTGTCATTGATTCTGATGTGATTGCATTATGGTCAGAAAACATACTCTGTATGACCTTGTTTTAAATCTGTTGAGGTTAGTTTTATGGCCCAAGATCTGGCCTATATGTACCAAGTGCAGCTGGAAGGAGTGTGTACTCTGTCACTGGCTGGAGTGTTGTATAAACATCAGTTTGATTCTGTTGACTTATGTTGCTCAGTTCTTTTTTTATCCTTGCTGACTTTCAGTCCAGTGAGGCTCTTAATTACCAGTAGATAGATACTGAGATCCCTAACTATAATTGTGGATTTGTCTGTTTCTCTTTCCATTTGATGTGTCTTGAAACTGCTATTTGGTGTATACATATTTAGGATTTTTATGTCTTCATATTGGAGTGACCTTTGTAACATATGTAGTATTCTTCCGTATCCCTGATAATTTTCTACAGTGAGACATCTACTTTATCTAATATTCAGTTCAGTTCAGTCGCTTAGTTGTGTGCTACTCTTTGCGACCCCATGAATCACAGGATGTAGAATTCTGGAAAGAGCTTTGTTGCCAGCCTCACAACAGTTCACCCACCTATTTTCCATTTCAGGTGCTCTTCTTTCCTTCCAGAAGATCTGAATTTCTGGTATTGCTTCCCTTCAGCCTTAGGAACTTTGCTTAGTTTTTCTCACAACGCAGGCTGACAGCTGACGAATTCTCCTAGTGACAATATATTCATTTCACCTTCATTCTTGAAGGATATTTTTTCTGGAGATAAAATCTCAGGTTGTCAGGTTTTAAGTTTAATTTTAGCACTTCAAACATGTTCTACTGGCTTCTGGTTCCTTTTGATTTTATGAGAATTACATGGTAATTTGGGTCATCATTCCCTGGACTGTTCAGTTCAGTTCAGTCGCTCAGTCGTGTCCGACTCTTTGTAACCCTATGGGCTGCAGCATGCCAGGCTTCCTTGTCCATCACCAACTCCCGGAATTCACTCACACTCATGTCCATTGGGCTGGTGATGCCATCCAGCCATCTCATCCTCTGTCATCNATTTGGGTCATCATTCCCTGGACTGTTCAGTTCAGTTCAGTCGCTCAGTCGTGTCCGACTCTTTGTAACCCTATGGGCTGCAGCATGCCAGGCTTCCTTGTCCATCACCAACTCCCGGAATTCACTCACACTCATGTCCATTGGGCTGGTGATGCCATCCAGCCATCTCATCCTCTGTCATCCCCTTCTCCTCCTGCCTCCAGTCCCTCCCAGCATCAGAGTCTTTTCCTATGAGTCAACTCTTTGCATTAGGTGGCCAAAGTATTGCATAGCAGGAAGATTCTTTACCGACTGAATTAACAGGGGAATCAGTATATACTATATATAATTTCTAATCGACTCTGCTAACCTCTGTCTTTTACAGTGTGAAAATGTTAGTTGCTCAGTTGTATCCGACTCTTTGTGACCCCATGGACTGTAGTCTGCTAGTCTCCTCTGTCCATGGAATTCTCCAGGCAAGAATGCTGGAGTGGGTAGCCATTCCCTTCTCCAGGGGATCTTCCTGACTCAGGGATCACACCCTGCATTGGTTCCTCATCTCCTGCATTGCAGGCAGGTTCTTTACCATCTGAGTCATCAGGGAAGCTTCCCTTTTATAGTATATTTAGACCGTTTATTAATATTCATAGGGCCTATGTGTGCCACTTATTATATTTCTGTTTATTCCCTTTGTTTTTTCTTCGTTTCCTGTTTCTTTCTGTGTTTCCTCTTTCCTTCCTTTTCCTCAGTTGTGTCCGACTCTTTGCGACCCCATGGACTGTATAGTCCATGGAATTTACAGGCCAGAATACTGGAGTGGGTAGCCTGTTCCTTCTCCAGGGGATCTTCCCAACCCACGGATCAAACCCAAGTCTGCTGCATTGCAGGCAGGTTCTTTACCAGGTGAGCCATGAGGGAAGCCCCTTCCTTCCGTGAGTATTCTTGTATTATTTCATTTTTATTTCCCTTATGTTTCTGAGCGTATCTCTTCGTATACCTTTTTTAGTCTCTGTGTATCACAGTATGCGTGTTTATGTGGTCTAACACAGCTTACTTTCGTGGACGGTTTACCGTGTCAGGTGAGAGCATTCCTTCTCCAGGGGATCTTCCCAACCCACGGATCAAACCCAAGTCTGCTGCATTGCAGGCAGGTTCTTTACCAGGTGAGCCATGAGGGAAGCCCCTTCCTTCCGTGAGTATTCTTGTATTATTTCATTTTTATTTCCCTTATGTTTCTGAGCGTATCTCTTCGTATACCTTTTTTAGTCTCTGCGTATCACAGTATGCGTGTTTTTGTGGTCTAACACAGCTTACTTTCGTGGACGGTTTACCGTGTCAGGTGAGAGCAGAAATGTCACCACGACCTTTGCTGCTGTTGTCGTTCAGTGGCTCAGTGTGTACGCCTCTGAGATCCATGGACGGCAGCACGCCAGGCTTCCCTGTCCCTCACTGTCTCCTGGAGCTTGCTCAGAAGCATGCCCATTGAGTCCATGATGCCATCCAACCATCTCATCCTCTCCTGTCCCCTCCTCCTCCTGCCTTCAATCTTTCCCAGCACTGGGGTCTTTTCCAGTGAGTCAGCTGTTCACATCAGGTGGCCAAAGTATTGGAGCTTTAGCATCGGTCTTTCCAATGAGTATCTGGGGTTGATTTTCTTTAGGCTTGACTGGGTTGATCTCCTTGCAATCCAAGGGGGCTCTCGAGTCTCCTCCAGCACCACAGTGTAAAAGCGTCAGTTCTTTGGTGCTCAGCCTTCTCTATGGTCCAACTCTCACATCTCTGCGTGACCCCTAGAAACACCATAGCCTGACTAGTATGAACCTTTGTCAGCAAAGCGATGTCTTTGCTTTTTGATACGCTGTCTTAAGTTTGTCATAGCTTTTCCTCCAAGGAGCAAGTGTCTTTTAATTTCATGGCTACAGTCGCCATCCTCAGTGATTTTGGAACCCAAGAAAATAAAGTCTCTTCGCTGTTTGCATTNAGTATGAACCTTTGTCAGCAAAGCGATGTCTTTGCTTTTTGATACGCTGTCTTAAGTTTGTCATAGCTTTTCCTCCAAGGAGCAAGTGTCTTTTAATTTCATGGCTACAGTCGCCATCCTCAGTGATTTTGGAGCCCAAGAAAATAAAGTCTCTTCGCTGTTTGCATTTTTTCCCCGTCTATTTACTGTGAAGTGATGGGACTAGATGCCATGATCTTTGTTTTTTGAATGTTGAGTTTTAAACCAGCTTTTTCACTCTCCTCTTTCACCTTCATCGAGAGGCTCTTTAGTTCCTCTTCACTTTGTTCCATTAGGGTGGTGTCATCTGCGTGAAAGTGAAGTCGCTCAGTCATGTCCTACTCTTTGCAACCCCATGAACTGTAGCCCACCAGGCTCCTCCATCCACGGGATTCTCCAGGCAAGAATACTGGAGTGGGTGGCCATTTTTTTCTCCAGGGGATCTTCCCAACCTAGCGATCAAACCCGGGTCTCCTACCTCACAGGCAGATGCTTTACCCTCTGAGCCACCAGGGAATGCAGCCACCCTATATGATATATGCAGATATCATCTGCATATCTGAGGTTATTGATATTTCTCCTGGCAATCTGGATTCCAGCTTGTGCTTCATCCAGCCCAGCATTTCACATGATGTACTCTGCAAGTGTACCACCATTTAGGTTTCATTATTCTCCCACTATATGATTTGTCTGGATATTTCATCTGCATACCTGAGAAACACAGTANTATCTGAGGTTACTGATATTTCTCCTGGCAATCTTGATTCCAGCGTGTGCTTCATCCAGCCCAGCATTTCACATGATGTACTCTGCAAGTGTACCACCATTTAGGTTTCATTATTCTCCCACTATATGATTTGTCTGGATATTTCATCTGCATACCTGAGAAACACAGTAATGATAAGATTTTTTTCTTTTTACAATCATCTGACAGTTTAAATAGTTTAGGAGGAAGCATTAACCCACATGTTTACCTGTTTCATTTTTATTCGTTCATGCCTGATGTCCCAGGTTTCCTTCTTTTATCTTTCCTTAATGTTTAAAGAGCTTTCTTAAGCAGTTATCTTCCAGCAGGCGTGCTGGTGAAAAGTTCTGTTAATGTTTCTTCATTTACAAATACCTGTATTTCACCTTCAGTCATAAAGACTGTTATTGGAGAATATAGATTTCTAGGATGAAAGTTCTTTTTTTCAGCAATTGAAAAATGGGGAGCGTTTCCTTTAGGCCACCATGGTTTCTGAAGAGAGTAACTCCCTACCGTGGGAGTTGTTTCTCCCCCTGGGTGATGCCTTTCTCTCTGGTTGCTCTCGAGATTCTTTCACTGCCATTAGTGCTTTTGATTCTGATATGTTAGCTTTTGCCTTTATTCTGTTTGGTGTGTTTTCAACTTCTTGAATGTGTAGGTTTTTGTTTTTTTGCCAAATTTGGAAAGTTTTCAGCTGTTACTTCTTTTTTTTTTTTAAGCCGTGCTGTTTTTCTCTCCTTGAAACTCTAATTGGAACTCCGTGGGTTCCCAAGGACATGAATGTCAGATTGCTTTTTCTTTTTCTGCAGGGCCTTGAAGCTCTGTTCATTTTTTTAGTCTGTTTTCTCTCTTGGTCAGACAGGACAGTTTTGTTTATCTTTGCATTTAATCTCTTTGAATTTTTTCCTGTCATCTCCATTCTGTTATTAAGCTGCTCCCATGGTTTTTGTTTGTTTCTTTCAGTTACTGTATTTTTCAGTTCTCAAATTTCTATTTATTTATATCTTCTGTTTTTTTTGCCAAGAATCCCTACTTTCTCATTTTTTAAAGAATGTTCATAATTGCTTATTGAACTATTTCTGTATCAGTTGCTTTAAAATCCTTGTTAGATAATTCTGGTTTCTCTCATCTCATCTCATTATCAGTGTCTATTTTTTTCTCTCATTCAGACTGAGATTTTCCTAGTTCTTTGTCATTTTTGATTGATCATTTTGATTGGGATTCTGCTTCCTGTTTAAATCTTGTTATTCGCTTCTGTCACTGCCTGGATGCTGCCTTGTTGCTGAGGCGGTGGCCAGGCCCCTGTCATACACATCTACAGATGGCTCATTACAGACAGCCCTGGACAGTAGTCAGGCCCACTCTCACGGTCCCAGTGCTGGCCACTGTGCAAGGCCAGGGGTATGAGGTCCGTGATTTTCCCCCTTGGTGTTGGGTGGGAGTGGGGCTGGGGTTGTCAGGAGTCTGTCCTGCACGGCCATCACTGTCCACCTTTGACAGTGGACAGGAGGCTTACCCATATCTTTTGGTAGATGTCCATGGGTGTTTCTGGGTGGCCAGCTTCTCTTGCATTCAGATAGGAGACAACAAAACCAACCCTTGGTGCTTGGCCCTTTTTTTTAGGTCCCTAGACGGTTGGCCCTCTGCCCCCACCCTTCTGTTGCCAGGCACTGGCTTCCCATGTTGCTGTCCAGGGTTTTCGGGTCTAATGGGAGGAATAGGGTGAAATGTGTCTGCTCTGTCTTGTCTGAAACTGGAAGCCCCAAAACCAGTTTTGTATTTAATAAAAACGTGTTTTAAAACAAAAGTTCCCAGGAAAATATTTGGTGTATCCAAACACAGAGTGTCTATTTCATTCAATTCAGCTCAGTTCAGTCGCTCAGTTGTGTCCGACTCTGCAACCCCATGAATCGCAGCACGCCGGGCCTCTCTGTTCATCACCAACTCCAAATGTCACTATTTTTGTAGTGACATTTGTCTTATGAGCGCTTACTAGGTGTGTCCCAGAGAAGTGTGTGGTGCCTCCCAAGTGCCGCTGGCCCTCACCCATAATGGTGTGACCTCAGGTCAGCCCCTGAGAGGGTTTCAGATGTGATCCCTGCGTGGAGGCTTAGAGGCAGTGGGCTGGCAGCCCCCTTAGGAGGGCTTCCTGGTGAGTGGGTTTTGGAGGGAAAATAAATTACTGTAATAATTTATTTTCAGTAAAATAATAAAGTTAAAATCTCTTAATTTTCTATTCTTAGCTGAACTTCGGTCATTATCTATTCCGGGAACTTACCAAGAAAAGATTACTCACCTGGGAAATTCTTTGATGAATTTAACAGGTCTAAAATCTCTAGATCTCTCACGAAACTCCTTGGTTAGTCTAGAGGTAAGTTTTAGGTTTGTTTCTTAAAAGAAAACCTATTGCTGTAATGGCCGTGGGAAGCACATTCATGGTTAAAAAAAGCCACCTGTTTTGTGGCTGCTTCTAAAACTCGTGAACTGCACACGTGGAGTGACTGTGCGTGCTGTGCTCCTTTTCCTGTGTTTGCTGTGAGCTGGGTTTCTTATGCATCACGTTGTAGTCCAACTATAACATGAAATCACCGCGCCCTGATGAAGATGGCTGTGTCTGTAAAGGAAAAAAGGCCCGGAAGATGGGCATGTGTGCCTGTCTTCCTCCTGCATCAGCTGTCCTTCTCTGAATCCACGCTGCACTTCTCGTCCGTGTGCATCTGACTGTTAGCGGCCTTGGGCCCTTGAATGGCTTGCGTGCCTGATGTGGCAGGCACTGGTGATGGAGAGGATGCCAAAAGTCGCCAGGTGATGGCGAGCAGGAACGCCGTGTGAACTGCCAGGGCCTGCGGTGGGGAGAAAGGGAGGCAGGACGTCCTCGCCTGGAGTGCGACTCTGTCAGCGCCCCTGACCTGGTTGGGAGGCCTGCCCCTTGCATCAGCCCTGACCTGGTTGGGAGCCGTGCCCCTTGCATCAGCGTCTGGTGCAAGATCTCCTCCAGGCTGCACTCAGTCCTCATCTGTGAAGCGGTGTGAAAGCGTGGCGTTTGAGGCGTCGCTCAGCTGGTGCCTGAGGCCCCGCAGGGGTTGACCCGCTCGGCCGCCCCTTGGCGCGGGAGCAGAGCTCGCGGTGGAGCTCACCTTAGCTCTGCTGCCTGGCGATGGGGAGGGGGGTGTGTGTGGACTGCGTGTGTGTCGATGCCCGTCTCACCGTGCGTTTGTCCCGGCAGGGCATCGAGTGCCTGACGGCGCTGGAGAGCCTCAACCTCTACTATAACCGCATCTCCTCGCTGGCGGAGGTCTTCCGGCTCCACTCCCTGGCGGGGCTCTCGGAGGTGGACCTGCGGCTGAACCCCGTGGTGAAGAGCGAGTCCGACTACCGCCTCTTCGTGGTGCACATGCTCCCGGGGCTCCAGCAGCTGGGTAGGCTGGCCGCGCGCCCAGCCCCGCTCGGCGCTCCGCTTGTCTTCTTGGGGCGATCGCACTGCTGGCCCGTCTGGAGAGGGGAGCTGGTTTCCTCCTCTCACAGGAAAGCCACTTGGGAAGGTGGCAGGGAGCTGCTTCCTGAGGCCGCGAGTGCCTGCCGGGCTGCTGGGGTGCGGGTGTGAGCTGGCTCGGCTCTCCAGCTGCTCTCAAGCCCTGCTGTCTATTTCCTCAGTGGCCTCCTGGGCGTTGCCCAGGCTCAGCCGGTTGGCTGGATTCAGCCTGCTTTTGCGTGCGCAAACGAGAGGTTACTGTGCTGCATGGGCCCCGGCGACAGTGTGAGAGAGCGGGAGGGCCTCGTGGCAGGTGCAGCTGCCACTGTGGCCCAGGAAGAACCGAATCTCTCGGGCTTGCGGGCCGAGCTACTCGGGTGCCAAACAGCAGTGCCCGGTCAGGAGCGTCGTGCTCAGGGAGGCCAGAGCCCTCACCCACTATCCCGACTCTCGGGAGCTGCTGTGCTGTGAGCACTGTGGCCCAGGCACCGCTGGCCGACCCCCGCCCCACCCCATGTCCTGCTTCAGAGGAGGGCGCTGCAGCGGGAGCCGAGGGTGTGCCAGCCGGGAGGCCCTGGAGGAGGAGGGCGCTGCAGCGGGAGCCGAGGGTGTGCCAGCCGGGAGGCCCTGGGGAAGGAGGGCCTTGGGTCTCGGACCTGGTCCTCCTGTGACGTGCTGCTTGAGGGCAGTTAGGACTGTCTGATTGGAGGGTGGTGGTCCTTCTGTGCCCCTAGTGATCAGCGCATGTTCTCCACTCAGAGGGCCTTTGACCACTTGGGGAGGCCGGAGGGATTCCGGGGTGTCTCCACCTTCCAGGTGCTGAGATAATGAAATGAGACCCTCATGGCAGCGCTTGTCAGGTGGACGCTGGGCAGTGGGAAGACCACGGCTCCTGCCCGCTCAGTGTCCACAGCACCTGCAGATACTCCGGGTTCTGCCCCCTCAGTGGCACAGAGCGTCTCTCACAGGCACCCTGGCTGTGCCTGCCTTGGCTCACCTTGTGCCCGGGCTGGTGGCGCTGGCTCTAGGGCGCCTGGCTGCGGGGTTAGGCCTCACTGGCCTGGGCCTGGGGCACTGACCCCCAGAGGCGCACTGTTTGTTCAGACCTGCTTCGGGTTTAAACGTTATGTTGGATTTTAGATATTTGGGAGGATTAAATGCTTGTGTCCTTAGCTGACTGTAAGTATTCTGTAAACGACTGAAGCATTACAATCCATGAAAGCTGTGCAGCCTTCAGTCCTAAATGATGAGTTTTTACTTGTGATAAAAGTTTTAGATTCGGTCTTACAGAGTTGTTCCAGTCTGAAAGGAACTCAGATGGGAAAGGGGAGTCACTGGAGTCTGTGCTGCAGGCGCCCTGGAGCTCTTGGATGGCCCGCTCTCTCGCCGGGCCCTGTGGGAGCTCCGAGGGAGTAACCCAAGCACTCTGCCCGGGAGAGAGGAGGCCCTCGCCGGGCCTGGGGGCTGCTGCCATGCAGAGAGGGTGTGGTCTGGGTGAGAGGGGTTTGCACTGGTTTTAGCCACATGGAGCTTGAGTTCAGTGAGGGGCATGGTGCTGACTCAGTGAAGTTCAGGCTGAGCAAGTAGAGTCGTGAGTTGTTGGCATGAAGGCCACGTCCAGGCCGTGAGAGCGCAGAGCCCAGGAGGCCTCAGACTGGTTTGTGGCGGACGAAGTCCCCGAGGGGATGGAGGGGGCTCCCGGGGGCACCCCGTGTGGGGCCGGGGCTGCCGTGCAGAGTCACACCTTGGTCCTTGTTTTTCACTGGGACGTGCGCCTCAGGGCGCTGTGGGCTCGGCTTCCTGAGCAATTCTGGGGCGGTCCCGACAAGTTCCTGAGGGCCAGCCTCCAACGTTTGGGAGGGCAGCCTCCCTCGGGTACTCGCGAGGAGGTGTGGCTGTGGACGCGGGAGGCCTTCTTGGGTCCAGGGCACATGCGGAAACGGTTAAGCTTGGCTCTGTCTCCTGTTCCAGTCCCCAGGATCCGAGGAGGTAAGCCCTGGGTGCCAGCACGTGGCCTGGGCCTCTTCTCTCCGATGTGTTGGGCTCCTCACCTATGGATACTTGCTAGGGGTGCTCACTTGTTAGGGGTGGTTTGGGGGCCTTGCCCAGCATCCAGGATATGTGTCAAGAGGAGGTGAGAAGGGCATGCCTGCGTGTGAACTTGGTATGTGTTTCCCTTCCTGTCTGAGGCTCAAGCTGGGTGTGAGCTGCTGCCTCCGGGGTCACGCTCAGCATCTCCACGGGCTCCTGTGGTGGGTCGGCCCTCGGGGGAGGGAAGGGCCCCAGAACAGGGCAGCGCCCCTGGTCAGGTGCGTATGAGGCCGAGTGGGCAGCGGACGCCTTTACTGCCCATGGGAGCCGGCGGGCGCGCCGTGGAGGGGCCTGGCACCTGCCTCGTGCTACTTTCCCCTGCTGTCTTCTCTGTAGATGACCGCCCCGTGAGGGAGAGTGAGCGGAGAGCGTCCCGGCTGCATTTCGGTTCGGAGGACTCACTGGACTCAAAGCAGAGCTTCCCATCTGTTTTTGGAGAAGAAAGGTATGAAGAGAAAAAGTGAGAATAAAAGTCTCTCAGTCACGTCCAACTCTCTGTGACCCCGTGAACTATATAGTGCAGTTTTCCAGGCAAGAACACAGGAGCGGGCGGCCTTGCCCTTCTCCAGGGGATCTTCCTGACCCAGGTCTCCGCATTGCCGGGGGAGTCTTTACCCGCTGAGTTATCAGGGAAGCCCATGAACAGAAGTGGTGTCTGAACATCTTGAGGAGTGCTCATTGTTGATAGAAAAACGCCAACCTCTGTATTAACTGAAGATGCAAACCCTGCATGCAGATTGCCCCTGAGAGGGCAGACCTGCGGGGGCGTGGTGGGAGTGGGAGAGACGCCCCCACCAGCTGGCAATAGAGGACACTCGGTACAGACTCTCTTCCTGTCGATCACGTTTTCTGTAGGTTACTTTTCAGTATTAGGTTGAGTTTTTCTGTAAGACGGTAAGAATTTTCTGGCCAAGCCAATACTGAAAACGTTGTTGAAGTAGTTGGTGTCGGAAGGCCCGTGGCGAGAAGCCGCTGTCCGCCTCCCAGCTCCCGCCCACTCCTCAGGCAGCCGCTGGCCCTTCTCTAGGTTGCTGCTTCCAGGTTCTGTTTGTTCCTTTCTGGTCTCGGCCGGTGCAGACACTGCTGTTTGTGGATGGGAGCATCCTGACAGGCCTGGCAGCTCCGGAGCCGCCTCTTCGCACCCCGGCGGTGTCAGCTCTCGGGCTCCGCGCCCTCTGGCGTCCCCCTTTCTTTCTCGGCTCCGCGCCCTCACGTCCCCCTTTCTTTCTCTGCTCTGCGGGCAGGGCTCCCGCTCGCTGTTCCAGGCAGTGGGGGCCTGTGCCTGTCTTCTCAGCGCCTCCCAGCGCCTGCCGTCTGCATTTTTACGTCTGACTTGAGGTTGTCGGGTTAGCACGTATTCTGAAAGCAGAGTCTTCATGTGTTTGGTTGATCCTAAAGGTATGAGTCAGTCACTGGTGTTTACCTGGCTTGTAATGTGTAAGGTTAGGTATTTCTTCTTAGATAGCGTTTTGTCTGAAGCTTTTAGTATTTTCCTTTCTCTTGCATTACACACCTTAGTTCATCTGTAGTTTCTCTAACGGAGAGGTCAGCTGACTTTTTTTGTAAAGGGCTAGAGAAAATGTTTTCAGCTCCGTGGACTGCATGATCTGTGTTCTAACTTCTGAACCCTGACTTTGTAAATGAAAGCAACTATAGACAATGCATAAACTAATGACTGTGTTCCAGTAAAATTTTATTTATGACACAGGCAGTGGGTTGGATTTGACTTGTGGGCCATACTTTGCCAACTTGGGTTCTAACGTCTTAAGATCAGTTCCAAATTCCGGAAATCTCTTCTTCCCTCAGCTGCCTCGCTTGGAGTTCCCCACCCCTCACGTCCCTATTTCAAAAACGGCTAGCTGACCCTGCAGGATGGTTTACATGCTGGAGTCCCAACCGCAACTCTGGCTTTAGGGGACAGGGCCTGTTGGAGGCGATGAGGTCCTGCGGGCAGAGCCCGCGTGGTGGGGTTGGTGCCCTCCCGCAGAGCCCTCTAGCCCCGTCCACATACATGTGCGTTTGCAAGTCACACAGTGTCAGTCTTGTGACTTTGTCCTCCTTTAACATTGAGTTGCCAGTTACTTTCCATATAACTTTTAGAATTAACCTGTCAGTATCCACAAAATACCTTGCTGGAATTTTGATTGAGATTGTGTTAAATTACAGACGAGAAGGAACTGACATCTTAACACTATTGAGTCTTCATATCCATGGACATGGAATATCCATTTATTTAGTTCTTCCTTGATTTCATTTATCAGAGGTTTGTAGTTTTCCTGATTTGATGCTGTACATATTTTGTTAGACTGATGCTTTAGTATGTTGGTCTTTTGAGGCTAATTTGGGCTTTTTAATTTAAAATTCCAGTTGTTCATTGCTGAGAATATATAAAAGCATTTGATTTGTATGCAGCTGCTAGTGACGAAGTACCACAAACGGGGAGGCTTAAAATAACAGAAGTTTACTGCCTTACAGTTTTTAGGCTGGAAGTCTGAAATCAAGGTGTTGTCAGCCCTGCTTCCTCCTGGAGGCTCTGAGAGGGAATCCATTCCATGACTCCAGCTTCAGTGGTCTGCTGGCCACCTCCAGCGTTCTCTCCAGCCCTTCTCTCCGTGGCTGTCTTCTCCCTGCGTCTTTCCACAGAGCTCCCCACTGTGCCCGTCTGTCCTGTGTCCAGATTTCCCCGTTCTTAAGGATATCAGTCATATTGGTTAGGGCTCCCCATAATTTCCTCGTTTTAACTCGATTACCTCTGTAAAGACTCTTATTTCCAAATAAGGTCGTTCTCTGAGGTGTGGGATGGTGGGACTTCAGCATTCCTTTAGGGGATGTATGCCGTCAATTTCCTCTTCTCGTCTTACTGCCTTGGCTGGGGCATCCAGTATGGTGTGAAGGCCGTGGGCAGTGGGGCCGTGCCTGCCATGCTCCTGGTCTTGGCGGGATGGCAGCGGGTCTCTCCCCCAGGCTGCTGCCACCTGCAGGCCTCCGTCTGTGTTCTTTGTCAAGTGGAGCGGGTTCCCGTCGATGCCCGGTTGGCTGACCGTGTTATCGTGCGTGGGTGTTAGACTTTGTCGAATACTTTTTCTGTATTTACTGATGTTGTCATGTGACTCTTCTTCCTGAGCCTGTTGATGTGATGGGTTACACTGACTTTTTTCCAAATGCTGAACCAGCTCTGCATACCTGGGATAAGCCCCAGTCGGCTGTGGTGTGGGCTTCCTGTCATACCTCGCTGGCCTCCAGGTGCTGGTGTCTGCTGGGGGTCTTTTGCGTCCGTGTTCGTGGAGGGTGAAGGGCCTGCAGCTCCCTTGCATTGTCTGCTGGCTCTGGCATTAAGGTAATGCTGGCCTCATAGAACAAGTTAGGGTGCATTCCCTCTGTTTCCTCTCTGTCTTATGGAAAATTGGCACAATTTCTTCCTTAAATGTTGGTAGGACCTGGTATTTTAGGAGGCTGTCAATTACTGATTCAAGGTCTGTGAGCTGCACAAGTCTGATATCACTACCCACTTCTCCTGGTGTGGGTTTTGGAAGAGCGGGCACTTCCAGGAGCGGTTGCGTCACCCAGGTCACCCCGTGTGGGCAGAGTGCCCTGGTGCTCTCTGCCGTCCTCTTGCTCGCCGTGGGATCTCTAGTGGTGCTCCAGCTTTAATTCCTGTGTTAGTGACGTGTCTTTTTTTTCCTAGTTAACTTGTTATAGATGGAGGTGTTTCCATTTTATGTTTCTTTTCAAGTTTGGAACTAGCTTTTGGATTTGTTGGTTTTCTTTTTTTCGGGTTTTCAGCTTTATTGGCTTTTGCTCTAATTCCACTGTTGGTTTTGGCCTTCCTGCTTTGGATCTAATTGACTTTCTTAGCTCCCTGAGGTGGGAGCTTGGGCTATTGATTTTGGGTTGTACTGCGCCTCCTGCGCATTCAGTGTTGTGGTCCTTTCTACACGTTGCTTTCACTGCATCCCACACATTTCGGTGAGGTGTATATATTTTTTAATTTAGTTGAAAATATTTTTATTTTGAAGTACTTTAGTTCAGAATACTTTTGAGGTTTCTTTGACTCATGTTATTTGGGAATATGTTGTTTAATCTTCCTTTTTTTGAGATTTTCCAGTTATCTTTCTGTTACTTATTTTATTACAAGTTGAATTCCACTGTGCCCTGAGAACAAACATCGTGTGGTTTGCTTTCTTTTTAACGTGTAGAGGCGTGTTTTGTGGCCCAGGACGAATCTGTGTTGGTGAGTGTTCCCTGTGACTGTGGGACGCGCGTCCTGCTGTCTGGACAAGGTGGACGCCGGCTCCTCCAGGTGGTGGTGTTGCGCCCAGCTGTGTCCTCGGTGACTGTCTGCCCGCAGGATCTGCCCCTTTCCGACGCGGGGGAAGTGCATCCGTCCTCCTGAGCTCCTCAGCGTCTGTGGTGGGTAGCCCGATGCCGCTTTACTGGCGCAAGCCCGTCCAAGGCTGCTGCGCCTTCCTGCAGAGCTGCCCTGAGTCCTTGCCCCTCTGTATCCCAGGCTGTCCTCACTGCCCAAAGTCAGCTCTGTCTGAGAGTGACGTCGCTGCCTCCACTCTGCTCTGATTGGCACTAGCGTGGTCTGGTTTTCTCTCTCTGCCCATTTACTTCTAAGCCTGTGCACCTTTATATTTGAAGGGGGTTTCTGTAGGTAACATGCAGTCCGCCTGGTGTTTTGATGCGCGCTGACCGCCCCTGCCCTCCGCGTGGTGCGTTTAGACCCTGATGTCTGAAGTGAGTCTTGACGCAGCTGGGTTCGCTGCTGTGCTCGCTGCTTCTGTCTGATGCCCTTGTTCTTGCTTTGTCTTCTCACCTTTCCCTCCTTTCGTGGTTTGACGTGATCATCCAGTGACTCTGTTTTCCCCCTCAGCACATCGGTTACGGGCATGTTTTCGCTTGGGTGGTCGCCCTGAGCACACGGGACAGGCAGGCCTCGTCCCCGGTGCTTCGCTCTGTGGCGCTTTGCAGACTCTGTGTTCATAGATGGGAGGTCTGTGTTCTCATAGATGGGAGGTCTGTGTCGGCCTCAAGTCAGGCGAGCCTGTCACGCCGTTTCCCAGGCGTCTGGTCTCCAC
Source organism: Oreotragus oreotragus (assembly GCA_006410675.1). Lineage (NCBI taxonomy): Eukaryota > Metazoa > Chordata > Mammalia > Artiodactyla > Bovidae > Oreotragus > Oreotragus oreotragus. The sequence continues at coordinate 272,878 of SJYX01001061.1, read as the reverse complement.
TCCCTTCATGTCTGTGTGTCACATTTTGGTGGTTCTTGCAGTATTTGAAACTTTTTCAGCTTTTTATATTATGGTGACCGTGATCCCATTGCTGCCATGACTTGAAAAGGCTCAGATGATGGTTAGCACTTTTTAGCACGTTTTAAAATTAAAGTGTACACTTGCTCACTTAATAGACTCAGTGCAGTGTAAACAGTAAGAAAGCTAAGGTCATGGCATCTGGTCCTATCGCTTCATGGCAGATAGAAGGGGGAAAAGTGGGAGCAGTGACAGACTTTTCTTACCTTGGACTCCAGATCAGTGTGGACTTGACTGCAGCCATGGAATTAAAGCAGGCTTGCTCCTTGGAAGAAAAGCTATGACGAGACGTCACTTTGCTGACAGAGGTCCACATAAGCAAAGCTATGGTTTTTCCACTAGTCATGTATGGATGTAAGAGTTGGACCATAAAGAAGGCTAAATGCCGAAGAACTGATGCTTTTGAATTGTGGTGCAGGAGAAGACTCTTGTGAATCCCTTGGACTGCAGGGAAATCAAATCAGTCATTCCTAAAGGAAATCAATCCTAAATATTGATTGGAAGGACTGATGCTGAAGCTGAGAAGCTCCAATAAATACTTTGGCCACCTGATGTGAAGAACCGACTCATTGGAAAAGATCCTGATGCTGGGAAAGATTGAAGGCAGGAGGAGAAGGGGACGGCAGAGGATGAGATGGTTGGATGGCATCATGGACTCAATGAAGGTGATTTTGAGCAAACACTAGGAGGTGATGAAGGACAGGGTAGCCTGGCGTGCTGAGGTCCATGGGGTCACAAAGAGCCAGACACGACTTAGCAGCTGAACGACAGTGATGCACATAAAGAACTTGCCCTTCTGACTTGCTTCAAGACTTTTTTCTTTGTCTTAGCTTTTCTCCAGTTGAATATGCTCCTTGCTGTAATTTTCCCCAGCACTTATTCTGCCACTGTTCTCAAGGCTTCCTGTCTCTGTGATTTGGTGTCTGACATTCATTTGAGGATTCTTGGTCATCTTCAAATATGTCTTCAGTTCCCTTCTCTCCTGCTGGTAGTCTCATGTGTGAATGTTATACCTTTTGGTGTAGGCCCACGATTCTAGGTATTCTATTCTGGTTTTTCTTTTGTTTCCAGCCTTTTTTAATCTTCGCTTTTCAATTTTAGAGTTTCTGTTATTATGTTATCAAGTTCAGAGAGTCTTTCCTCAGCCGCGTCCAGTTTATTGTTGCGCTCATTAGAGGCACTTTTCATCCGTTAGAGCGTCTTCAACTAACATTTCTGTTAGGATCTTTCTTAGAATTTCCCCGTCTCTGCTTGCATTTCCCATCCATTCTTTCACGTTGTCTCGTTTTTCCGTTAGATCTTGTAGCATCATTACTCATAGTTGTCTAAAATCAGAGCCTGATTTCATCCAGCGTTTCTGAACCTGGTTCTAGTGCTTGCTCTTCTCAATGTTGTTATGGCTGTTTGGAGCTCCATGAGATTCCAGATGCATTTTAGGATGGTTTCTCTATTTCTGGGGGAGATATCATTGGGATTCTGATAGGATTGCACTGACCGTAGATTTCTTTGGGCAATGAATATCTTAAGTGCTGAGTCTTCCAGTCCATGCACATGTGGAGTGTGTCCACTTATGTCATCTTTACTTTGCTTCAGCAATGTTTTGCAGTCTGTGTGTGTGCTCAGTCATGTCCAACGCTCTGTGACCCCATGGACTTGTAGCCCACCAGGCTCCTCTGTCCACAGGATTCTCTAGGCAAGAATCCTGGAGTGGGTTACCATTTCCTCCCCCAGAGGATTTTTCCAGCCCAGGCATCAAACCCATGTCTCCTGCATCTCCTGCATCAGCAAATGGATTCTTTACCACTGAGCCACCTGGGGAGCGTGTTTTTAGTTGACTTATCCTTGATCATCTCAAGACTAGGTTATCACAGAGTTTAGATGATCTGATGCAATGACCTTATTATCCAGATGTGACAGTAGAGACGCGAACAGGCTGTGTGTGTCCACCATCGGGTGTCTGTGGGCAGGCCTTGAAGGAGAGCCCAGTCCCCTTCTTTCTGCAGGACCTGGAGGACTCAGCTCTAGAAAACAGGGTGTCACTGGCTTCTCTAGGTGTGATCAGGGACATGAAGCCAGCATTCCTGGTGTGTGGCTGAATTCTGTTTTGAAGAGTGATTCTCAAGCCGCCTTTGTTAGAAATTAGGGCCCTGAGAATGTTGGCCTTTGTATGGAGGGGCATCCTGTTCTACAGCCCCCCATTTCAGTTGCCGGAGAGGCCACTCGCTCAGTGTAGGAGCAGACCTTGGAACACTGTGTTCTTAAACTCTCTTTCTGTTTTGCTTCTGGTCGGTCCATGTGGATCTTAGCTTCCCTGACCAGGGGTAGAATTCGTGCCCCCTGAATTGGAAGCATGGGGTCTTAACCGCTGGACTGCCAGGCAAGTCCCTCCGTGAATTTTGCTGGTCACGTGTACCACAGTGCTAGGAGACCCTCACACGGGGGGCTTCCTGGAACTGCCACCCTTTAATGAAGCCGAGTGTGGTGACCAGTCATCCTGGCCGAGTGCGCTCCGCCTTCCCTGTGGCAGAAGCCCCCGCTGCTCCTCCTCAGAGACCTTGAGGCAGGGTCAGCGGTGCATGCAGCTGTGTCCCAGGGTCTGCACGCGCTGGGTGCGAGTGGGGACACCAGAGCGAGGCAGGGTCAGCGGTGCGGCGGCTGTGTCCCGGGGTCTGCACACACTGGGTGTGAGTGGGGGCACCAGAGCGAGGCTTGCTTGTCTTTGTAGACCTCATCACTCCAGAGTCAAGGGCACTGACCCCTCCGCCAAGAAGTGCTTGGTCATGGACGCAGATGACGAGGCGGTCCTGAGCCTCATTGCCGAGTGCGCGTGGGACCTGAGCAGCCCTCCTGGGGGCGTGAGTTCCAGCCAGAAGGAGTCAGAGGCCAGCCTCCAGAGCTCCCAAGGTAGGCTGCTGCTCGCCGAGAGGACGGGCGCACAGCCCGGCTGGGAGGCTGACGTCTGCTGCCTCAGGATCCACGCTGCCTTTTGAAGAGAATGTAGAATCTTCAGGAGGTCTTGTGCCTGTAATATCAGTAATGTGATCGTGGAATTCCAGGAGAAGTCTGTATATTTAGGTGGAGGTAGTCATATTGCAAATGTTTCACCTCAAATCCCTCTCAGATCAGTTGCGAGGGTTGCGAAGACGTGAGGCATCCTGTGCTGGAGGGGCTGAGTCTCCCTGGCCTTGAGGGGGCTCCCCTCTGGCTCCGGCTGCGTGTGAGTGAGGGGGAACGCCTGATGAGCGCGGGCCCCGGCTGCGTGTGTGAGGGGGGATGCCTGATGAGTGCGGGCACGTGAGCCCCTTCACGCCCGTGCCCGCCTTTCTGCCAGCTGCTTTCCTGCTGCTTCTCGCGTGGGTCCCCGGGGCTTTTCGTGAAGTCACAGCGTCTGGGCCTTCCTGCTGCAGCAGTACCCTGCCTCAGCCTCCCCGCCACCTCCTGGGCCTGTTGGGCCCTCCAGGGTGGCGCCCGTCCTGAGCGTGCGGCGGGGTCTACTGCGGGCTTTAGTTCGCGTTTCCCGGAGGTGAATCCCAGCAGCCTACTCATGTGCTCATGTCACCTTCGGAGCTGTTTCTGCTCCCGCTGCCCCCTCCCCTGTTCCTTTCTTGGTGTTGACGCCCCGGACTCCGTTATGCTGCTGGAAGACATCCTGTCTCCGGCTTCCGCCCTCCCTGTGGCTTGCCTTTCATTTTCTCAGCCCCGCTTCCAGGAGCGGCTCTGTCTGAGTGCGGCCGCTTCTGCCTGTTCCCCTTTGCGCTTGTGCTTTTCAGCGTGCCGGCCGTGCTCACGGAGGGTTCCTCCACGGACTGGTCCACGTCCTGGGGACCCGCACTTGGGTCTGAGAGCTGCTCTCCCGAGTGAATTTCTGGCTGTGATGTGACGTAGTGGCTCAGGTTGTCTGTCTGTCCCAACGTGTATCCAGCTGTACCGGTGCCATTTATTGCAAAGGCAACCTTACAAGGTTGTCCATTCAGTGGCCGGAGTCTCTGGATCTGCTGACCGTTGTGTCTGTCCCGACTCATCGGCTGGATGGTGCTTCCTGCTGGATGTGGGGCGGGGTCCCCTCGCCTGGGCTGCTGTGGGCACTGCTGCCCGCGTGTTCCTTCTAGGGTGGCCAGTGCTGTGTTACCAGCTTTTTTTTCCTATTTACCCCACATAGGAGTGTGCTTGACAGGTATGCTACGCTGTCCGAAACCGGAAGTGTAAGTTTTAATGGAATAAACTTTTTAAATGTTTTTAACACAGCAGAGTCGCAGCGCCGACTGAGCTCTCAGTCAGCCCAGCACCAGTGCGGGGATGGGCTGGGGAAGGGCCCTGAGCGGCGCAGGAGCAGCTCCAGGGCGGGCTGCGTGGAGCCGAGGCTGCAGGACCAGCGCTGCGGTGAGCTCCCCCCACCGCTCTTCACCCCAGGTAACCCCCGGTGTGCTGTGTTCCTCTTCTCTCGACTGCGTGTGTGTGTGACCCTGAGGTGTATTAAGGGAAGACGCTCCTTTACAAACGGAAGCTAACGAGAAGGCCTGACCCCAGAAGAGGAGCCCTGCTGGTGGGAAGGTGTCCAGTACGCCACAGGGAGGTGGGGGGGCGCTTCCTGATAGCCCCGCCCAGAGCGAAGCAGCCGGGCAAACGCGAGCAGCTCTCGGGTGTGGGCGTGTCTGGTCGGGAAAGTGAACTCCAGTCCTGTGAAGAACAGCGCGGCATCGCAACCTTGAACGTTAGGTCCACGCATCAAGGTAAATTGGATGTGGTCGGCAGGAAATGGCAAGACTGAACATTAACATCTTCGGAATCAGTGAACTAAAATGGATGGGAATGGGAAATTTTAATTCAGATGGCCATCTTATCTATTACTGTGGGCAAGAATCCCTTAGGAGAAATGGAGGAGCCCTCATAGTCAACAAAATAATTAAAAATGCAGCACTTAGGTGTGGTCTCAAAAATGACAGAATGATCTCTGTTCATTTCCAAGGCCAACCATTCAGTATCACAGTAATCCCAGTCTATGCCCCAACCACTAATGTCAAAGAAGATGAACTTGACCGATTCTGTGATGACCTACAAGACCTTCTAGGACTAACACTGAAAAAAGACATCCTTTTCCTCATAAGGGACTGGAATGCAAAGTAGGAAGTCAAGATACCTGGAGTAACAGGCAAGTTTGGCCTTGGAGTACAAAATGAAGCAGGGGAAAGGCTAACAGTTTTGTCAAGAGAACATGCTGGTTATAGCGAACACCCTTTTCAGGTAATCCAGGAGGTAACTCTAACCAGAGGAGAAGCCCCCGCAAGACGGTCGAAGGGATGAAATCCCGTTCAGAGTCAAACCCCATCCCCAGCAGGGAAGCTCGAAGGGCTCAAACCTCGTGCACACCGGGACCCAGAACCCCCACAGAGACTGAGACAGGACCTTGTGTGGGTGTCTGCTGAGGGGGTCCAGGCCAGTAGGGGGCTGCTGCAGGGCCAGAGTCTCTGGGTGCAGCAGGCCTGGGTGAGGCATAAGCCCTCTTGGAGGAGGTCACCATTAACCCCAGCATAGAGCCGCCAGAACTCACACAGGGCTGGGGAAACAGACTCTTGGAGGGCACAAGTGGAACCTTGTGCACCAGGACCCAGGAGAAGGGAGCAGTGACCCCGCAGGAGACTGACCCAGACTTGCCCGTGAGTGTCCAGGAGTCTCCAGCAGAGGTGCAGGTCGGCAGTGGCCTGCCGCAGGGTTGGGGCACTGAGTGTAGCAGTGTGTGCGCGGGAGGAGATTGCCGTTATCTTCATTACCGCCTCTGTAGGTTCAGTTCAGTTCAGTCGCTCAGTCGTGTCCAACTCTTTGCGACCCATGAATCGCAGCACGCAAGGCCTCCCTGTCCATCACCAACTCCCGGAGTTCACCCAGACTCATGTGCATCAAGTCGGTGATGCCATCCAGCCATCTCATCCTCTGTCGCTCCCTTCTCCTCCTGCCCCCAATCCCTCCCAGCATCAGGGTCTTTTCCAGTGAGTCAACTCTTCACATGAGGTGGCCAAAGTACTGGAGTTTCAGCCTCAGCATCAGTCCCTCCAAGGAACACCCAGGACTGGTCTCCTTTAGGATGGACTGGTTGGATCTCCTTGCAGTCCAAGGGACTCGCCAAGAGTCTTCTCCAACACCACAGTTCAAAAGCATCAATTCTTCGCCTTCAGCTTTCTTCACAGTCGAACTCTCACATCCATACATGACCACTGGAAAAACCATACCCTTGACTAGACGGACCTTTGTTGGCAAAGTAATGTCTCTGCTTTTCAATATGCTATCTAGGTTGTTCTTAACTTTCCTTCCAAGGAGTAAGTGTCTTTTAATTTCATGGCTGCAATGACCATCTGCAGTGATTTTGGAGCCCCAAAAAATAAAGTCTGACACTGTTTCCACTGTTTCCCCATCTATTTCCCATGAAGTGATGGGACCGGATGCCATGATCTTCGTTTT
>SJYX01001061.1:244499-263432 GCA_006410675.1 Oreotragus oreotragus | reverse complement strand
GGGGGCAAACAAGAGATGGCAAGAGTGAATGTCGACATTCTAGGAATCAGTGAACTAAAATGGACTGGAATGGGTGGATTTAACTCAGATGACTATTATATCTACTACTGTGGGCAAGAATCCCTTAGAAGAAATGGAGTGGCCATCATAGTCAACAAAAGAGTCCGAAATGCAGTACTTGGATGCAATCTCAAAAACAACAGAATGATCTCTGTTCGTTTTCAAGACAAACCGTTCAGTATCCCGGTAATCCAAGTCTATGCCCTGACCAGTAACACTGAAGAAGCTGAAGTTGAACAGTTCTATAAAGACCTACAAGACCTCCTAGAACTAATACCCCAAAAGATGCCCTTTTTGTTATAGGGAACTGGAATGCAAAAGTAGGAAGTCAAGAAATATCTGGAGTAACAGATAAATTTGGCTTGGAGTGCAGAATGAAGCAGGGCAAAGGTAATAGAGTTTTGCCAAGAGAACACATAGCAAACACCCTCTTCCAACAGCAGAAGAGAAGTCTCTACACGTGGATATCACCAGATGGTCAACACCGAAAACAGATTGATTATATTTTTTGCAGCCAAAAAGATGGAGAAGCTCTATACAATCAGCAAAAACAAGACCGGGAGCTGACTGTGCCTCAGATCATGAACTCCTTATCACCAAATTCAGACTCAAATTGAAGAAAGTAGGGAAAACCACTAGGCCATTCAGGTATGACCCATAAAGAAGGCTGAGTGCCAAAGAATTGATGCCTTTGAATGGTGTTGCTGGAGAAGACCCTTGAGAGTCCCTTGGACTGCATGGAGATCAAACCAGTCCATCCTAAAGGAAATCAACCCTAAATATTCATTGGAAGAACTGATGCTGAAGCTGAAGCTCCAATACTTTGGCCACATGATGTGAAGAACTGACTCATTGGAGATGACCCTGATGCTGGGAAAATTGAAGACACAAGGAGAAGTGGGCAGCAGAGGATGAGATGGTTAGATAGCATCACTGACTCAATGGACGTGAGTTTGAGCAACGTCTGGGAGATTGCTCTGGGGGACAGAAGAACCTGGCATGCTGCCATCCTTTGGGTCACAAAGAGTCAGACACAACTTTGCAACTGAGCAACACAAAGACAGGGAAGGTAAACAAGCTAACTGAGAGTGGTGTTCGCATGGGTGTGGGAAAGCGTCAGAAACCTCCCGCGTGGAGGCAAGCCCAGTCCCTTCCTGACCTTCATCCAGGTGAGCCTGTGGGGACCCTGGAGGCAGCGTGGGTCGTGGCGCTGCCTGCCTAGTGCTCGTGGCCCACAGTCACGGCCTCTCGCTTCATGCGCTTTGTGTCGTGAGATCTCACATGTGCCCCTTCACACGGATTCACGTGGGGGTGCATGTGTGCGTGTTCTGGCCCAGGATCCATCCAGTGCACGTGGAGTATCTTAATGTCGCGTCTCAGAGGCTTGTGAGCAGGAACACGCTCTCGATGTCCGTAGTCTGTCCTTGGGCTCTGAAGTGTTCAGACTGCACTTTTGTGGGGTCACCCTCAGTCCCAGATGGCTGGCTCTGCTGGCTCCTGGTGGCCAGACCCGCTGGCGTGTAGTGGGGGCGTGGGCTTGTGCAGAAGCCCCAGGCTACTGCAGGGCAGGGGGAAATGGGGCGGTGTGACGTAGTGGGGCGTGCAGCAGGGAGGTGACTGGCGTGCCTTTGGGTTGTGGAAGGCGGGGGCTGGGTCCCTCTGAGTCTGTGCGTCAGACCAGTCCCGGCAAGGGGGTGGTGGTGGCCCGCTGACACTGGTCAGGGGGCCTTGTGACGGACGTGGAGCCGGGGGCGTTAGTGTCCAGGTAGTCTGTGAGCCAGGGAGCAGTGGCTCTCCCGCTCACAGGGCCAGTTGGCCAGCTTGCCACACAGCTCTGGCAGGGAGGCACAGTGGTTGGCCAGCTTGTCGCTGCCTGGGTAGCTCCCGTACTTGTGTGCAGACAGCTCAGCGCTGGCCCCGGAGCCCCGGGGGCCCGACGGTGAGAGCTCTGCCTGCTTCTCTGCTACAGGCTCCACGGAGACTGAGGGCTCGGGCGCTGCTTCTCAGAAGCCCAGCGTGTCGACGCAAAAGATGCTAGACCCCTTACCCGCTCCTGGGAAGCACAGCAAGCGGAGGACGCCTGGCGGGAGGCTCCAGGCGCCTGCGGACGAGGCCTGGCTCAGCTCTCTGGAGGGGAGCCTGAGTGTGAGCCGGAGGGGCGGCTCGGAGGGCTGGGGCCAGGCCGCCTCGTCCCCCGCGGCCAGCCCGGGGCCCGAGCAGCCAAGACCGCCCAGCGCCAGCGAGGTGAGCAGGGGCGTCTCCACAGTGCGGTCCCCGCTGCGAAAAGCGCTTCCGGGCTGTCTTCTGGGCCGGGGCGCCTCGAGGTGTCGTCTCGGGCCTGCTGCCCCCACGGCCGCTCGTCCCGTGCTTGGTGCGCCCCCGGGGCTGTCGTGAGCGCGGTCCCAGCTGTGTGTGCTGTGGTTCTCCTGGTTCACGTGAGGAGGGTCTCCCCAGATTGTCCCACAGCGGTCGTAGACAGTGGCTCACTGCCACTGTTACGGCCGAGTTGGAGACTGAGATGTTCTCAAAGTGAAGACCACCGTGCGGACAGGGGGCAGCGGGCAGCCCTGCCACAGCGCCCCACGTGGGCAGAGGAGGGGAGAGCACCCCAGCTGAGAGGGCCTGGGGGGCCCACCAGCTCAAGGTGGGCCAGGGGAGTGCTGAGCCTCTGAGGTTGGTCCGGAATGGAGGCCAGCAGAACCAGGGGCGCTGGGGTCGTAGGTGCTGGGCGGCTCCTGGGGTGGCTGCCGCGGGCCACGGCCGGGGTCTGGCTGCATCTTCAGTCTCTCACTGGACTGAGGGAAGAGTGAAAATGGAGGTCTGCTTGAGTCAGGACTGTGCTGGGCTTTCCTGACCTGCATGGAGCCGCCCCAGTGGACCCCACTCACTGTGGGGTTGGGACTTTGCACGAGGGGGTGTGGCCTCAGGTGGTCATCTTGGAGAGGGCTCAACCCCGGCTCCTCAGGTCGGGGGCAGAGGCCTGACCCCACTGGGCTCTGCTCCTGAGCCTGAGGCCGCATCGGGGCAGCTTCTGACGGCATTGTTGATGCTGGTGCCCCTGGACGCTCTCACCCTCTGCTGCTTGTGGCCAGCTGTTGGCCTCAGTGTCCCCACGCCGACCAGCCCCGGGGGATGGCCGCCCCAGCCCGATGACCCCTCGTGGGCCTGTGCGTCCCCGTGCCCCGGGCTCCTGCTGGTGGGGAGTGGCGGGAGTGAGGGGCCCGGTGGCTCCTGCGCCCCCTTCTGGGTCTGGCTGGCTGTGCCAGATGCTCTTTGTGAGGAAACTTTTGCTCTGTCTGACAGTGAGGGCACCGGGCCTCATCCCAGCTCTAGCCCTGCTGGTACTGACTCGCTAAATTCCTGCTTCTCAGGAAATGTTCCCTGGACAATCAGAAAGTGAGCCGGAGGGCAGGAGCCAGCTCCCTTTCTGCAGTAATCCCTTAAAATTGACGAAATGATTTCTAAAGGGAAGAAAAGTGAGCGCTGACGAAAGTGCCCATGACTGTGGGCCCAGCGTGGTTGGACCCGGCTGGGGCTGTGAGGCTCTGCCTGGCAGCCTGTTGCTGCGCCAGCCCAGCCAGCCCTCCCTCTGGTCCTGGGTACACTGGTCTCACTTCAGGCCACCAGGCTCCAGTGAGCGTTCAGGCCGAGACTGTCTCCTCCCCACCCAACAAGAGTGGCGGGGGCTGGTCAGGAGGGCCCAGGACGCCGGCACTCAGAACTGCCTGGCCTCCTGACTGACACGGGCCACAACTCAGCCGTTCCTCCCGCTGAGGGATGGTTTCCCCGCCCCACAGACATGGACAGGCCTGCGGGGGCAGGGAGGCGAGTCCCACACACCATGCCTGCAGGTGTGCGCAGCGTGACCCTCCTCCGTGGCGTAGGCGACAGACGAGGTGGCAGTCCAGCACTGCATCGCACCCATTGGGTTGGGCGCGGGAGCCAAGGGGCCTTTGTCTCTGGGCAGGCGTGTCCCAAGCTGCACTCCGCCACGCTGCCCGGGAAGAAGGCCACCCTGGAGGCGCTAGTTTTGGAAGCACTCCTCGACCTGGTGGACAGGCACTGGAGTGGCCGCAGGTCCCTACACAGCAGTGAAGCCTTTCTTGGTGAGTCGGCCCAGCGTGCCGCGTGCCGGCACCTGTGCCCGCTGCTGGGCCCTGGTCCCCTGGCCTCGCTGGACCTTTCCCGGCCTCACTGCCCTCTGGGCTGCAGGGGCATCCCGAGGGCCCTGCTCACAGTGTCTGGGTGCTCGGGAGGAGCAGATGAGGAGGCACCAGTGGCCGGTGGCTGCTGCCCCCCGCCTGCTGGTGCCCAGCGCCCTGGAAGGCATCGCAGCCAGCAACGCGGGCTCCTTCCCTAGGTCCCTAGAGCTGTTGCTGTCTGCCTGTCGTCCCCACGCACACCTGGGGGTGAACAGGCCTGACAAGGTCGTTTTAGTGGCGCGCATATCCCTTTTCTAGTCTTCGTACCTGTCAGTGTTTTTGAGGTATGCAGCCTGTATTTTTCCAAATGCATTGAACGCATTTTGTCTACACTCATTCTCTCAACATTCTCTCTTCTAGCTCAGGCGAGACACATTTTGTCGTCTGTTCAAGAGTTTACAACCACTCAGGACACTTCGACAACCGTGAATGAAGAAATTAGCTCCCTGACTCTGGAAAATAAGTCTTTGCACAGTCGACTTGCTGAGCTGCAGCAACAGTACGGCGTGAAGATGACTGAAGTGGTGTCAGAACTCGGCGACACTCGGAAGGAGATGGTTTGTCCCGTTTATTCTCAGTAGGGGCCAGAACAGTCTTGACATCACAGAATGAGCAAAGCTTCTCAACTCTGCTTCCCTTGACAGCTGTCAGGCACAACCCTGGGACCCCTCCTGCCTTGGCAGAGCATGAACCCCCTCTTCCACCATGCTTCCCCGTCCAGGACACCAGCTGCCCTGGAGGAGAGCGGCCTGGCTCTCGCTCCATGACTGGCTGCAGATGTCTGCATTGCCGCCAGTCCAGCTCTGCCTGCCCCAGCGGCTTTGTTCTGTTCTGAGAGAGGTGGGAGGATGAGGCTGGGCTTGCGGGGAAGTTTCTCTGGTCTCGGTGTTCCCTGGCCCAGGCTCCGAGACCACTAGTGAGGAGGTTCCAGGGACCTGGGTGACCTGGGTCTCTGCTGCTGTCCTGCCTGCCCCAGCCAGCGTGGGGCCGGGGGGTCCTGTTGGACCTGCGACAGCTCCACCACTAGGTGGCACCATTGGGCAGCCAGAGCCAGCATGGTACGGACCTGGCAGTGGAGCTCAGCTCCGGCCAGACAGGCCCCCCTCGTCCCCTGTGACTTCACCATGAGACCATCATTCGTGAACGCCTACCCTCGGACAGGCCCCCCTCGTCCCCTGTAGCTTCACCATGAGACCACCACTCGTGAACGCCTGTGCTGAAGAGGAGGAAAGGTCTCAAAATAGCAAATAAACAACCTAACTTCACAACTTGAGGAACTAGAGGAAGCTAAACCCAAAGGAAATGGAAGGAAATAATCAAGATCAGAGCAGAAGTGAGTAGAGTAGAAAACAACAGGGAGAAGTTAGCAAACCTGAGTTGGATCTGAAAGGACATAAAGGCTCTTAGGAAGACTAAGAAGACTCAAAATCCGAGTTGGAAGTGGATACATTACAATGGATGCCTCAGAAGTGGGGTCAAGGAATGATTATTTACAAGCATTTGGAGAACCTAGAAGAAATGGATGAATTCCTCGAAACATGGAACCTACTAAGGCTGTGTCGAGAAAAAATAAAGCCTAATAGGTCAGTAACAGGTAAGATGGGACAGTAACCGACTTCTTAAGAAAGCAAGGACCAGATGGCTTCATGGCCGAATTCTACCAGATACTCAAAGAAGTATGTCCACTCATACTGTGTCTTCTACTGGAAGGACAGTTGGCCCATGAGCAGTGTGAGTTTGAATGACATGGATTCATTTCTATGCAGATTTTTTATTAGTAAATAGTATATGTGCTGTGCTCAGTCCCTCAGCTGTGTCCTGACTCTTTGTGACCCCATGGACTGCAGCCTGCCAGGCTCCCCTGTGCAGGCAAGAATACTGGAGAGGGTTGCCATTTCCTCCAGGGGACCTTCCCGGCCCAGGTGTAGTACTTGTGCCTCCTGCATCGGCAGGCAGCTTCTCAAACTTTTCCAAAAAATAGAAGCAGGGAGCTACTTTCATACTGTTCCATGAAGCCAGCATTACCTGGACTCCAAAGGAAAGACCCCACAAGAAGAGAAACTGCAGACTGCTATCCGAGACTCAGCAGAAGGCCAGCCTCCCGGGCTGCACCCAGTGCTGTCCACAGCCCGCGGGGTTGCCCCCTGGGGAGCACAGCTGGCTTGCCGTACGCAGACACACCGTGTTATGGATCCGAGACTCAGCAGAAGGCCAGCCTCCCCAGTGCAGCAGCACAGCAAGAAGGCTGTACACCCCCTGAGGGAGCTGTTGCCGCAGATGCGCCAGCACGTGGAGAGAGAGAAAACACTGTCAGCCCAGTTCATGCAGGCACAGCATCTGGCCAAGGTCAACATCCATTCGTGATTTTAAAAAGAGCTCAACATAATGGGTGTGAGAGAAGATGCCTCGGCATGATAAAGCCTGTTTATGAGAAGCCTCAGCCAGCCTCATGATCAGTGGAGGAGACTGAAAGTGTTTCCTCTAAGATCCAGTGTGAGACAAAGATGTCCACTCATACTGTGTCTTCTACTGGAAGGACAGTTGGCCCATGAGCAGTGTGAGTTTGAACGACATGGATTCATTTCTATGCAGATTTTTTTATTAGTAAATAGTATATGTGCTGTGCTCAGTCCCTCAGCTGTGTCCTGACTCTTTGTGACCCCATGGACTGCAGCCTGCCAGGCTCCCCTGTGCAGGCAAGAATACTGGAGAGGGTTGCCATTTCCTCCAGGGGACCTTCCCGGCCCAGGTTTAGTACTTGTGCCTCCTGCATCGGCAGGCAGCTTCTGTACCACAGCACTACCTGCAAAGCCCAGTAAGTACGGTAATACTGTACAGTTGGAAGTTGGTTGCATCTTTGGATACGGAACTGCAGGTTTGGGAAGTTGACTGTAAATTATTTATGGATTTTCAGCCGCAAGGAGAGTTGGCACCCCTACCCTCTCCACCCGCCGTTGTTCAGGGGTCAGGTATACCAGCAAGAGCGAGCAGACAAGAAAAGGAAACAGAAGGCATCCAGATTGGAAAGGAAGAAGTGAAGTTACCTCTGCCTGTAAATGATGTATAAAACATTAAAGATACCATGAGAGAAAATAAGAGTGAATTCAGTGAAGTCGCAGGGTACAGAGCATAACAGAGATCATTCTTGTTTCTTGACACCAATGAGCACTCCAAAGCAATTGCATTCATAGTGTCAGAAAGCATAAAACAGTTAAGAGTAAGCTTAACCAAGAAGGCCAACGATCTTAAACAGAAGACTTTTGCAGATGCAGTGTAATCCCTGTAAAAATTCCATGGCATTTTCCACAGAAACAGGGAAAACAATTCTAAAATTTGTATGTTTCTTATCATTTGTGTTCTTCATTTTCTAGTTCTACAAAGACCCCAAATCACCAAAGCAATCTTGAGAAAGATCATTTTTCAGGCATCACACTTCCTAGTTTAAAGTTATGTTACAAAGCTGTGGTAATCAAATAGTATGGTGCTGACATAAAAACAGGGATAGCGTGCTGGAACAGGATAGAGGGCCCAGAAGTCAGCCCTCACGTAGCTGCCAGCTGGTCTTTGGCAAAGGCACCAGGAGCACACCACAGTGAGAGAGTGACCTCTGGTAAAGGCTGTCGGAAGCTTGATGCCCACGTGCAGAAGACGAACCTGCACCTCGTCTTAACAGCACACACAAAATCCAACTCAGCATGGACTTGAAACAATAAAACTGGAAGAGAGTTCCCTGGCAGTCCAGTGGTTAGGACTCTGCTTCCGCCGAGGGGTGTGGGTTCAGTCCCCAGCTGGGAACTATAATCCCACAAGACACATGGTGTAGCCAAACAGACGTGTGGAAAGGGTGCTCAGTATTACTAATCACCAGGGAAATGCAAGTCAAAACCAGAGCGAGACACCACTGCACACCCGCAGAATTCGTCAAGAGACAGCACGTCGGGGGTGTGGAGACGAGGGGACCCTCGTGCTCTGTGCGGGGGAATGTAACTTGGTGCAGACACCAGAAAGCAGTACAGGGATTCCTCAGAACGTCGGCAGTGGAGCTATCATGCTGTTCAGCCCCCCAGTCGTGCCCTGCTCTGCGACCCCATGGACTGCAGCACGCCAGGCTCCCCTGTCTGTCACCATCTCCCGGAGCTCGCTCAGACTCAGGTCCGTCGAGTCAGTGGTGCCATCCAGCCATCTCAGCCTCTGTCGTCCCCTTCTCCTCCTGCCCCCAGTCCTTCCCAGCATCAGGGTCTTTTCCAGTGAGTCAGCTCTTTGCAGCAGGTGGCCAAAGGATTGGAGTTTCAGCTTCAGCATCAGTCCTTCAGTGAATATTCAGGATTCAACTACCATATGTTCTAGCAATCCCACTCCTGTGTGTTTATCCAAAGGAGTTGAAACCAGGATCTTGGGCAGCATATTCACAGTGGCCTAGATGTGAGAGCCTGAGGCCTGTGATGAACACGTAGATAAAGGTGATGTGCATATACAGGAGCACGCTACTCAGCTTTGTCCTGTGTGCATGCCCAGTCATGTCCGACTCTGCCACCCCGTGGATGGGAATGTGCCAGGCTCCTCTGTCCTCGGAATTTTCCAGCTGCGAATACCAGAGTGGGTTGCCATTTGCTACTCCAGTTATCCAGCTTTTGCTGTTCAGCCGCTCAGTCGTGTCCGACTCTTTGCAACCCCATGGGCTGCGGCACACCAGGCTTCCCTGTCCTGCCCCATCGCCCGGAGCTTGCTCAAACTCGTGTCCGTTGAGTTGGTCATGTTGGATGGACCTTGAGGGCATTGTCTAAGTGAAGTTAGTCAGACGTAGAAAGAAAAACCTCCGTGATCTCATACCTGGGATCTAAGAGGGTAGAGCAGTGGTCACCCTCAGCAGGAGGTGGGGGAGCTGTGGGCCCAGGCAGAGTGGCAGTTCTGTAGGGGTTAGTTAGTCCAGGGCTCTGAGCATGGCCGACAGTCATGTGAGTCGGACCACGTTGACCCTGGAGCTCTGTTGAGAGCAGAGTCCTGGTGCTCTCATCACCAAAACATGCTTCCTCTGTGAGGAGACGTGTGCGCTGGCTTGACTGTGGTCATGGCGTCACTGCACGTGCAGCTCATGTGACGTCATCGGGGCGCCCCGACCGCGTGCTGTAGGAAGGGAGACCAACATGCGTTCAGTGCGGGAAGCTTTCGCCTCCGATGACTACGGTCCAGTGTAATGGTATGGGAACTGTTTCTAGAGCGTTCTGTTATTTCAGTTTTATGTATAGTTTATAACAAGAAAGCAGATTGCTGTTGTGGTCAGGCTCAGGTGTCGTCAGGGTGAGTGTGTGGGCACTGGGGTTAGGCTGCCTGGTGGTGCGAGTCGGGTCACCCTGCGCCGTGTGGCCGGGCCCGCGCCTGTGCCCGCGTGTGTGGGCGAGCTGCCGTGGTGGCCCGTGTGCCCAGCAGTGAGGGGCACTGCCGTCCCGTGCGCGCCCCTCCAGGCCCCTCGCTGCCTCTCCCTCCGTGTGGTGCTATCACCTGACTCCCGCTGCCGTGTCACTCCCATCAGGGCCCTGAGCATGCCGTCCTTCCCCTCACGCTTTCCCCTCTGTGCCCACGCGTGCTTGCTGTCTTACTCCGCTTTGTCTGATGTTAGCATAGCCTAACCTTAGTGTTGTCTCCGGAGAAGGCAATGGCAACCCACTCCAGTACTCTTGCCTGGGAAATCCCACGGACGGAGCAGCCTGGTAGCTACAGTCCATGGGGTCGCGAAGAGTCAGACACAACTGAGCAACTTCACTTTCACTTTTCTCTTTCCTGCACTGGAGAAGGAAATGGCAACCCACTCCAGTACTCTTGCCTGGAGAATCCCAGGGATGGGGGAGCCTGGTGGGCTGCAGTCCATGGGGTCACTAAGTCGGACATGACTGAAGCGACTTCACTTTCACTTCTCACTTTCCTGCACTGGAGAAGGCACTGGCACCCCACTCCAGTGTTCTTGCCTGGGGACTCCCAGGGACGGGAGCCTGGCGGGCTGCCGTCTGTGGGGTCGCGCAGGGTCGGACACGCCGGAAGCGGCTGAGCAGCAGTAGTAGTGTTGTCTCAGTGCTTACATTTAAGGTGGGTGCCTTTAGGCAGCATACACTTGGGTCTTTTGTTTTTACTTAATTAACAACCTCTGCCTTTTCTTTGCAGTAGCATTTTTTAAAAATTCAGTTGACTTAAACTAGAAAACCAAAACAATTGACCCATTACTCGCACCCCTATCCTCTGTCTCTGGTGATTACCAAGCTCTCTACATCCATGAGCTTCGTTTGTCTGTTTGTCCTTTTAGATTTCATATGTGAGTGAGATCACGTGGTGTTTGTTTTCTTTGTTGTATTTATATACCACATCTTTATTCATCTGTTAATGGGCACTTGCTGCTGCTGCTGCTAAGTCATTTCAGTCGTGTCCGACTCTGTGTGACCCCATAGACGGCAGCCCACCAGGCTCCCCCATCCCTGGGATTCTCCGGGCAAGAATACTGGAGTGGGTTGCCATTTCCTTCTCCAGTGCATGAAAGAGAAAAGTGAAAGTGAAGTCNTAGTAGTACTGTTGTCTCAGTGCTCACATTTAAGGTGGGTGCCTTTAGGCAGCATACACTTGGGTCTTTTGTTTTTACTTAATTAACAACCTCTGCCTTTTCTTTGCAGTAGCATTTTTTAAAAATTCAGTTGACTTAAACTAGAAAACCAAAACAATTGACCCATTACTCGCACCCCTATCCTCTGTCTCTGGTGATTACCAAGCTCTCTACATCCATGAGCTTCGTTTGTCTGTTTGTCCTTTTAGATTTCATATGTGAGTGAGATCACGTGGTGTTTGTTTTCTTTGTTGTATTTATATACCACATCTTTATTCATCTGTTAATGGGCACTTGCTGCTGCTGCTGCTAAGTCATTTCAGTCGTGTCCGACTCTGTGTGACCCCATAGACGGCAGCCCACCAGGCTCCCCCATCCCTGGGATTCTCCGGGCAAGAATACTGGAGTGGGTTGCCATTTCCTTCTCCAATGCATGAAAGAGAAAAGTGAAAGTGAAGTCACTCAGTCTGTCCGACTGTTAGCGACCCCATGGACTGCAGCCCACCAGGCTCCTCCGTCCATTGGATTTTCCAGGCAAGAGTACTGGGGTGGGGTGCCATTGCCTTCCCCGAATGGGCACTTAGGTGGTTCCATATCTTGGGAATTGTGAGTAATGCTTCTGTGAAGATGGAGGTGTGCATATATTTTCAAATTAGGGTTTTTGTTCTCTTCAGGTGAATACCCAGAAATGAAATTGCTTTATCTGGTAGCTCTGTATTTAACTTCTTGAGGCATTTCCATACGATTTTACATAGTGGCTGTACCAGCTTACATCCCCCCCCAGCAGCAGAGGAGGGTTCCCCTGTCCCCACACCCTCACCAGCACTTGCTGTCACTTGTCTTTCTGATGATGGTCATCCTGACAAGGGTGGGGATACCTCACTGTGGTTTTGATCTGCGTCTCCCTGGTGATCAGTGATGCTGAGCATCTTTTCATGTTCCTGTTGGCCATCTCTATGCTTTGGAAAGATGTCTGTTGAGATCCTCTGCCCATTTTAAATCATGTTTTTTTCACTGTTGAGTTGTGTGAGTTCTTTATGTATTTTTTATGTTGACCTCTTATTAGATAAATGGTTTGCAGATATTTTCCTTCCAGTTCGTCAGCTGGCTCTGCATTTTGTTGCTGGTTTCCTTGGCCGTGCAGAAGCATTTGGTTTCTGCCCGTGGCTGAGAGCATGGGCTGTGGGCTGGCAGCAGGTGCCGAGCCTCTGTTAGCTTGTCTGTTGCTGCCCAGTGAGCTACCAGCTGGCCACACCTCACACATGCTTCCTCGCTTGGCCTCCGGTCAGGGCCCAACGCGGCTGACTCGGGGTCTCCTGAAGTTGCCATCAGGCTGTAACTTGGGGCTGTGGTCACCTCCAAGGCTCAAGGGAGCGTGGGTCCTCCACTGAGGTCGTTGGGGTGGGTCCTCTGCACTTACTGCAGGCAGTCCCTGGCGTCACACCGCGACAGCTGCTGACACGGGTGCCCAGGCGGAAGGCCACCCTGAGGGTGCGTGTCGTGGCTTCTGTGCGTCGTGTGTGCGGTGGGCTGGCCTGCTTAAAGGGGGCGCCTTCCAGGGCGAGAGCACCCTCTGCTCTGTCCCCTCGTTTGTAGAACAGAAGGGACAGCAGCCGTGAGATTGCAGGAGACAAGTGTCGGAAACGTCTGGTGCTCACTGTTTTATCAAGACAGAGAGCCCACACAGAGCCTCACTTTAGAGGGTGCGTGAAGGCAGTGGCATAGCACCGGCAGCCGCTGGGCGTCTGCACCGGCAACTCCCGCAGTGTCCCTCTGGGCAGAGCGGCCTGGAAGCAGGACCATGGATCTGGAGGCTTGAGTGGATGAGCAGGTGGCACCCCTTCCCCTTACCCTGTGCATCCAGGCAAACGGATCTGGGTGCCGGCTTTGAACCAGTGTGGTGGGCAGAGTTTGACCTGTTTGCGTGCATTGTTCTGTCCAGGATTACCTGAGGCAGCATCTGGACAGATCTCTGGAGGAGAGCAGTAGCTTGAAGTCGCTTTTGTTCAGCATGAAGAAAGATGTGAGGACCGCTGACGCGCCGTCTGCACTGAACCTGCAGATCTCCGGTGAGCTCGTGGCCCTCGCCGTGTGTGCGTCCCCGTGTCACTGGGCCCAGGTTCGGCAGGAGCTGTGAGTGTGTCTGGGTGGGCGTGCACAGGGCCAGCCCGCTGACCCCAAGAGGCCGCAGGACCCTCCCCGGCATTCCTTGCTCATGGCCTCGTCCGCACCGAGGTCAATGCTGTTTTCCTCTCTTTCCTCTCTTGGGTTCTGTTTTGCCAGTTTTACAGGCATGCCCTTGGGACTTGGGAGTTGGGGTGCGGCCTG
Source organism: Oreotragus oreotragus (assembly GCA_006410675.1). NCBI lineage: Eukaryota > Metazoa > Chordata > Mammalia > Artiodactyla > Bovidae > Oreotragus > Oreotragus oreotragus. The sequence continues at coordinate 250,256 of SJYX01001061.1, read as the reverse complement.
CCCTGGGGTCAGTGAGGCATCGCAGGGTCCCCCGGGGGCTTCAGCCTGAGCACCTGCTCCGTTCTGGCCTCTTAGAGGCCTGCCGGGCAGACGCATCTCAGGTATGAGCACGGCCACCGCAGAGGCTCTCGGGTCCTCCTGCTCGGTGAGCGACACCCCCCGACCTTCACGCCAATTGTGTGGGCTCTCCCTGAAGGCTAGCCCGTCCAGCAGATCCAGCCCTCTCTGCCTTCCTCTACTCCTGGCACACGCGCCCCTCAGGGGCGTCCAGAGGGTGGGGTCCGGGGCTTCGTCCCCAGCAGGGCCGGCCCTGGGCCTGGGTGGGACGAGGGGGCCGCGCTGTCCACCCCAGTGACCTCACCCCACATTCCCCAGGCTCACTGACACCCTAGAATCATCTAGTCTCCCAGCACAGGAGTGAGTGAGTTCCCTGAGCACGCCTGCCCTTGTCCCGTCAGGACTCCAGGCAAGCGTGAAGCGGCTCTCGGGCGAGCTGGTGGAGCTCAAGCAGCACCTGGAGCATTACGACAAGATCCAGGAGCTCACGCAGATGCTGCAAGAGAGCCACAGGTGCCCCCGCGGCCCCGCCCCCCAGCAGTGAGGCCCCTCCTGCTGCAGCCTCCGGGGAGGGGGAGGGGGGGGCGCGCCTGGTGGCCTGCACGACTGTTCTCCGGGAAAGTGGAGATCCCACCTCACTCCCTCTCCCAGTTTTTGTGAAGAGACCTGTGGGGAGAGTGGGTGGGATCTGCAGAGGGGACGCCGGCCGGGGGGCGGCCAGCGGGCGGCGCTCTCCCCCGTCCTCTGCTCCTCTGCCCCTCCCCACTGTCGGTCTGAGGTCTCCGCAGCTCCCCTGCTGCCAGTGGAGCCAGGCCGTGACCCTGTTGGGGTGGAGGGCCACGGCCCCGTGCCCACCTAGCCCCTGACCCAGAGGGGAGGGCCAGGCAGGTCCCGGCCACGGGGCGCCACGGCCCGGAGTGGACAGGCGGGTCTGCAGTGCCTCTGGGAGCCGCAGGCAGCACTGGGCGTCCACCTGGCCCTCTGCTGTCCTGGCAGACAGGGTATGTCCCTGGTGGCAGCTCTGTGGAGAACACGGCCCTGTGCCATCGGTTCCTCGTGGTGCCATGAAGGCCCTCAGTCAGCGCCCGGCCGGGGTCGGCAGTGTCCAGCCCCACCCTCCTCCCGAGACCCCTCCAGAGTTAAAGACGGCCCCAGTGACCCAGAATCAGGACTTCCAGTTTACTGTGTCCACATCAGAACTGTGTTTGACCAGGAATTAGAAGTGTCTCTGTCTTTGAACCTTTTTTAGAAATGGAACAGAGTTGTCAGTGCTGAGGGCCCTCCCTACCCCTTCAGCTCACAGGCCAGTGGGGCACCCGCCAGCCCCGGGCCAAGGGGACCCGCCCGAGGGGCACTGGGCAGCGGCAGGGCAGGTGGGGCCGCGACTCCGGGCTGAGTGCTGTCCCCGCCCCCCAGCTCGCTGGTCAGCACAAACGAGCGCCTGCTGCAGGAGCTGGGCCAGGTGCGAGCGCAGCACCAGGCCGAGGTGGAGCAGCTGCACTGGAGCTACAAGGAGCTCAAGAAGACCCTGGCGCGGGCCCCCGGCAGCCCCTGGGGTGCGCGCCCGCCTCCCCGCCGCGCGCCCTGTGAGCCCCTCTCCGCCGTGCCTTCAGGGCCCGAAGCGTCCTAGAAAGACAGGTTCATCCTCGCCCTTCGCGTGTCAGTCAGCCAGATCTCTCCTTCATCAACTGGCTTGAGGTAAAGAGAATGTTGCATTTTCCTGCCTAACGTGCAAGAAAGCAGCTCTAAAGAGGGACGACTGAAGAAAATAATTTATTGTGTAACCAGGCAACCTTATTTAATAAACACGTTCTAGAAAGTGGCTCTAATTGTAACTGAGTTTCACAATGAATTCTGTTATGAAATAAGCTGTGCTCCACGGTTTATGAGCAGAAGCTGTCAGAAACGAAACTGCATACAAGGAGCCCTTAGGGCTGTGGAGGCTGTTGTCTGCAGAGCTGACGTCCGCAGAGGAATGCCTGCTCGAGCGCCAGCTCTTGTTTGCAGGCATTTCTGAGAATTACGTCCTAACAGAGCACAGAGCTAGATTTTGAGTTTGGAAACGAATCTCACGGGACTCTTGCTGTCTTTGGTGAAATGACGTGATCTGCTAAAAGGGCCTGTGGCAGATTTTGGGTCACGTTTCATGTGACTCTTCAACCGTATTCTGAACAGCCTTGCTGCAGGTCCCGGGAAACTGCGGTGCTGAGGCAGCCGACACGCCTGCCAGCCGGTTTGGGAGCCCTGCCGGCCCTGCTCCCACTGGCAGCTTCCCGAGCTTGCCTCCTTCCCAGAGGCCACACCCCTGCGCCCCGCCTCCTTCCCAGAGGCCACACCCCTGTGCCCCGCCTCCTTCCCAGAGGCCACACCCCTGCGCCCCGCCTCCCTCCCAGAGGCCGCGCCCCTGCGCCCTGCCTCCTTCCCAGAGGCCACACCCCTGCGCCCCGCCTCCATCCCGGAGGCCTGCATCCTGAGCCCCGCCGCCCTCCCATAGCCCGCACACCTGTGCCCGCCTCCCACCCAGAGCCCGCATCCCTGCACCCGCCTCCCTCCCAGAGGCCCACACCCCTGCTACCCGCCGCCCTCCCATAGCCCGCACCCCTGCGCCCGGCCTCCTTCCCAGAGCCCGCACCCTGTGACCCGCTTCCCTTCCAGAGCCTCACTCCAGCACCCGCCTCCCTCCCAGAGCCCGCACCCTGCGCCCCGCCTTCGCCCTGTCCCAGGTGAGCACCTGGGTTTCCAGAGGGCCTCTTCAAGCCTTCTGTTTTCCTACGGGAGGGTCTGTCGCTTACTTATTTGTAGGAGTTATTTATAATTCTGGATACTAGTACTTTGTGGAATATGTTTGCAAATAGTTCTAGTCTTTTCACATTTTAATGGTGTCTTTTGAAGAAGAGAACATTGAATAGGAGGCAATTAATCAGTCTTTTCCGTGATGATTTTTGTTTGTGGTTATCATAACGCATTGTGTGTATCTTTTAAAAGAGTGCACGGCTCCGAGTTTTAGACATGCTCCCCCAGAGCTGACTGCGTGCATGTGTGCGTGTTAGCCCAGCTCCAGGGTCCCTCCACGGAGGTCCAGTTGCCCAGCGTCATCACTCGCAGGGCCGCTTGGTCAGAGTGGTTTCTGTGTCTGCTTCCCACGCTCTCCCGGCCGGCCCTGAGCAGCGCCACAGCCGCAGGGCCTCCCATNCGGAGCTGACTGCGTGCATGTGTGCGTGTTAGCCCAGCTCCAGGGTCCCTCCACGGAGGTCCAGTTGCCCAGCGTCATCACTCGCAGGGCCGCTTGGTCAGAGTGGTTTCTGTGTCTGCTTCCCACGCTCTCCCGGCCGGCCCTGAGCAGCGCCACAGCCGCAGGGCCTCCCATCCGTTCTCGGGACATTTGCGCTACTTGTGACCCTTTGGATTTCATGAACTTTAGAATCAGCTGGTTCAGCTGGGGCTTTGTCTGAGACCGCACTGTCACTTGGAAAGAGTGGACACAGGTAAGATTGGGTCTTAGAGGCCACGACTCAGGGCCCGTGTTCACGGACTAGACCCCCTCTAACTGCAGTTCCGTGCTTTTCTCCGTGGGGGTCTCTACCTCTTGTCTATCCCTAGGTTTCCTTATTTTGTGATGCCAGATCTAAAAGGCATATTTCTGACGTGTGGGTTTCACTATATGGAAACATGACTGACTTTCTGGTGTATTAATTTTATACTCGGCAGTCTTGTTAGACTCTTACCAGCTTTCCTGTAGGTGTGCTGACCTTCCCAGGACAGCTGTAGCTCCGTGAGAAATGGCTCTTCTCTCGGTTCCACGCTGTCACTCTGGATCTTACTGTACGCGCTCGGTCGGGTTTTGCTCGAGTTCTGCTTTCCCATGCCAGCAGGCTCATCTGGAGCAGCGTGGATTACGCGTGGCCGGCAGCCTCATCTGGCGCGGTGTGGATTACGCGTGGCCGGCCGTGGCTCATCTGATGCGTGTGGATTACGCGTGGCCGGCAGGCTCATCTGGCGCGGTGTGGATTACGCGTGGCCGGCAGGCTNCCAGCACCATAGTTCAAAAGCATCGATTCCACACTCAGCTTTCTTTATGGTCCAACTCTCACATCCATATATAACTACTGGAAAAACCGTAGCTTTGACTAGACAGACCTTTGTCAGCAAAGTAATGTCTCTGCTTTTTAACATGCTGTCTAGGTTTGTCATAGCTTTTCTTCCAAGGAGCAAGTGTCTTTTAATTCCATGGCTGCAATCAACATCTGCAGTGATTCTGGGGCTCAGGAAAATAAAGTCTATCACTGTTACCATTGTTTCCCCATCTATTTGCCATGAAGTAATGGGACCAGATGCCATGACTTAGTTTTCTGAATGTTGAGCTTGAAGCCAACTTTTTCACTCTCCTCTTTCACTTTCATCAAGAGGCTCTTTAGTTCTTCTTCACTTTCTGCCATAAGGATAGTGTCATCAGCATATCTAAGGTTATTGATACCTCTCCTGGCAAACTTGTTTCTATCTTGTGCTTCTTGCAGCCTGGTATTTCATATGATGTACTCTGCATATAAGTTAAATGAGCAAGGTGACAATATATAGCCTTGACGTGCTCCTTTCCCAATTTGGAACCTGACTATTGTTCCATGTCCAATTCTAACTGTTGTTTCTTGATCTGCATACAGACTGCTCAGGAGGCCAGTAAGGTGGTCTGTATTCCCATCTCTTGAAGAATTTTCCACAGTTTGTTGTGATCCACTCACTCAAAGGCCTTGGTGTAGTCAATAAAGCAGAAGTAGATGTTTTTCTGGAACTCTCTTGCTTTTTCAATGATCCAGCGGATGTTGGCAATTTGATCTCTGGTTCCTCTGCCTTTTTGAAATGCAGTTTGAACATCTAGAAGTTCTCCGTTCACGTACTGTTGAAGTTTGGCTTGGAGAATTTTGAACATTACTTTGCTAGTATATCAGTTCAATTCAGTCGCTCAGTTGTGTCTGACTTTTTGTGATCCCATGAATTGCAGCACACCAGGCCTCCCTGTCCATCACCAACTCCCAGAGTTCACTCAGACTCACATCCGTTGATTCAGTGATGCCATCCAGCCATCTCATCCTTTGTCATCCCCTTCTCCTCCTGCCTCCAATCCCTCCCAGCATCAGACTCTTTTCCAATGAGTCAACTCTTTGCATGAGGTGGCCAAAGTACTGGAGTTTCAGCTTTGGCATCATTCCTTCCAAAGAAATCCCAGGGCTGATCTCCTTCAGAATGGACTGGTTGGATCTCCTTGCAGTCCAAGGGACTCTCAGGAGTCTTCTCCAACATCACAGTTCAAAAGCATCAATTCTTTGGTGCTTAACTTTCTTCACAGTCCAACTCTCACATCCATACATGACCACTGGAAAAACCATAGCCTTGACTAGACTGACATTTGTTGGCAAAGTAATGTTTCTGCTTTTGAATATGCTATCTAGCTTGGTCATAACTTTTCTTCCAAGGAGTAAGTGTCTTTTAATTTCATGGCTGCAATCACCATCTGCAGTGATTTTGGAACCCTCAAAAATAAAGTCTGACACTGTTTCCACTATTTCTCATCTATTTTCCATGAAGTGATGGGACCAGATGCCATGATCTTCCTTTTCTGAATGTTGGGCTTTAAGCCAACCTTTTCACTTTCCTCTTTCATTTTCATCAAGAGGCTTTTTAGTTCCTCTTCACTTTCTGCCATAA
>SJYX01001061.1:228074-238132 GCA_006410675.1 Oreotragus oreotragus | reverse complement strand
ACAGAGGATGAGATGGCTGGATGGCATCACGGACTCGATGGACGTGAATCTGAGTGAACTTTGAGAGATGGTGATGAACAGGGAGGCCTGGCGTGCTGTGATTCATGGGGTTGCAAAGAGTCGGACACGACTGAGCGACTGAACTGAACTGAATTTTTATAAAATATATTTCAATTATTAGGACTTTAAAAGATTAATATAATACATTTAATTTGTGAAAAGGATAAGTATAAATGTGAATAAGATCTATTCTTTTAACATCACAGAGCTTTAACCACATTAAAAAACTATTAAAACTCTAAAAAACCCATATGCTTTCTAGGAAAAGTGAAATTTTAGCATATCTTACATTCAACATGGGAGAAAAAGATCTTCAAAATGCCTGCCAAATTGTATTTTATCTTTTTTATACTTACTAGTTTAAGGATCTTTTATATCATAATTTATGTTATGTTAAATTCATGATTCAATTTGGACTTAACATAATATCTGAAGGTATATAAAATAAAGAGAGTCAGAGAAATCATGTGAAGAAATGTTTTCATGTAATGTGGTAAGAGAAGTAAATGTGTTTAGGCAATTATGTATTTTTAGCCTATAAATCTCAAAAGTTCATAATGAAATATCCCCAGGTATCTCTTATTGTATAAAAATGTACTCCTTATGAATGGCTTAAAACAGTGACACTTTTGTTTTTTCCCAAATCTGAGTGAGAGGGCTCAACTGGGCACTTCTCACTCTGGACAGCTCATGTAATTGCTATCTGAAGGCAGATGGAGTTGGGGAGACATTGAAAACTTTCCACTCATTTCTGGCACCTGCCCTGGGAAGATCAAAAATCTGGGAGCAAATATACTGGGCCCTTTAGATCCACTATTTCATGTAAGAAACAAACATCCATAGATTTTGGTACCTGCAGGGGTTCCTGAAACCAATCCATGGATACCAAGAAATTACTCTTACTTATGGGGACCTCTCTATTATGTCTCTCATCTCTGTATGTTCTTACAGCTCCCTGCAGCTTCCTTTTACAACCCCTCCCTCCCTACCTGGAGGGTAGCTGGACATCCCATGTGGTAGCCATAGGCTCTCAGAGCAAGGGCCCCAAGAGGGAGCAGCAGATGCTTCATCCATGACCTTATCTCACCTGTTCCTGGAAGACAGACTTCATCACTTCCACTGTATTCTGTTCATTGAGGCTACTGAAAAGAGCTCTTCCACTGAGAGAAAAGGACATTGTTCCTGCCTGCTGATGGAAGGAGGGTCAAAAGAATTAAGGCCATGTTTTTAAACTACTTCTGAGATACCAATCAACGTCATAGAATTAGACAGCTAGTGCAATGAAAACCCACAGGCCATCGCCTTTTAGAAATTGTTTCATCTGAAATGAGTCACTAGATAGCAATGTTCCGTCCACTGAAGCAGGGTTTTCAGAGAGAGTTCCTGATGTTTGGGCTCCTCAGCGTGCAGCAATTTTCCTGAGCAAGCGAGTTCCTATCACCTGATGCTTCCTTTGCTTCCTCAGCAGCTGAAGCATCAATTGTCTTGAATTTCACTTCCATTCAAAGCAAATAATGTGTTATTGACGGTGAGACATGCGTGCTTGGCATTTAGAAATCCTGCAAGGCAGCTGTTTTGTTTCTGCCAGACATTAAACTGATTACAGAAGATTAAATGTAATATTTGTTGGAGATCAAGCAACACAGAACTTGGCAGACTGTACAATTAGAGTTTTGGAAAAAAAAAGTGGTTAAAAGAATATTATCCTTTGTTAAATGGTAAAGTGTTCTGCAAAGTGCATTTTTTTTTTTTTTAACAATTCAACCAACATCTGAGCAAAGCAACTATTGATTTTTTTTAAGTTGGCTGCCATTTAAATGGGGCAATTAGTTAAAGGCTGAGAATAAGCAAAAATCTTGCAATGCAACTGCTGTGGGTGCCCTGTGACTAATTTAAACCTTTTTAAAGACACAGACTCTAAGTCTCAGGGGAAAAAGCTCAGAGGGAATTTGTCAGGGCCGGTGCCTGAAGTTACAGGAGAAAACAAGCTCCCTCCAGATCTGCCTTTTAAGGCTAATAACATTCTAATTATAGAGAGAGTATGGTTGCCACTACTCGCTGAAAGGATTCTGTGGATTTAAAAAGCAAATTGAACTGAAGAAGCACAGCTAATGTAACTGTAGCATCTGCGGTTCCCATAGATTTATTCAGTCAAAACCAAGGCATCCTTCAAGGTGACCTAAATGATGGGGGGAGGGGTGTGTTATCTCAGGTATGATTAATATATCATCACTTCACACATGACTCTAAAAATGATTTATCCTGGAAAATATCCCTCATCTTTTGGAAAATATCAAACACTTAAAATCACTTCAAAAAGTTTTGAAATACCTCGTTATGAAGTGCTCCTAACAAACAAAATTTAATGGCATTGCCTCCGTTTCTACATTTGTGACATTTGACAAGGTGAGATAATTACTTGAATACCATATTCATAATTACCTCTTGTGCTGTGGAGTTATTTTTCAAATGGAGTTTTCATAAAAATGTTACTCAAGAGCTCTTCATTTTAAAGCTGCTCTTAGCCTTGGACTATTCCTTGTCTTCTAAAATTTGCTTCCCTAATAATCTGAGAGGGGCAGTTACACAACTCAAAATGATGAAAACTTAAGCCAACCATGAAATAAAATTAGTAGTATTAACATAGAAATGCTTCTTCCTGCTAAATGTGACATTGCAGAATGAAGAAGTACATTATATGGGCCAAGAAGAAACGGTTAAGAAACCAATGATTAATTTTTCAAGAACAATTTACATGTATTATTTCTACGTTGTAAAATGACTTTTTGGCTTAAGAGTGGGACGAAGAGCAGAAATGAGGACTTAACATCGTTTCTTGGGAAGCGAGAAGGCAACGCTGAAGACTGTGGTAAAGGTCGTGAGTCTTTGGACTTTCTTTTGTTCTGAGTTCAACATTTTGTTTGGGAGTTCGTGTACACCTGTGGCAGATTCATGTCAATGTATGCCAAAATCAATAGAGTACTGTAAAGTAAAATAATAAAAAATAATAATAATTTGTTCATACAAAAAAAATAAAAATAAAAAAAATAAAGGACACTGAAGAAATATTAATTGACCTAGTGATTACCATCCTAAGTGAAGCNTTCGTGTACACCTGTGGCAGATTCATGTCAATGTATGCCAAAATCAATAGAGTACTGTAAAGTAAAATAATAAAAAATAATAATAATTTGTTCATACAAAAAAAATAAAAATAAAAAAAATAAAGGACACTGAAGAAATATTAATTGACCTAGTGATTACCATCCTAAGTGAAGCAAGTCAGACAGAGAAAGAAAAATACCAGAGGATAATACTTACATATAGAAGCTAAAATATGTCAGAAATGAACTAATCTATGAACAGACTCACAGACAGAACAGACTTGCATTGGCCAAAGGGGAGGGGAGGTGAGGTGATGGAGGGATGGTATGGTAGTTTGGAATTAACAAATGCAACCTAGTGTATATATATATATATATATGATAAACATATACACTTATGGATGGATAAACAAGGTCCTACTCTATGGCACAGGGAGCTATAGTCAATATCCTGTGATTAAATAATGGAAAATAATATGAAAAAGAATGTATATATAACCAAGTCACTTTGCTATAGAGCAGAAATTAACACATGGCAAATCAACTGTACTTGAAGAAAATATTTTTTTAAAAAAGGATACAGAAATGATTCTTTATAGAAGGTTTTACCTGACGACTTTCAAAAATTCTTTACAGAAGGCAATATAATTCGGTCCAACTTTTTCTTTTAATGATTAGAAGATATAGCCAGATTGTTGGGAAAATATAGTTAAAAACAAAATCTTGCAACCCTGAAAATTCCATGAAGGTAAAGAGAAAGAGATTTTGTTATTGAATAAGCACTAAAACTTGAATGCAGTGCATAATACAGGCAATCTGCTAAAAGATGGCAGAGACAGAAAACTTTGCTCTGCTCAGGAGTCCCACATACCCTATTATAGAGCCAAACAAACACAACTCATTACCTGCAGGTGCAAGATACAAAATGAGTCCTCAGATAAGAATTTCACAGCAGCAGTTCTCACACAGTTCATACCAAATTCACTTGGTTAACTGAGGTGACCATCTGTGTAAACTGGCCTTCACCAAAGGGAACAAAGACAGAAACTTCATGTTTGGGAGTTCATGTAAAAAAATAAATACATACCAAAAAAAAAAAAAGTTTTCAGCTTGGAGCAAGGGGACTGCAAAAGTTAGACTCCTGTCATCCATTGATACTATAAGGTAGGGGAGATGGGGATATGAACAGCTTTGATGATTTCAAAAGAAGGGTTCCCAGGCCCTTGAGAAAGACACTTCTGAGTCCTAGAGTGGGCCAGAGGCCTACTTAGCTTCTAAAAAAAGTTTTCATACATTTATAAACACTAGGAAAGAACTTAGACATTTTCTAAAGTAAATGCTCTAAGAAAAGGGAAAAGGGGCTTCTCCCTTATTCTAAACAGGAAGAATTAGGCCTTTTTATTTGTATTTGCCCTTCCAAGGGAAAGAGCATTCACAGAACTGAGAGAAAAATGACCTATTATATGGTGCAAGTTCATCATTTATGGATGAAAAGACTAAGAATCAGTAGATTAAAGTGATTTTTTCTGAAAGGACAGGCCCCAATTCCCACTCCAATATGCTTTCTAGTCACCATGATTGCCTCTAGAAACAGGTTGCTCAACCACAGGACAAAGTGAATCGTTCCCTCCTATTTCATCACTGTTCTTCCAGCTTGAAGGCTCTGCTTCACATATGAGCTCCCCAATTTTCAATGCTCACACCTAATGCTCATGGTAATAGAACCTAATGGACAGACATACTTAGGCCAGGTCTTTTCTTCCCTGGCTTATGAGTCATGGCAGTAAAATTCCACATACTGGTAACTTCACAGGTGAACTTTAGAAAGTGGGGAAGTAAAGGAAATAGAAAGTCATACAAAGTTTTCTCATGCATGTAGACCTTCATATTTATTCCTAGAAAGTAACTGAATACAAATGACTCAGCTTCATCTTACCCAAAGTAGAACAGTTAGTACTCTCTATTGTGACGTTGCAACACCAACTCAGTTGTCATCCTCAGAGACAAATTTTACCCTTGTCATAATTGTAGGAACAAATTATTACCTGAACAAAAAGTACATATACCTTTACATGTCCATCAGTTCAGTTCAGTTGCTCAGTCATGTCCGACTCTTTGCAACCCCATGAATTGCAGCACGCCAGGCCTATGCCGCTGCCCGCTGCTTGCCCCAGCACACTGACCAGGTGACGCTCTCATCACTCCCTCACAGTAAGAAAACAGTGCAAAAATAGACCGCATCTCTATGTACATTTATTTCCCTTTCCTGAAAAGACTTAGTACAAACCAGTAGCCTATGATCCCTTTCAAGTCTGAGTTATGTGCGTTTCCTTGTTGTTTGGCTTGGTCTGGGGACGAGAGCGTTAGGCGCAGCACCCCCGACTGCGGGGCAGCCCCCTCCCTCCCCGGGCAAGGCCACACCGCTGAGCCGCGGGGCCCCAGAACGTTCAGTAGTCGGTCTGTGGAGGGAGGCTGCTTGGGGTCAGAGCTCTGAAGACGGTCTTGCCACTTCACAGTATGGCCGAGTCGCCAGCCTGTGCCGTGGGGACAGGTGACAGTGGCGTCCGCGCCCACTGGTCCTGGGGGGTCTGCACCAGCAGCCTTCCTGGTGACCGCAGGCCTCGTGGGCCACGGGCCTGCGCCTCGCCTCCCTCCTCCCACACGGCTGCAGCGCCTCCTGACCGCAGGCTGCTGGGCTTCCCACAAAGCCTCCGCCCCCAGGCTGCGAGGGGCCGCCTCGGCCTGCCCTGAGCTGGTGGCCCCTGGAGTGTGGACGGCCCGAGCCCCCACCTGCCTCTTCCCGACCGGTTTCCACCTGCTCGAACCTTAAGACTGAGGATACTCAAGGTGTAAAAATACTCCAGCACAAATATAGATCTCTTCCTGTAATATTTTACACATACGTGGTTTCAGCTTCAGTTTTGGCGACCTGAGTGTTGCCTGGTTGCTTCTCCTACAGCGTTAAATAGAAATAAATACGGGGGCGGCGGTGCTCGCGTGTGCGCTGCGGCCCTGGCTGGGCGCCCTCCACAAGGAGTGCCCCGACCACGTCCCCGCGTCCCAGTGGGCTTGTTGTGCAGTTTCCTTGGCTCACAGACAGACATGTAATTTCTAGCTGACCGCGGTTAGTAGGAGCGAGCGGGTGTTGCAGAGGACATGCAGCGAGACGCACACCTGCCCGTGTCTGCAGCGTCTGTGCCGAGTGTGGGACCCGTGTCCGTGCTGAGTTACAGGGCCAGCAGGCCCGGGACCTCCGCTCGCCCTGCCCTGAGCTGGAGGTGCATTTCCAGAGCTGCACTTAGGGAAGGGAACCTCAGCCGGGCCAGGGACACGCGAGACCCGCCTGGATGCCTCTAGACGCCTCAGGAGCCCAGGAGTGCGGGGCTGGGGCTGGGCCTGGGTGGTCACGGTGCACTGACCTTCCCTGGCCTGGGGGCAGGGCCACGGCGGCCGTGGGGAGCCGGTCTCCCGCAGCGGGGGTGCTGCCATGCAGGCCAGCCCTGGGGGCTGTGGGACGCGTGTTTCCCTGACAGCTGCCGCTGAGAGGAGAACAGCCCCGGGCAGGGGCCGGTGTCCTGCCCGCCTGCCCCCTAGCCTTCGGCTTCCTGGCAGTGGAGTGAGGGCCTGGCCGGGCAGCCTTGCTTCCCCGAGTTGGAGACTTCCCAGATGGCAGTGATCACGTCCTCCAAGTGCTTCCAGACGCCTGTGTTCCGCCCCTCACTTCCCGGGTGTTTCTGCAGCGAGGTCTCAGGGGCTTAGGACGAAGCTGCCCGCGGAAGCCACCGCCGATCCGGTGTGTGCAATGCTGGCCTGAGCCCCTCTGCAGTGGGCAGGGCCTCCGGGTCCAGCAGGGACCAGCGTGCGCGGCAGTGCTGGCCTTCTCGCAGCCACCTGTGCTGCGGGCTGGCCGTGTGTCCAGGCAGGGGCGCCCCAGGCGGCCCACTGCCCTGACACAGGACGGACAGTGGCAGAGCAGTGGGCTCCAGGAGGCACTCCCCGGGGGCCGCCGTGGGCTCTCCCAAGACTGACACCAGGACTTGGGGCCTAGCGGCTCATGTACCAGGCTGCGGCCATGTTCATGCAAAAGGACACGCCGCCGAGGAGGCAGTGTGGCCAGAGGAAGGCCTCTGGCCTCTCGGAGACCCCGGACACAGACGTGGCCCGCTCGGGCCCTCCTCGGGCTGGCCTCACCCTGCAGCTTCTGCTCTCCTGGGCAGGGGTGGACGCGGGGGCCGCTCGCAGAGGCTGCAGCGGCCGGCTGGAGGGGGACGGAGGGGGCAGCCGGGCCACCCGCAGCCTTGAGCCCAGGAGTCTTCTTGGCCCAGGACTCGAGGCACAGGGGCTGTGAGAGAGAGGCCCAGAGACAGGCTATCCTGAGTCTTCCCTGAGCCGTTCTGAGAGCAAACTCTATTAAGCATTTCTTATTTCTTCTCAGAAAAGCGAAATGAAATGAATTGCCCTTAGTTTTAGAATCCTATAACTTCACACTTCAAGTCAGTTTGGTCAACGGAGGAGGCTCCTTCGTTTGCACAGCAGCCCTCAGCTCAGCGCCAACCCTTAGCACAGCCTTGGTCCATGGGCATGCATGTGCGTGTGCAGCGTGTGTGCGCATGTGCGTGTGTGTGGCCTGTGTGCGCAGCGTGTATGTGTGCGCACGCGTGCAGCATGTGTGTACATGTGTGCGCACGCGTGTGCCCGCCTCTCCTGCCTGCACGGTCCTCTCTGGGACCCATGGGGCCCTGACTGTGCTCCTCCGCATCACTGGGGCTGCAGGTCGGCGCCCTCGTCAGCACAGACCCCAACAGGGTCTGTCCCACCGGCTCCTTTGGACACCCCTTTGCTGTAAGCCAGTGGCCGGTGTGGTCTGGTTCTGGGAGACACTTTGGAAAGGGCCGCTGTCTAATTGCTGGCAAGGATGAAGCAGGTGTGTTAGGAAAGGTGAATTCAGGGGCCAAAGCTGGGGCCCAGGGGGAGCGAGGGCTGGGCGGGAGGGAGGCAGTGGCTCTGCGGCCACCCAGCCCCACGTCCGAGTTCTGCCAGTGGGCACGGGAATGTAATGAAGTGGAGTTGGGAGGGCCCAGGTGACAGGAGGCCTGCCAGCTACTTGCCCCCCTGCACCTTCTGGTCGTAGGTGCCCGCGTGCTTGTAGCCTGGCACGTAGCCCGACTCATCCACGAGGTCCACGCGGCCTGCCCGGCCCTTGCCCCTGCCTGACGGGTCGAAGCGCTCCTTGTGGGAGCCCGTGAACTTGCTGGTGTCCGTGAGCCGTGACACAGTGGGCGAGGAGATGGCTTTCTGCAAGAGAGCGGGGGCGTGGGGGAGGTCAGCCTGGGGCCCAGACCACACACAGGGGCCGTCCGCGCGGGGACCCACACCTGTCTCTTATACACATCTAGATGTGTATAAGAGACACCTGCCATGCAGGCCAGCCCTGGGGGCTGTGGGACGCGTGTTTCCCTGACAGCTGCCGCTGAGAGGAGAACAGCCCCGGGCAGGGGCCGGTGTCCTGCCCGCCTGCCCCCTAGCCTTCGGCTTCCTGGCAGTGGAGTGAGGGCCTGGCCGGGCAGCCTTGCTTCCCCGAGTTGGAGACTTCCCAGATGGCAGTGATCACGTCCTCCAAGTGCTTCCAGACGCCTGTGTTCCGCCCCTCACTTCCCGGGTGTTTCTGCAGCGAGGTCTCAGGGGCTTAGGACGAAGCTGCCCGCGGAAGCCACCGCCGATCCGGTGTGTGCAGTGCTGGCCTGAGCCCCTCTGCAGTGGGCAGGGCCTCCGGGTCCAGCAGGGACCAGCGTGCGCGGCAGTGCTGGCCTTCTCGCAGCCACCTGTGCTGCGGGCTGGCCGTGTGTCCAGGCAGGGGCGCCCCAGGCGGCCCACTGCCCTGACACAGGACAGACAGTGGCAGAGCAGTGGGCTCCAGGAGGCACTCCCCGGGGGCCGCCGTGGGCTCTCCCAAGACTGACACCAGGACTTGGGGCCTAGTGGCTCATGTACCAGGCTGCGGCCATGTTCATGCAAAAGGACACGCTGCCGAGGAGGCAGTGTGGCCAGAGGAAGGCCTCTGGCCTCTCGGAGACCCCGGACACAGACGTGGCCCGCTCGGGCCCTCCTCGGGCTGGCCTCACCCTGCAGCTTCTGCTCTCCTGGGCAGGGGTGGACGCGGGGGCCGCTCGCAGAGGCTGCAGCGGCCGGCTGGAGGGGGACGGAGGGGGCAGCCGGGCCACCCGCAGCCTTGAGCCCAGGAGTCTTCTTGGCCCAGGACTCGAGGCACAGGGGCTGTGAGAGAGAGGCCCAGAGACAGGCTATCCTGAGTCTTCCCTGAGCCGTTCTGAGAGCAAACTCTATTAAGCATTTCTTATTTCTTCTCAGAAAAGCGAAATGAAATGAATTGCCCTTAGTTTTAGAATCCTATAACTTCACACTTCAAGTCAGTTTGGTCAACGGAGGAGGCTCCTTCGTTTGCACAGCAGCCCTCAGCTCAGCGCCAACCCTTAGCACAGCCTTGGTCCATGGGCATGCATGTGCGTGTGCAGCGTGTGTGCGCATGTGCGTGTGTGTGGCCTGTGTGCGCAGCGTGTATGTGTGCGCACGCGTGCAGCATGTGTGTACATGTGTGCGCACGCGTGTGCCCGCCTCTCCTGCCTGCACGGTCCTCTCTGGGACCCATGGGGCCCTGACTGTGCTCCTCCGCATCACTGGGGCTGCAGGTCGGCGCCCTCGTCAGCACAGACCCCAACAGGGTCTGTCCCACCGGCTCCTTTGGACACCCCTTTGCTGTAAGCCAGTGGCCGGTGTGGTCTGGTTCTGGGAGACACTTTGGAAAGGGCCGCTGTCTAATTGCTGGCAAGGATGAAGCAGGTGTGTTAGGAAAGGTGAATTCAGGGGCCAAAGCTGGGG
>SJYX01001061.1:212018-228062 GCA_006410675.1 Oreotragus oreotragus | reverse complement strand
GCAGATCTCCCCCGGCTAATCAGTTCAGCGAGGGCTTCAGTGTTTCACAGCAAGAGAAGGTGGGGGACGTGCCTGGGATGAGGAGAGAGGCCTCCTGCAGGAGCCCAGGACTCCAGGGGCAGCGTGGCTGCAGTGCCTGGGGTCCTGGCTGGAGGGCACCCTAGGTGGAAGGCACCACGCCCACGTTGGCACCGGCCACAGCGGCTGCAGGATGGCGTCAGAGATGGGGAGCACAGGATTTCAACAAGGTCACAAAGGCAGTGAGTGGCCGCATACTGTCTTTTCAGCAGAGCCACAGCAACTGGTGGGCCGTGTGCAGAGCAGCAGGCCTGGGCTGGCCCCACACCACCTACAGTATAACTGGACCACAGTCCTGCGTACCGGGCACACACAGGGACTCACACTTGACGCGTGAGCCTGAGGACACAAGACACGCTGAGCGACTGTGCCAAGGTCAGGTCGACAGCGGAAGGAGGCCTCATGAGACTGGATGTCCAGGCCGTGGGTTGCGCCTGCTCCTGGAAGCCCCGCCGCCCTGCACGGCCACTCTGAGGCCTCAGGCAGAGAACCCGCTGTCCCAGCTGGGGGATGACCCTCCATGGCCACGGGGTCCCGCTTGTTTGTCCCGGGCCATCAAAGGCGAGCCTGTCTCTATTCTTGGGCTCCAGGCCTGACCGGCAGCCCGGTGTCCAGCTGGGGGGCACACAGCCCTCCCCGAACCACGGCGCCAGGCGCCACCAGCGTGAATCACTTGGCCGGGGCGGGGGGACGACCGCCCGGGCCTCCGTCAGAGGCTGCATTCAGATCGCGTGGACACCGGGCCTGGGGCTGACCTCCCTGCCATGCCGGGCGGGGCAGGCGTCCCCACCGTGACTGCCCCACAGAGTTCGGGGCCTGGTTGGGACCAGCAGGGAACTTCCGCGGGGGACCGAGGCCCGCCGCTGAGAGCAGTCCCTGGGGAGCTCTCCAGTGACGATGCCAGCTCTTCCCCGGAGACGCCTGGTTACTTGACACAGCTGTGCAGACACAGGGTGCCTGTTCTGCAGAGCACAGAGATGAGAGGGTCCCCACAGCAGACCCCCCTTCTCCCGCCTGGCACCCGGGTCAGAGGCTGTTGTCCCGTGGGGATGCTGGCCTGGCGGTAACGGGGTCACCGGGCACACACGTGGCCCCAGCTGAGCTCCCTGGGCGCTGTGCTCCCGGGCCGGCAGACCCAGGGCAGGTCACCCGGGGACGCCGGGTGGCCAGGGATCCTGGCGGGGGGCCAGCCAGCCCTCCGAGGACAGAGGTCTGTGCCTCCAGGGCCAGCGGCACGAAGGTCCCTGGACTTTGGCCGACACGTCCCAGGACGATGCAAGGGTCTCCCCCACCTGCCCCGGACCACAGATAACCTGCTGCCTGCGGGGCTGGAGGAAGATGACTCCAGGCGCCCCCAACCTGCAGGAGCCGCACACAGCGACCCGTTCGGAGAAAAGGAGGTGGGACCTGACCCCCAGCAGCCCCGGGCGGGGGGCCCTGGGGGACTGGACCGCAGCGGACACGCCACACAAGTGGCGCCAGGCACCAGCCCCTGCTCTTTGCCTGGCTCCCCTCTGCGGGCCGCCTCCTGGCCTCACCCCCACCTGGGCCTGGGGCCCGACGCAGCGCTGGGGTGCCAGCCGGCCCCCCACCCCAGGCCCAGGCTCTGCAGATGCACCAGGAGGGCCGCAGCAAGCCAGGCCAGGCGCTGCTGGATGCCTGCACGGCCTCGGGGCCGGGAGAGGGACCCCCGGACCCTGTGAGACTGCAACACCACAGCTGGAAGCAGGACCTAGGGGCGGCATCCCTACCAGCCTGGACGCAGGGGCGGCCCCCTGACAGGCCTGTGACACCCCGTCCTAGGAGCTCGGCCCACCCCACCTGCTCCCTGAGGCCCCATGGATACGCCACGCTCCATGCTTCAGACAGTCCCTGCCCCGGCCCATGTCGTCCCAATCAGCCCAGACAAGGCTCCGGAATCACAGGGAATGTGACCACGGGCCAGAAAGCTGTGAGTGGGGGCCAGGAGGGGAACCCCCCGGCCCACGCCTGCCCCACCTGGGCACGCACACGGGGACCCCGCCACCCATGGACCGCTGACGGAGGTGTCGGACGCCCAGAGGCTCGTGGGAGTGGCGTCCTGCCTTCACCCCTTGGGCCCTGGGGCCGTGGAGCAGGGATGGGGGGGCGGAGCCAGACTCAGAGACAATAGTTTTCAATCAAGGCCTAGGGAAGAGGGCAAGAAGTTTGTTTAAAACCTAACACATAGTAACATCAAAACAAACAAGTGCTGCCATGGCGACAGGCCCAAACAGAGGCTGCAGATACCGGCCGGCAGCAGGGCCACCGAGCCATGGCAACCGCCCCAAACAGAAACAGCCGTCGCGGCCAGGCCCCCGCAGNTTGTTTAAAACCTAACACATAGTAACATCAAAACAAACAAGTGCTGCCATGGCGACAGGCCCAAACAGAGGCTGCAGATACCGGCCGGCAGCAGGGCCACCGAGCCATGGCAACCGCCCCAAACAGAAACAGCCGTCGCGGCCAGGCCCCCGCAGCTCCGTATCCGCGGCCACAGCTCCCACGAGCCGGGCCACCGCTGCCGGGGCCACCACCCGGGGACCCTCAGCCAGCATGCACATGTCCACACTGCACCATGCTCCGCAGACCTGGGCACCCGGGGCCCCAGCCTGTCCTGCAGGACCCTACCTGGAGCACCGCCCGCCTCTCCCCAAGGAGAAGAGCGTGAGGGTGGGTCCCTCAGTCCACACCCGGGAGGTCTGGGGGTCCGCCCCCCGGGACAGGTCACAGGGACCCCACGGGGAGTCTAGGTTCAGGAGGGCAGCGGGAAGGAGCCACAGGCTGCTCTTAACTGTGTGTCTTGATCATGACCCTCGCTGGGCCCGCGCCCCCAGATGGCCAGCACCCCGCGAGCTGAGGCAGTGACGCTGGGGTCCGGGCAGCCAGGGGGCTGGGGTGGCCCGCGTGTTCGAGCAGCTGGCGTCCTGCCCTCTGGAGTGGGGCTGGGGCCAGAAGGGGCCATTCTTCCCGGGGCAGGAGGGCCTGTGTCCCCCCAAGCCCACACGTCCTGCACACGGAGTCTCAGGGCCTGTCCAAAGCGCTCATCCTCCGAGTGAGCCCTGACCAGGGAGTGGAGCCCTGAGCTCTGCGTGTGCGTACATGTGCACACGTGTGTGACGCGGTGGGTGCTTTTCTCAGGTGTGGTCCCGGGTGTGGCAGCCTGGAGAGGGGGAGGGGCGTGCTGACGCCTGGAGGTGCTTACACGTGTGGACACACGTGGACACGCATGCAGCGGCCACTGTTCATTACCCCTGCCCTTCCCCACACGTGAACGACCCCAGAGCTGAGGAGCCGCACCACGGACGCCTGCCTCTGGCCGCCACCCCCGCCAGCCCCCGCAGGCAGGACTCACCCTCTCGAGACCCTTGGCCCTGACCCGAGCCCCTGGCCCCGCCAGAGGNCCCTTCCCCACACGTGAACGACCCCAGAGCTGAGGAGCCGCACCACGGACGCCTGCCTCTGGCCGCCACCCCCGCCAGCCCCCGCAGGCAGGACTCACCCTCTCGAGACCCTTGGCCCTGACCCGAGCCCCTGGCCCCGCCAGAGGGCCCAGCCCTCCCCCACCCCAACGGCCCCCGCAGGCAGGACTCAGCTTCTCGAGACCCTCGGCCCTGACCCGAGCCCCTGGCCCCGCCGGGCTGCCCCACAGGTGTGGCCCTGGCCCCGCCCGCGGGGACCCAGCCCCGACCCCGACGGCCCCGGGCGGAGCCGGCACGCACTTGATCTTGCTGAAGACGATGTCCACGTCGGTGGCGGTCACGCTCCGGCCGTCGGTCACCTGGCAGTCCCGGCACAGCTTGGACCAGTTCTTGCCGTGCATCTCCCGGCCCGACGCCCGGGCGTCCCCGTGCACCGCGAACCTGCGGAAGGCCTCCTCCAGGGCGCTGAGCCCCGCGCCCGCCGTGCCCGCCGCGCCCGCGCCCTCGCTGGGCCCCTCCGGCTCGAGCGACGGCCCCTTGGCTGCCCTGTCCTTGGCGGGGTCCCCCGGGGACTTGGGGGGCGTCTTGCTGGCGGGCTTGGCGGGCTTGGGCTTGCTGTCAGCCATGCTGCTGGGAGGAAGAGATGAGAGGTCACCTGCATTGTGGGCAGCTGTGTGAGACCCCCTGCCACCCACGGACAGCAGCCCTGCCCACGGACTTCGCGACTGTGGGGGACACTGAGTATCCCGCGTCTGCTGCACACACAGCCCAGCCCCTCCGGCCCCGGCACCCTGTCCACCTGTCCTCAAGGTCCCAGCCCCAGCCACGGGGGGAGCACGTGGCCGGCAGCCCAGGGGGTGCAGGACCACACCAGTGACCCCCTCACCTTCCCCCCCCCGGCTACTGCTCTGGGGGCTCCCCAAGTGACACCCCCATTGGGGTGACACCATCCCTGAGGTGGGGGCAACCCCCCAGCTACTCCTGCTCTGGGGGCTCCCCAAACGACACCCCTCTGGGCACCGGTGGGGTGACACGGTCCTTGTGTCAAGGATCCAGAGCAGTCACACAACTGCCCCCACCTCAGGGCCCAGCCTGCTGACCAGGGTGCCCCTCACCGGGTGGCCAAGCGGAGTGCTGGGGGGAGAGGGGGCCCCAGGTGAGGGCAGGCATCTGGGGGACCCCAAGGGCTGAGCACAGCTGCGCCCAGGCCCAGGGTGGAGGCCCTGTGTTGGAGGCGCGGCTGACGGGGTCCAGAGCCCAGTGAATCCCCAAAGCTGGGCCCGGGTTCCCGTGGGGCTGGGACACCTCCACCTCCAGCAGGTTTGGGGAGCCCGGAGCTGAGCCTCGACATCCCCAGAGGCACGGCCGGTGGCGGGGGCGGGACCTGAGAGCCCAGCCCCCGGAGGAGCTGTGGCCTCAGGAGAACCAGCAGGTCAGAGAGCTGAGAGAAGGCAGGATACGGCCTAAGCACAGAGTCCAGCTGGGTGACCAGAGCCACGGACAGCCAGCTCGCTCACGGCCGAACCCACAGAAAACCCTCAGGTCTGAGGCAGAGCACAGGAAGCAGACCCGGCCAGGCGGGAGTCCCCGCCAGACCCGGCTGAACTCAGGACCTGCGAGCTCCCCGAAGAGAAAGGTCGGCACAGCTTGAGATGCGCCGGAGGCCCCGTCGCTGGTGCGGGAGGCCCGGGGCCGGGTGGACACAGCTATGAATGCGGCTGTGAGCCCCAGAGCCAAGCTCTCCACCCAGGGCTCCACGTTCACCGCGAACACACAGTATTCTAATAACCTGAAAATTACTTTTTTTGTTGTTTTGTTTTTTTGTTATAATTTTTGAAAATTACTTTAACAAAAAGAACAGGAGTCAGGACTTCCCTGGAGATCCAGTGGTTAAGGATCCGCCTGCCCGTGCAGGGGACCCAGGTTCGGTCCCTGGTCCAGGAAGGTCCCGCCCACCGCAGAGCAGCTAAGCCTGAGCATCACAGGTTCTGAGCCAGGGTGCCTGAAGCCTGGAAGCCGTAATGAGAGAAGACGAGCTACCACAGGGAGCCAGCGCACGGCCGTAAAGACCCAGCGCAGCCAAAAACAAACGAAAAAAATAGGAGTCAGACCGTGTGCGGGTGGGAGGCTCTCCAAGGGGACTCCTTCGTGTCTCCAGGGTGTTCTGGGAGAAGCCGGGCTGGGTGGGGGAGCAGAAATCACACAGCCCATGTCGGAGCCGACAGGGATGCAGAGCAGGTGAGCGCCTGCAGGCAGGATGCCCGGCAGGCTCTGTCCCTGCTTGCAGGGAGGCTTCTCAGCAGCTGGTCCTCGTGTGGACCAGGGCCGGGCGTGGGAGGACACGTGGGCAGGCAGGGGACCTGGAGGCAGCCGCATGAGGTGGCCTGCAGACATCGGGGGAGGGAAATGAGGAGGGGCTGTACGTCCAGAACTCTGCCTGGCAATGCCCTTTAGACGGGCGCCTGAAGCAGCCCCTATAGAAAAGGTCACACAAGACAGACGCTTACACACCAGTCACCGCCTCTGCGTGACTTTGGCACAGTGTCCCAGCCAGGAGGGCTGAGAATCCATGATAGCGATGTGCCTGCAGCAGGACCAAGTGTCTGTGAGCGGGACCAGCTGTGCCTGAGGGGGACCAGGTGTCCGTGAGCGGGACCAGGTGTGTCCGTGAGCGGGACCAGGTGTGCCTGTGAGCGGGACCAGGTGTGCCTGTGAGGGGGACCAGGTGTGCCTGTGAGGGGGACCAGGTGTGCCTGTGAGCGGGACCAGGTGTGCCTGTGAGGGGAACCAGGTGTGTCTGTGAGCGGGACCAGGTGTGCCCTTGAGGGGGACCAGGTGTGCCTGTGAGGGGGACCAGGTGTGTCTGTGAGTGTGACCAGGTGTGCCTGAGGGGGACCAGGTGTGCCTGTGAGGGGAACCAGGTGTGTCTGTGAGCGGGACCAGGTGTGCCCTTGAGGGGGACCAGGTGTGCCTGTGAGCGGGACCAGGTGTGCCTAAGGGGGACCAGGTGTGCCTGTGAGCGGGACCAGGTGTGCCTGTGAGTGGGACCAGGTGTGTCCATGAGCTGGACCAGGTGTTGTTTTAAAGGCAGCATCAACTCTGCCTCTCCTGGTTCTCCTTGCTGGAGCAGAAGGCAGATCTGTGCTGAGAGTGAAGACGGAGTGTGGATTCTTTCTTCTACAGGTGTGAACACACCTCCACTCCCTGGCTCCCTCAGCTTTCAACCCCTCATCCTACCCACAGTCTACACCCCAGCCTGCAGGCACTTCCTGATCAATGGAGCATCCTGCCCTGGGAATCCGGCTGCCTTCAGCCCCAGGCCCCTCCCACCCCTCGGTGTGCTCTGGGCCTGAAGTCTCGGTGTAGACCAGATGCGCTGCCTCCCGTGCCCGCCCTGTCTCCCGCAGATGCCAGGTGTGCCCAGATGACCCGGCCTCCCTGGGAGGGGGGGACAAGTGTCTCTGGGGAGGGGTCTAGGCTGGTGTGCAGAGGGGCAGGACGCACACATCTGGAGCTCAGACCTGCACGGGGGACCCTCCGCCCCCCACTCCCTACCCTGCAAGCTCCCGGAGGCTGTGAGAGGTCTTGCTCTGCAAAACCCAGGCCTCAGGCTTCAGGGCGCCCCAACTCCAAGCTGCGAGCCAGGCTGGCAACACGGGGGAGCTGGGGCCACAGTCCAGGAGCCACGGCGCCTAGACCCCTCTCAGGCTCTGCCTGGTCACCGGGCTGGGCTGTTGGGCCGGCATCGCAACCCCTTCTTGAAGAGCTGGGGGCGCCCGCCCCGCTGAGTGACCATACCCTGGGGGCCCCATCCCAGGAAGACGCTTGGGAGTGGGAGCCGGGCCAGGAGGGGCCCCAGGCCCTGGAGTTCCTGTGGGCTCCTCAGGGCAGCTGGCGGCTGGCCGCCCCCACGATCCAGGTCACGGGCAGCACCCTCCCCCCAGGCCGGGAGCCCGAGTCCCTGGGCCACGGCCGGACCAACCGGCGTGACCCCCAGGCCCAGGGTCCTGCTGACCAGCTTCTGTGTAAGAGCCGCGTGGGCCTGGGAACGGCAGGTCCCCGAGCCTCTGGCAAGCGGGCCGAGCTTGGACCTCGGCAGGGTGCCGGCCGCCGGCCAGGCTGACCGTCTGCTGAGGGCATCTGACGTCGGCCCCATGGAGGCCAAGCCACAGAAGGCCCCACGCCAGACACCGCTGGCCACACAGAGGAACCCAGAGGCCCTGTGCAGCGGGCGGGCGGAGCAGAGGCAGTGCAGAGCCAGCGGGCACCTCCCAGGGCACCTCAGCACCCTGGCCGGCTCGGGCCCCAGGGGCCCGGTCCCAGGGCAGATGTGGCGGAGCGGGGAGGCTGGGGGTGTGACGCCTGCTGCCCTCACTGGAGCTCCGAGCACACTTGCTCTGCAGCCACGCAGAGGAGGCTGGGCGCTGGGTCAGCTGGGCCAGGGAGGACCCCCGGACCCCCACCAGGTGTGTGCGTTAGACCCCTGCAGAAGAGCTAGCGGGTGGGGGGAGGAGGTGGACAGTATATTCAAAAGACCAGGCGAAAGGAGTGGACGTCACCGCTCTGCGGCCCCCCCACCCACCAGAGCTCGGCTCCCAGGGTCGGGTCCAGCCCCCAGCAAGGGCACGGTCCCCGCGCAAACAGCCCCGGGAGCGGCAGAGCAGAGCCTGCAGACCCGCTGGCTGCCCGCGGCCTGAAGCCTTTATCCCAGAGTTTTCATTTGAGCCCAAGTTGTTCACATTCGAATCACGATGCGGCCACCACTCCACAGCTGCCCAGCACTCGACGTGAATGACCACCCATCCCAGTCAGCAGAGCCTCCGAGGCGGGCACCTGCCCCTCGGAGCTGATGGTGCCTGGAGTCTCAGCGTAGACGAAGCCCCCCGCCCCAGCCTGCCTGTCACAGGCTCTGCAGAGGCCCCGGCAGGGAGGGGCACGTGACCGCACTGTGACGAGGAAGACGCTCAGGGCCTGTGTCATGCACTTCAGGCCAGGGGCCCAGAAAGGCCCCCAGAGGTGGGACCTCCCGCACAGGGTGAGGTGTCCCTCGGAGCAGCCTGGTCACAGCCACACTGGTCCAGGTCTCTGGGATGAGAAGGGGTGGGTGGACAGTCTTTCCGAGGGAGGTGTCCACCGAGGACCAGGGCCACTCTCCTGCAGCGAGCCTGCTGTTGGAGCCACCCCACCCCCAAACCTGAGGGCTGCTGCCACTGGGCTGGGGCGGGGGAGGAAGAGGCCAGGACACGGTTACCAGCCCTGCCCTCAGCAGACCTCATGTGGACAGAGGTCACTGGGTCCCTGCGAGGCTGAGGGTTTCCCTCCTGGGGACCCCTTGGCCTCCCAGGAGCCACACCCAGGCCCCAGTGTCCAGGCCCCAGAGCCGGCCTCTGCCGCCCGCCTGCTTCTTACAAAGCCCGAGAACACAGCGCCTGCAGCCCGCCTGGTGCTCACACCCTCACAAGGTGGGTGGATCTTGTTTGGAAGGAGGGTCCCTGCAGACGTCGTCAAGCTAAGGATCTCTGGACCAGGGTGGCCCTAGGTCCAGCGACAGGCATCCTTGTGAGGGACAGAAGAGAAGAGACGGACACAGAGCAGAGGCCAGGGGAAGATGGAGGCAGAGACGGGAGCACCGCGGCCCTGAGCCCCGGGACTCCTGGCGCCCTGGGAGACGGAAGCAGCAGGAGGGACCCTCCTGGGGCTTCCCGAGGGAGCCCAGTCCTGCCCCAGCTTCATCTCAGACAGGGGTCTGGCCCAAGGCAGAAGGAGGACACGTTTCTGCTGTTGCAGTCAAGCCTGCAGGCATTTGTTACAGCAGCCCTGGACCCTCACACACCAGGGAGACTGGGGGGCTGGGGAGGGGGTCCCTGCCCCAGAGAAAAGTGCTCGCGGAGGCCCAAGTGGTAAGGCGCCAAGCGGGCACACAGACCCGGCATCCAGAGCCGGCAGCGGGCCCGTCCTGGGCTCTGGCCCCCTGCTGCTGTTCATAGTGGGAGAGGCGGAGGCCTCGGCAGGAAGCCTGTCATTCCAGAAACGTGGCTGCAGTGGGCGGCCTGGCCTCTCCCCGGTGGCGGCACCTGGCAGTCACCATGGGCCTGCACAGCTGGTCCCAGAGCCAGGCCTCTCCTTCCCGGGACCACCGAGACCCCTGGACACTGCGGCGCCAAGGGTGGGCCCAGCGGGGCTGCAGACAGTGGGAGGCCATGCACAGGCCAGGGGCAGGCCCAGGGCTGCGGGGCGGGCCGCTGCCCACACCTGACCAGCTGGCAGGTGGAGGATAGTGTGGCCCACAGGCCTCAAAGCCCCGCAGAGGGGAGAGGTGGCCCCCAGCACTGGAGTGGAGGCCGGGCCACCATCCCGTAGCGGCTGGCCCCGCGCCCAGGGCTGGGGGCGAGGCGAGGCCTGCCAGATGGAGGGACACCTGGGAGTGGACGGGCAGCCAGCAAGGGCCGCCAAGTGGACTCCTCGCAACTCACAATGTGGACTTGGGGGCCCTGGACTGCTGGTGCCCCAAACACCGCTGGACACACCCACTCCAAGGGAAGAGACTTCCGCTGGAGACAGAGACGCTTTTGTGACATCTTTAGATCACCGTGTCCACACATGGTAAAGAAACAGCCAAGCTTAACGGGAAGTGCCAAGAACCTGCAGAGACAAGCGGGGACAGAAACGAGAGGCTCCACTGTCTGCACTGGACTCAGCTGGACACTAATTCAAAGTAACAGCGTGTGCCGTGTGCAGAAGAAATGGGTGGTGCATGCCGTGTGCAAAGAGGAAGGGCGAGGTGAGGAATTCCAGAAGAGAACAGAGGCTGTGAGAATGCAGGAAGCGGCTTTGAAAAGAGAAAAGGTAAGAGTCTAGCCCTAAAGAGGTTAGCAACTAAAATTCAGAACTCGGCGGATCAGTTTCACAGCACGGCAGATTAAAGAACTCCTGGATCAGAAATCCCCAAAAGAAAACACCGAGATGTGGTGTAAACGTGTGTGTGCACACATGTATACAAACACGCGCGTGTACATACATGTATGCAGGCACACTCATGTACGCACATGTATACAGGCACGCATGTGTGTACGCACGTGTATATAGGCATGTGCGTGTGTGCACACGTGTATACAGACACACAGTGTACGTACATGTATACAGGCACACTCATGCACGCACATGTATATAGGCACACACATGTACACACGTGTATACAGGCGCACGCGTGTACACACATGTATACAGATGCACGTGTGTATGTGTATGGTGTACACGGGCTTTCCTGCTGGCCCAGATGATAAAGAATCCGCCTGCAGTGCGGGTTTGATCCCAGGTTTGATCCCAGGACGGGAAGATCCCCTGGAGACAGGAATGGCAGCCCGCTCCAGTGCTTTGGCCTGGAGAATCCCACCCAGGGACGGAGGAGCCTGGCGGGCTACAGCCCCTGGGGCTGCAGAGAGCGACTGATGCATGGTGTACACACACGAAAATAATTGGATGGAATTTAGCATTTACTCATCATAAAACTCTTAACGAATCGGGAAAGGAGACACGCTTCTTGGCTTCACAACGGACGGTGTGTTACTCGCCCAGTCGTGTTCTGCTCCTTACCGTCCATGGACTGCGGGCCACCGGGCTCCTCGGTCCATGGGCTTCTCCAGGCCAGAATACTGGGGTGGGTTGCCATTCCCTCCTCCAGGGGATCTTCCCGACCCAGGGATCAAACCCAGGTCTCCCGCATTGCAGGTGGATTCTTGATCATCTGAGCCACCAGGGAAACCCTTGATAATGGGTACCTACAAAAAACTACAAAACTATGTGAACACTGAACAAGCCTCTTTTCAAGCTGGAGTAAGGGGAGGATGCCTGCCCGCTGTCTGTTCACCTCGGGGCAGCGTGGTGAGACAAGGACAGAGTGGCATACACACCGACAGGAAGAAGTGAACCTGCCTCTGCTCCCAGTTTCTGTGACTGTGTACACACGAAGTCCAAAGGGATCCTGGGAAAGTTTTCAGAATCAGTGTGAGTTTGTCAAGATTTCTGCCTACATGGCAAACACACAATCTATTTTATTTCCATGAAGCAGCAAAACCACACAGCAACAGTGTTTAGAAACACATCATTTAAAATAGTGTGAGGAAGTCAGTCTCCGGGGGTCAACTTAACAAAAGCTGTGCAAGACCATCGACTCGCCACTGGGAGAGCAGCGACATCACAAACGCAGACGGAGTCTGAATGCACAGAGATGCCCGTTATCCCCGAAGTCACCCAGCTTTAATCCAATCCAGCCAAAAATGCCCACACTTGTTTTTCGGTCTGGGTTGGGAGACAAGCTGAATCCAAAGCAAACAAAACGGCAAACGATCGTGGATTAACCAGCCAGCTCGGGGGAAGGGCAGGTGGAGGATTTGCCCAGCGGTTCTGAGACTTGACGGGAGGTTCCGGAAAGAAGTGGTGTGTGGTCCTGGTCTAGGACAGAGAACAAACCAGGGGCAGAGAAAGCTCCCCACTCGTCCACAAGGCAGAGACAGTGTGGACGTCCAGGTGGTCCTGCAGGAAAAGAGGGAAGAAAACGTCCTCCAGGAAAGGAGACAGGCTTACCGACTGGACACACGGCGAGAAA
Source organism: Oreotragus oreotragus (assembly GCA_006410675.1). Classification (NCBI taxonomy): domain Eukaryota; kingdom Metazoa; phylum Chordata; class Mammalia; order Artiodactyla; family Bovidae; genus Oreotragus; species Oreotragus oreotragus. The sequence continues at coordinate 215,939 of SJYX01001061.1, read as the reverse complement.
TGAGAATAAATTCAGGTGCCGACTGCAGCAGGAGGCAAGGCCATTAAGCCCCAGGTGGGTGATGCTTAAGAACATCCAATGTCCTTGCGTGGGAAAGGCTGTATACGGCACACAAGACCACTGTCCCCAAAGCAGAAGATTCTGAAATGGGTCCAGATTAAAACGTGGGACTTCTGCTCCTCCAAAAGTGTCAGCTAAGGAGTGAAAAGCTGGCTGTGGGGTGGACAAGGTGTCTCCTACGTGCAACCTATGCTGAATCTAGAGAGCCCTGTGGATCAACCAGAAAGCCCGGGGGAATCCACAAGGCGTGGGGGGGCTTGGGCGCCAGGTCCCAGTGGGGACACCGGGCCCGTCACCGTGGCCTGAAGCGCAGGCTCTGCCGCACGCCCTGCAGGCGGCCATGGCCTGCCCGGCGCTGCTGGCGATGGGGCTGCGAGTGGGAGGCGACGCCCGGGGCCCTGCAGACGCTCGCCTGTCCCCCAAGGGGCAGAGCAGGGAGGCTCCTGGTGGCCGCACTCACAGGAACCAGAAATCAGAAGCAACTCAGGGCCCGTGGGGCAGAGCGGCGCAGCGGACGGCGGCGGCGTGTTCACAGAAGGGACGCGCGCTGACGGCGTGAGAGCACGCGCTCGGAGCCGAGGTTAGACGGGGGGGTGCGGGGAGGGACAGGCTCAGGCTGGAAAGCCAGCAGGAGGCAGAGCCTGGCCCCTGCAGGAGACAGGAGGGCCGCCGGGCGGCGTGGGCCAGGGGCCGCGGAGCGGAGCGAAGCCTGAACCTGCTCCCGGAGGCCGCTCAGGCTCAGCTGTGGCCGCGGCGGCCGGAGGCAGAGGCCGTGAGAGACGTGCAGCTTCGTGCCGTTCCCGCCCGGGCGGCCCTCCCAGGATTCACCTGCGTCTGGGCACCTGGCCCCTAACACACGGGTGCAACAGGGTGAGACCCTGGGAAACTCGGCCCAGAGCAGGGGGCCTGTGGTGGGCACGCACACACGGGACAGGAGGGGCCCGCTCAGGGACGCCGTGCAGCGGGGGAAGGGCCCCGGGTGTTCTTAACTCCTAGACTTGGAGAAAGGACAGTCCTTCCTTTCCACAAATCTACCAAGAAAAGGGAAAGTGGTGAGAGCGAGAAAATGAGCCCCCACCCCCAGGTCACAGAAGACACGCGCCTGCGGTGCCAAAGTCGGCGCGCCAGCATCCCCACGACCCGTGGGGGTCAGTTTACGTGTTCTCAGCCAAGAGGGCTCTTCCCTTGGACACTTACACCTTACACTGCGGTTGAGCCTCACTGCATGTCGCCGCACGTCCTGGTACAGTCGAAGGGCAGCTCTGCAGCCTGCAAGGAGTCTTGCTTCCCTGCCAGGAGCACGTTCCTGACCCTGCCGTGGTCCTCTCCCGGCCCCGCCCTCCCCCACACGCCCTCCTGGAGGCTGCAGATCACAGACCCTGCACCCCTGGCGACGCGGCCCCCCGGCAACACACCCTCCTGGTGACCCCCCAGTGACCCACCCCCCAGTGACCCAGCCCCCTGGCGACGCACCCCCTGGTGACCCCCCAGTGACCCCCCCGGTGACGCACCCCAGGAGCAGCCACGTGAATGCCCAAGAGGACGTGCCCTCCACAGAGGCGCGGCTGAGCTGGGACACCGAGGTTCCGTCGAGGATGCTGGGGTTTGGGGGTGCCAGCTCTGGGGATCCATGGACTGTGACCCCACAGCCACCTCCACAGCCAGAGAGGAAGCTGCTCTCCCAGGAGGGGCTGGATGGTGAGCGAGCACGCCAAGGCCCCGTGGGCCCCACCAGGGCTCCACTCCTTCCTGCCCTGGGAACACCTGTCGATGGACGTGGGTCGCTCCTCCTGCCTGCGCCCGCGGCCTGCCTGGTGTTTGGCTTGTGAGCCCGGGTGGGCTCCTCACAACGCCCCGCACCCTGGGTCTGCGGTGGCTCCAGGGTGGCGCCAGGCGGGGCCCGAGGAGGAACTGATGCCCAGCGCCGCATGGCCCCCACATCCCCGGATGGCATCTCTTGTACGTGCTCCTCCAGCCTCACCAGCAACATCACCAGCTATAAATAGCCCTGGCGCTAAGTCAGCAAGCCTCTCCCCGAGGAAGCGTTTAATTCTCAGCCTCTTCTGCAGGGAACGGCTCCTCCACCCACCGGGGAAGGGAGCCACGTGCAAGCGGACCCGGAGGGCTCCTGGCTTTCTCTTAAACCTCAGTCAGTGATGAGCCATTTTAATTTTCTTTACGAAATTCTCCTGTGATTTGCCCATTTCCCACAGGGAGCATCTATAACCTTGTATGTAGTGAAAACAGTTTATTCATTGCTACTTCAAAGGATTCGCAAAGATTAGGCAAACAACGGCGAGGTGATAGGAACAGGGCCCCACACAGCTTCCTCCGGTTTCTCTCACATCACCATTCCAGAAAGAAGAATTTTTTAATGAAGTACTTAAATGATGGCACCTTCCTGAGATCCTTCTGAAAGTCATGAAGGCCACGGGCCCTTTCCCCAAGAAAACACGCTAGTGTGTGTCACGCTTGGCAGATACTCCCAGGAAATTCACCAACACCGCCTTGCCCCCTCGCTATCCCTGAGCCCTGGGATTCCAACCGCGGGGCTGGAACAGGGGCCGGTACCAGAGCCGGGATCAGGAGTCCAGGGGAAGGCCCCCTCAAGGCGCCCCTCCCGCGGCCGCCCACCCTGTTTCCTGCCTGCTCCAAGCTTGCCCTCTCCACCCGATCGCTCCATCCCCGGATGTGGTCCCAGGGCATTTGGAGTTCAGGTCAGGGTTCACTGACCACCGCCCAGGCTCTGGGGAGGCCCTGCCAGCACCCCTCCCTGAGAGACCGGCCCTGGGGAGCCCTAGGATGTGAGCTGGGGGCCTGGGAAGCTAGGTCTTTTATCATTCGTAAATGTCAGACGAATCAGCCAATAAGTGCTCACAGGGGCGACGGCACAGCCGCTCATCCTCAGAGGTGTCTTGTCTTCAGAGAACGCGAAATGCCCGTCCACACGGCAGGCGCGGGGCCCTTCTTCCCACCCCATTTCCAGGCTTCATTTACATAACTGAAGCCGCAGATAAAGGGTTTCTCCGGATCCTCCTTCAGGGGCGGGGCTCTGGTCCCCAGGGGCGTGTGGAAAGCACACACTGGCCGCCAACCTCTTTCTCTAGATTGACGGTTATGCGCCCGCATGCGATAAGAAAACCTAACACCCCTCTGGCGGATTCCGGGTCGCAGAGTGTCGGCGTGACACACTCACCTGCTCCGATAGGGCACAGCAATGCCCGACACAGAGGGACGGTGTTCTCGCCAGAGGGTCACGCTCCTTCTGGGCCGCGGACGCAGACGGCCCTTTCTGCGGCCCTGAAATTCGTGCAGCGTGACAGCGGCTCCATTTCAAAGCCTCCCAGCCCTCAATTCCTGCCGTCCCGTTGGCAGCCGCCACCCCGGGCCTGGGCGTGTGAACGGTGTTTATGCAGATGGCCGCGAAGGGGGAAGGGGCTGCAAGGGGCGTGCTCCGTCCTCTGCGCAACGGCGGGCAGAAAGGCCGGGGCGCCCCAGAGAGCGCCGTTACAGACCCGTCCTCTGCACCGCCGGCCGCTCCAGCCCGCGCCCCCCGCGCCCCCCGCCCATCCCCAGACCCGCAGCCGCGGGGGCCCGCGCGCCGAGCCGAGCGCCGGCAGCTGGGGGGCGCTGGGCCTCGGGGAAGGGACGCGGCCGGCGCGCGGAGCGGGGGGCGCGCCCCGACCTGCGGGTGCAGGTGGCTGGAGGAGCAGGCGCCTCGCGCCCCGGGACAGCGCCCCGCGGCCACCTACCTCGGAGATGCGGCGACCGCAGCGGCAGCGCCTCCGCGACTCGGCCGCGAGCGACCCGGTGCCCGGCCTGCGCTCGCGCCGCCGCTCCCCGCGCCGGCCCCGCCCCCGG
>SJYX01001061.1:192532-211336 GCA_006410675.1 Oreotragus oreotragus | reverse complement strand
GCGATGGGGGCCGGGGTTGCGGGGTTGGGACCCCACGGAGCGGGTGAAGGGGGCGGGGAGTGGGGCTGCCCTGCGAGAGCTGGGGGACGGGGGAGCGTGCGGTGAGCGCCTCGGTGGGGTCGGGGCCGGGCCCTGGGCGCCGCGCGCAGTTGGGCCGCTTTGGCGGTGGGGGGGTGGGGGCGGGGTGCAACCCTATTCCAGCTGGAGGCGATCGGTGTTCCTGCGGGCCGCCGGGCCCCGGGCTGCCCGTGTGAAAGCGCAGACCTCGGAGCCTCTTCCACCGTCTGTCCTCCGGGCACCTGCTGCCCTCTCACCTCCAGGCGTGAGCTCGCGGGCACCCGCGCGGCCCTGGACAGCAGTGCTCAGCAGGGGTACTGGGGCTGGGGCGCCGGAGGTGCTAGTGCTGAGTGCTGTGACTCGGGGTGCAGGGGTCTTCCCGTGGATCCTCCAGGACCCGCCCCGGTGGAGGAAGCTGCCCCGGGCTGCCGGGATGCCCAGCCTCCAGGGGAAGAGGGGCCTTCGGGTGGGTTCCAGCTTCGCTGCCTTGTGACTGGCCAAGGAGCGACCCCAGGCCCTTCCTTGCCCACCCGCCTACCCCTTCCCACCGCTGCCAAGCCAGCCTCCCCCCATGGTTGCACACACACTTCTGTCCTGGCTGACGAGTCTCACCTGAATCAGAATTGTGGCAGCAGCTTCTGACTTCACCTGGGATTCCAGCCAGGCCAGGGGGCCATGGAGGCAGCAGAGGAAGCTAGGGTGCTGAGCCGGAGGACGGGTGACCGACAGGCAGCCCCACAGGTGAGAGGACACGGTTCCCCCAGGGAGCCCGGCAGGCGGGCGAGTCCAGCCCTCCCCACCCTGGCCCTGGGCCTTTCCCTCAAGTTTCTGCTTCTGCTCAAAGCCAGCCGAAGACAGGCTTCCAGGTCTAACTCCTCTGCAAAGGCTCGCACTGCGGAGCCTGGTGAGTCCAGAATCTTAGAGCAGGAAGAGCGGGGAATCACCCGAGGCCCGCTCCTGGCCGGCCTTGGTCCTGACCTTCCAGGTGGCTGCTGGGCTGCGCCCCGCTGGGCCCCCACAGCCCTGCGCGCTGCCCACGTTGTTAACAACGCAAACGAAGTCGTGAAGACCACTTCTCAGTGTCATGTCCCCATTGTTGTATTAGCCAAATGGCACGTGTTCCATCCGTTTTTCAAAACCAGTGCAAATGCTGTGACGTGACCCCTGGTGATTTTGCCAGCCTAGAACTGCTCTGGGAGGTGCTGGGCAGGCTTCAGGGGTAGAAACGTTTGAGGGACAGAGTCCTCGGGAAGCAGCGATGGGGCCTGGGGGCCAAGGTGGGCTCCCACACACGTGCCCCCCCCAACGGCAGAATGGCTGGAGCCGCAGCCCTCGAGCCGCCCCGCGCCCACGTCGCAGAAGCCAGAAGGCGGCTGCCTCTGTCGTCTGCGGGTGAAGGCTGAGCTCTCGGTGCACGGCTTCATAGCGTGGGGGCCGTTCTGGGCACACTCAGAAAATCACCTGAAATAGAGACGGTGGCTGTTTTGCTGGGAGCGTTTCCTTCTCGACGGGAGTCAGGTTCCGTCCTGGTTTGGGATCAAGGGACCCTTCTTCCATCTGTGGCTGCCGGACTGATCCTTTGTGGGGGATGACCACCCCCTGGCCCTTGGTCCTCTGACGAGACCTGGATGATCCCTGTTTACCCTGCAGTTATTACAGCCCATCCTGAGTGGGCAGGAGCAAGTCTGCACTGTGGCCGTATGGAGGCCCATGGATGGGACCATCTGCCCTTGCGGGACACTGCCGGTTTTCAGGGCCACGGGGCAGAGGCCACGTGCTGGTGGCTTCAACAGCAGAAGTCCGCACCGTCCAGAGCGAGGGTTTCCGTGGCCGTGCTCCCTGCAACGGCTCTGGGGCCCTTCCTACCTCCTCCGGCTTCTGGGCGGCCAGGCGTCCCTGGGCCCCAGGCTGCATTGCCCGACCCGGGCCTCCGTCCTCACGTGGCCTCCTCCCCTGTATCTCTTTCCGCCCTGTGTCTTGCACCAGGACATGCGTGGATTTAGGGCCCATGCCGGTCGTCTGGGGTGCCCTCCTGTCGAGCCCCTAAGTATGCCTGCAGAGACCACCGTCTGTGCTGTCCCCCTGGGATGGGCGCTAAGCTCACTGGGCGCTGTCTCAGCGGCCCCAGCCCGGTGTCCTGGGCAGGTTCCGTGTCCCGTGTCTCGACTGCACCAGCTTGGCTCCGGACCCTGGGCCCCCTCCCCAAGGACCACCTCGATGGGAGGCGGCTGTGGGCAAGAAGGCATCGGGCTTTTGGGGCAGTACCGAACTCCACGTGCTGGGCGTGAATGTGGTCCTTATTTTAAATCCCGAAGGACATCTTGGTTGAAATGCCTCCTTGTCCACACGCTTGGAGGCCTGGGTGGCTGTATCTTAGACCACGCAGGCTTCCCCAGGTAGGAAGCCGCTCGTGGGCCGCGGGCCATGTCCAGGCCCCACTCGAGCAGCAGTGGGGGCCCATCCATCTCGCCGGGGGCAGGGGCAGAGCTCTGGGGCTCCTGGTGGTGCTGCTCAGCTCAGGCAGAGTTGCCGTTCATCACAGACACGGCCTGCGGAGCTCTGTGCAGCCCAGGGAGCGGGGAGCCCCGGGTGGGACCCCCTCCGCGGGCGGGCCACTGCGAGCTCGAGGCCGGTCAGCTCCCGGCGGGGCCCCCTCCCCTGTGGGAGGCATGTGGGGAGGGTGGACAGCCAGCTCCTTGGAGGACTGTTCTCAGGACGGCCCAGCGTGGCAGCTGGGGATGCCCAGACCTACTCTGTGCCCGTGGGGGTCCTGTCCGCCTGCACATACAGGCCTGGGGTGTACGTCCAGCCAGGGCCTGTCAGGGGCCGGACACGTGCTCCAGATCGTGAAGAATCTCATGATGGCGGCAGCAGAGCCTAGACCAGCCCCAGCGCCTCCCGGGGTCCCGGCTTTCAGGCAGTGCCCCCGGGACTCAGAGGCCGAGTTGTGACCCAGGATGCACAGAGGGTTTGGAGCAAGGCTGGCGCCCACCACCAGCATGCGCTTGACACTCACACTGGAGACCCGTACTCTGGCTGAGGTTCACCCTTGCAGTCACAAACCTGGGCACACAGTCTTACTAAGCAAACCGTATAAATTTCTCATGGTTTAAGATGATTCCGTAATTTTTATTGTAATAAGATGTTCAGGACCTGGGACCTGTTATTTACTCTGCTTCTAAGAAATTCTAGCCTGGCTTCAGCTCAGCAAGGAGGCCGGGGGCTTCCCCTTGAGTCTGGGGACCCGCTGCCCAGCCGTCCCTCCCCCTCTCAGCTTGGGTGAGAGCCGCAGTGCTGACCCTTCAGCGCCTTTACCCTGAGCTGGCGTTGCTGGGCCCAGGCTTCCTCACGGGCTGCGGTTCCTGTCACCCTCTGTGATGCCGCGCCTCCTGGCGTCGCCCTTCTGCTCTCCTCCACAGGATCTCCGGGTGGAGGCGTCTGCTGATGCAGCTGTGCCTCCTGTACCTGTGCTCCGGGACCCTGCCGCCCCTTGTAACGCTTGCCCCCGCATGCTTGTCTTCCTGGCCTCTAGCTGGACACACGGCATCCCCTTCTGCCCTCCCTCTCTGCCCACCTTTCCTCCTCTGTCCATCTCATCCTCTCTGCTGGGTAATTCCTTCACATTTATCTTCCAGGTTAATAAGTCTTTCTTCAACTGTGTTTATTGTTTCATTTACTTTAACAAGTGCATTTATTTCTGAAAATTCTACTTTTACACGTCCTCCTGATCATGCAGAAAACCCACTTACTGCTTATTTTCTGTGATTGTCATGTGTTTACGTACTTTATGCACCCTACCGAATACTCCGTGTTTCTGATTCCCGATCGCGAGTTCCCAGGGCCTGAATCCACCTTTGCTGTCTGACTCTACGCGTGATGGTGCTTTCTTCTTCGACTGTGAGCTTGTTTTGATTGGTCTTAAACTCTGAAATGTAGAGCTCTCAGGAATTTAGACTCTCAGCTGTGGCCACTGTATTTCAGTTTCTGCCTCAGCCCCTGACTTTGCCTTGGAATCTTGCACCCAGGCCTGCTTTTGATTCGAGGCCTGGTTTCAAAAAAGCCCACCCTTGTGTGTGCTCAACGCTTATCTCCAAGCTCACTTTCTTCCTCTAGTTTCAGCCCGAGAGGCCTGGAGGGTCACACCTCAATTCAGGGGTCTCCCCCCAGAGACAGGCTTGGGAGCCTGTTCTGGAGGCCCAGACCAGGCCTGGTTCCCACCGGGCTGCAGACCCCAGCGCCAGCATGGGGGAGGGTCAGGGTCGGTTGCCAGCCCTCCGCGGAAGCCGCTGCCCAAAAGCCATCTACCAGGGCTGATTTCAAGTTCATTGCCATTAGAATTAACTTTTATTATTTCCTATAAAACTTAATAAAGAGTTCCAAAGAATTTCCTTTAAAAGCTCCTTAAACTCATACAGTTAAAAATATTAATAATCAACGAAAGTAAAAACACGGCACCCAGACCGTCTTGAATCTGCCACCTTTCTGGAATAACATACAGCCATGTCTAGAAAACTAGGTGGGTCTTTAAGATACGGCTTCTGGAGTGAGGGAGACGTGAGTTCATGAGACTCTTTCGCGTGGCCAGAAGCAGCGGGCTTTGGCTCTGTTCCCTCTTGATGCCAGGGGGCGGGGCTCAGGTGTCCTCCTCGAGGTGGAAGCCATGCTGGGCGGCATGGGCAATGCCAGCCAGAGGGAGGGGCGGCCTGGGGGCCTGGGGATGCTCCCTGGCTCTACACGAGCCGAGGAGCCCTGTCCCCAAGCTCCGGGTCCTCCGGCATCATGATCATGGTGATGGGGGTGGGGCTGCTGGGCACAGGGGCCTTCACCGGGGTGCAGCCCCCCACCTCTCTGATGACTGGGGTCCCCTCCTCCCCACACTCTTCCTTGATGGCAGGCAGGCTCTCTGGCGCCTGGACAAATGGCATCACCACCAGCGTGCGGGACGCCTGCTGGATGTCCAGCTCACTGTCCAGCCCTCCAAGGATGTTGATGACCGTGGACTCCACGGTCCAGGGCTCCTGGCAGCTGGGGACAGTGTCCTGGTGCTTCTCGGGCCATACGTCCTGGTCATGGCCCTGCAGCGGGGACGGCAGCTGGAGGGTTTCCGGGACAGACTCCGCAGCTGGGATCCCGGTGGAAAAGGACCCCTGGACGTGGGACTCAGCTGGTTCGGGTCCCTGGGTTTCTCCAGAGAAAGGAGATGTCCCCATGAGCACCTCAGGGCAGGGATGGGAGTGGAGCCTGGACACCGCCCAGGGCCCTGCACGCAGGCCCCCAGACAGCAGGGACTGGCCTTGGCAGCAAAGCCCAGGCTCAGCCCTGCATGCCTCTTCCTGGCCCTCTGCACGTCTGTAAGCTGTTTCATTCTTTCTCAAATGCGTTTTGCTCACGCTCAGTCGCATCCTACTCTTTGCGACCCCATGGACGGTAGCCCACCAGGCCCCTCTGTCCATGGGATTTTCCAGGCAAGGGTACTGGAGCAGGTTGCCATTTCCTTCTCCAGGGCATCTTCCTGATCCAGGGATGGAACCTGGGCCTCCTGCGCTGGCAGTTGGGCCTTTACCACGGAGCCGCCAGGGAAGCCCCTCGAATGTGTCTGGTGATTAACAGCTTTCTGTTTTCTCCAGATCTTTTGAGCTTTATCTTTTATTTCTCTAAGCAAAGTAAACCCCGTAGTTATTTGGTGGTTTCACCTGCTGAGTCCCGAGGCCCTTGGGGCCGTCTCTCCCGCGGTTTCGCTGGCGCCCACTCGGGACCCTTGTCTCCACGGGGCGTCGGCCACTCGGACGAGGAGCGGCCGCTTTTCCGTGCCCTGTCCGTGTCGTGCGCAGGGAGCCGGGCTGCGTGATGAAGGGCGCGTCTCAGAGGGTCAGCCCCTTCCAGGAAGTCAGGGCCGGCGGCAGTGCTTCTGCTCCCTTCCCCTCCCCAAGGGTCGAGGCTGCGGGTGGAGCGCTGGGGCCCTCTTGTTCACCTCTAGACCTGGGGGCCCGGTTTTATGGGACATCTTAACCCATAACGTCAAGTCAGCCCTGGACTTGGCCCTCTGTGTCTGCCTCCCGCACGTCTGTGAAGCTTAAACTCCTCGGGGCTGGTGCCCCGGGCGCCCCTCTGGGCGTCTCTCTGCCTCAGTCCCCGCCCGAGACGCCCTCACCTCCCAGCGGGTCCGCCGCCCACAGGAAGCCCTGCCCGTGGTGGGCGCCCGCGCCCACCCTGCGCCTTCCCTCCTCGCTCAGGCTCACAGAACAGCCTCCCTTCTCCACCAGTTTCACTGACAGCACGTTTGCATTTTGTGAGCCTCCAAAACCGCCTCACGTGGAACCACGTAGACATCAGACTAGCCTTCCCGGCCGCCGGCTCGCTCCCGGGGGTTGGCAGTGCCCCACGGCAGGTGTTGAAGAGTTAACAGCTCCGGGTCCTGTACTCATGGACGCACGCTCGCGAGGAGTTAGCAGTGTGAGCGCTCATTGTTGAAAAGCTGAGTGGTGGATGCTGGCCCACTCTGAAAGGATGAAGACTCACAAATGAAGGGTCCTGTGTGAAAGCTCCAGAGAGCCCGGCGGGCAGGGCGCGGCGGGCCAAGCCTGAGCGTCTGCAGGACCGCGCCCTGCGGCCACCATGCGCTCGGCCACGGCCACTCGGGCTCCTCAGCCCTGGTGGGGCCACAGGAGAGGACAGCAGGGTGGCCCTCAGCCCGGGCAGACCTTTGCTGCTGCTGCTTAGACCCGTGCCCAGCTTTACCTCTGGAGCCCACCGCTGTCTGGCACGCAGCAGGGGTAGGTCCTGTTTGCGGATCCCCTGGCAGGCCCCGCCGGCAGGCTCCCCCTTATCTGCATCACAGACGCAAGGGTCCCAGCCCTGGCTTTCTCTGGTGATTTCTCTCCTTTTACTTTTGGGAATATTGGACATTCTAGACAATCAAATTTAGGTAGGTCTCGACGTGCCCAGACTGCAGAGGGTCTCACCTGGGGCGGAGCCTTGGTTTTCAGCCGTGTCTCCTGGTCTAAGTTGCTTTCCTTCTGTCTGATCCTTTGTGTTCTACAGGAAGAGAAATCACAGGGAGTCCATGCCGAGGAGGACAAAGCAGGTGATACTTTAGGGAACGCTGCAGATAGGTCTGCACCCCCCCCCCGCCACCCCACCCCGTGAGCTGCGGTGGCCACCCAGTGCTTCAGAACCTTCCCCACGACCTGCGGCTGGAACCGGCAGCCTCGGCGAGAGGCAGACCCTTCTCCGGCCTGTGCGTCAGGACGCACACAGGTGTACTTTGCCTGGCGCATGTGAGGGCCTCAGGAAGCCGGGGAGACCCCCGTGATTCCCAGCACGAGAAAGGCTGGCTGCTGCCTGCGCAGGGCTCTGCCTCCCAAGAAGCCTGAGCATTTCTCCGGCATCTGAACACAGGCGTGGGCCTCTGCTCGGGCCCTGCAGACTGGCGGTGGCACTGTCCCGAGTCTGCCGGCTGGCGGCTCGGAGGAGGACCGCAGTTCTCGCTGGGCTCGCCAATGGCCGGGGATGCGCTGACTCCAGCTTTCAGCGGTGCGTGTGCGGGTCCCAGAGACTCAGCCTGTGCAAAACTTCTGAGAGTCTGGTCAGACTTACAAGCAGATCTGCTGCTGGGAGACTTCTCAGCCCAAGCAGCACATCTGTACATGATCTCGACCCTTCCCTGGTCCAGGACTTTAAAATTATCGTCAAGGTACAAATATCGATAGCTAACGTGAATGTGTGAAGATACAACTTCAGGGGAAACAAGGAGGGCCCTCGCTGGGCCAGAAGCACCGACGCCCCAAGCGGAGAAAGCAAAGGTCCAGAGGAGGCTGCTGTGGATGGCGGGAGAGGCCCTCGCAGAATCCACCGCGAGGGAGGCGGGGGCAGCCACAGGAGTGGGGGTCCCGATGGATAGCTTGCTGGGGCTGCAGCAGGCCCAGCGGCCAGGCAGGCAGCAGGTCACTGCTGCAAAACCTCCTGAATCCACAGCAACAGTGGGGTGCCTGCCCTGCATGAAAATGGTAACCTCAGTGGACAGAGGGCAGTATGAGCGAACACACACCCAAGGGCGTGGTGCCCAGGAAGCAGAGGTGGCTTGAGGTGTCGCCAGACACCCAAGCGCCACTGGGAATCAGGAGCAAAGCACTGCTGTGGAGTGAAGAAGAGAAGGCAACGCAGCAGGTGGATGGCACACTGGAGGGTGTGGAGCAGAGCCTGTGGGAGGACGTCGGGGCACAGGGGTCTGCCAAAAGGAGAGGGGAGCTGTCGGAACCTTCAGAAGCTTGCCCTCCACCGAGGGGCTTCCCAGGGGGCACTAGTGGTAAGGAACCTGCCTGCCAGCACAGGAGACGCAAGAAATACAGGGCAATCCCTGGGCCAGGAAGCCCTCCTGGAGCAGGACATGGCGACATACTGCAGTGTTCTCGCCTGGAAGGCCCCACGGACAGAGGAGCCTGGTGGGCTACAGCCCACGGGGCCCAGCTGCAGCTTCAGGGAGGCCAGTCCCCGCTCCCACTCCGTGCAGTGCTGGCAGCTGGCACGTTGCAGGTGTGGGGTGGGGTGTGCGCGCCGGCTGGCCTGGCCCTGCCCTGGGGGGCGGGCACAGCTGCTGTCCTGGTTGCGGCCCCCTTGGCAGCAACAGCCTCCCATGTGCCGCCCAGTGGGAGACTTAAAGAGACAGGACCTTCCCCTCCTGCTTGCAGCCAGACAGTTAAGGATGTCTTCCCCAGGCCACTGGTTGACCAAACAGGCAATGGAAGAAAATTCTCAGTGGCAAGAAATACACTCTGCAAAATCCAGCCTTCAACGGGCAAAAATTTATAATCCCCAAGGACTAAATCTGACTTCTATCGTCATCACATGATTTACTACAAAGAAATAGTAAGTCCGGACTTTCAAGTTAATAGTCAAGAATATTAAGTCAGTTGTCTCAGAAATACTCAATGAGTCAGAGGACATCAAGGATGAAGAATTAAAGGAGATCAGGATAATGATGTAAGGACAGATCAGAATATCAACAAAGAAGTAGAAATTATGAACAGAGACTAAACAAATTCTAGAGATAAAAAGTATAACAATTGAAATTTAAAAATTCACTAGAGGAGCTCAACAGATTTGACCAGTGAAAAAAGGATCCAAAAAAAAAAGCTTGACTAAACTGAAATGATTAGTATCCAGTCTGAACTGTAAAGAAAAGACAATGAAAGGACCCGAACGGAGCCTGGTGGGCCTGTGGGTCTCCATCAGAGGTATCAAGATACACTTTGCAGGACTCCCAGGAGGAGGAGAGAGAAACAGAGCAGAAAAATAGCTGAATAAATAATGAGAACATCCCCAAACTGATAAAAGCATGAACCCACACATCCAATCTACACTCCATGACGAGCATGCAAAGGCAAAAAGATAGGGCCCTGGGAGATGAACTCCCAGGCTGGGAGGCGCCCGACACGCTGCTGGAGAAGAGGGGTGAGTAGCCCCGCAAAGGAAGAGACGGCGCCAAAGCAAAGAACCCACACCGCCCAGCTGCCGACGCGACTGGCGGCGGAAGCAAAGCCTGATGCTGTAAGAACAATGTTGCGTAGGAACCTGGAGTGTTAGGTCCATGAATAAAGGCAAATTGGAAGCGGTCAAACAGGAGTGGGAAGAGTGCATCTACATTTTAGCAATCAGTGAACTAAAATGGACCGGAATAGGTGAATTTAATTCAGACGACCGCTATATCTACAACTGTGGGCAAGAATCCCTTAGATGAGGTGGAGTAGCCATCACAGTCAACAAAAGAGTCCGAAATGCAATACTTGGGGGCAGTCTCAAAAACAACAGAATGATCTCTGTTCATTCCCAAGGCAAACCATTCAATGTCATAGTAATCCAAGTCTACGTCCCGACCAGTAATACCAAAGAAGCAGAAACTGAATGGTTCTATGCAACCTGGATAGCCTATTGAAAAGCAGAGACACTACTCTGCCGACTAAGGTCCGCCTAGTCAAGGCTATGGGTTTTCCTGTGGTCATGTATGGATGGGAGAGTTGGACTGTGAAGAAAGCTGAGCAAAGAACTGATGCTTTTGAACTGTGGTGTTGGAGAAGACTCTTGAGAGTCCCTTGGACTGCAAGGAGATCCAACCAGTCCATTCTGAAGGAGATCAGCCCTGGGTGTTCTTTGGAATGACTGATGCTGAAGCTGAAACTCCAGTACTTTGGCCACCTCATGAGAAGAGTTGACTCATTGGAAAAGACTCTGATGCTGGGAAGGATTGGGGGCAGGAGGAGAAGGGGATGACAGAGGATGAGATGGCTGGATGGCATCACAGACTTGATGGTCGTGAGTCTGAGCGAACTCTGGGAGTTGGTGATGGACAGGGAGGCCTGGCCTGCTGTGATTCATGGGGTCACAAAGAGTCGGACACGACTGAGCGACTGAACTGAACTGATGAAGACCTACAGGGTCATCTAGAAAGTGAAAGTGAAAGTCACTCAGTTGTGTCTGACCCTTTGTGACCCCACGGACTATACAGTCCACGAAATTCTCCAGGCCAGAATACCAGAGTGGGTAGCCTTTCCCTTCTCCAGGGGATCTTCCCAACCCAGGGATCAAACCCACATTGCATGTCACCCACATTGCAGGCGGATTCTTTATCAGCTGAGCCACAAGGGAAGCCCAAGAATACTGGAGCGGGTAGCCCATCCCTTTTCCAGGGGATCTTCCCAACCCAGGACGTGAACTGGGGTCTCCTGCGTTGTAGGCGGATTCTTAACCAGTTGAGCTGCCAGGGAAGCCCTTCTAGGCCTTCTAGAACTAACACCCAAAAAAGACGTCCTTTTCATCGCAGGGGACAGGGATGCAAAGGTAGGAAGTAGAGAGACACCTGGAGTAACTGGAAGGCTTGGCCTTGGAATGCAGAATGAAGCAGGGCAGAGGCTAACAGAGTTTTGCCAAGAGAACACACTGGGCCTAGCAAACACCCTCTTCCAATGACACGAGGGAAGACTCTGCACATGGACATCACCAGATGGTCAACACCCGAATCAGACTGATTATATTCTTGGCAGCTGAAGATGGAGAAGCTCTATACAGTCAGAAAAAACAATACTGGGAGCTGACTGTGGCTCAGATCATGAGCTCCTTATTGCCAGATTCAGGCTTAAATTGAAGAAAATAGGGAAAACCACTAGACCATTCAGGTATGACCTAAATCAAATCCCNATATTCTTGGCAGCTGAAGATGGAGAAGCTCTATACAGTCAGAAAAAACAATACTGGGAGCTGACTGTGGCTCAGATCATGAGCTCCTTATTGCCAGATTCAGGCTTAAATTGAAGAAAATAGGGAAAACCACTAGACCATTCAGGTATGACCTAAATCAAATCCCTGATTATTATGCAGTGGAAGTGATGAATAGATTCGAAGGATTAGATCTGATAGAGTCCCTGAAGAACTATAGATGAAGGATAGTAAATTGTACAGGAAGTGGTGATCAAAACCATCCCTAAGAAAAAGAAATACAGAAAGGCAAAATGGCTGTCTGGGGAGGCCTTACAAACAGCTGAGGAAGAAGAGAAGCAAAAGGCAAAGGAGAAAAGGAGAGATACACCCATCTGAGTGCAGAGCTCCACAGGACAGCAAGGAGAGAGAAGAAAGCCTTCCTCAGCGATCAGTGCAAAGAGACAGAGGAAAACAACAGAATGGGAAAGACTGGAGATCTCTTCAAGAGAATTGGAGATACCAAGGGAACATTTCATGCAAAGATGGGCTCGATAAAGGACAGAAATGGTATGGACCTAACAGAAGCAGAAGATATTAAGAAGAGGCGGCAAGAATACACAGAAGAACTGTACAAAAAAGATCTTCATGACCCAGATAAACATGATGGTGTGATCGCTTGCCTAGAGCCAGACATCCTGGAATGTGAAGTCAAGTGGGCTTTGGAAAGCATCACTACAAACAAAGCTGGTAGAGGTGATGGAATTCCAATTGAGCTGAAAGATGATGCTGTGAAAGTGCTGCACTCAATATGCCAGCAAATCTGGAAAACTCAGCAGGGGCCACAGGACTGGAAAAGGTCAGTTTTCATTCCAATCCCGAAGAAAGGCAATGCCAAAGAATGCTCAAACTACCACACAATTGCACTCATCTCACATGCTAGTAAAGTAATGCTCAAAATTCTCCAAGCCAGGCTTCAATAGTACATGAACCAAGAACTTCCATATGTTCAAGCTAGATTTAGAAAAGGAAGAGGAACAAGAGATCAAATTGCCAACATGTGTTGGATCATAGAAAAAGCAAGAGAGTTCCAGAAAAACTGCTTCTGCTTCACTGACTATGCCAAAGCCTTTGACTGCTGCTGCTGCTGCTAAGTCACTTCAGTCATGTCCAACTCTGTGCAACCCCACAGACAGCAGCCCACTAGGCTCCTCTATCTCTGGGATTCTCCAGGCAAGAACACTGGAATGGGGTGCCATTGCCTTCTCCAGTGCATGAAAGTGAAAAGCAAAAGTGAAGTCACTCAGTCGTGCCGACTCTTGGCGACCCCATGGACTGCAGCCCACCAGGCTCCTCCATCCATGGGACTTTCCAAGCAAGAGTACTGGGGTGGGGTGCCATTGCCTTCTCCGTTTGACTGTGTGGATCACAGCAAACAGTGGAAAATTCTTCAAGAGATGGGAATACCAGACCACCTTACCTGCTTCCTGAGAAACCTGTATGCAGGTCAAGGAGCAACAGTTAGAACTGGACATGGAACAACAGACTGGTTCCAAATTGGGAAAGGAATACGTCAAGGCTGTATATTGTCACCTTGCTTATTTAACTTATATGCAGAGTACATCATGCAAAATGCTGGGCTGGATGAAGCAC
Source organism: Oreotragus oreotragus (assembly GCA_006410675.1). NCBI lineage: Eukaryota > Metazoa > Chordata > Mammalia > Artiodactyla > Bovidae > Oreotragus > Oreotragus oreotragus. The sequence goes on along the minus strand of SJYX01001061.1, from coordinate 198,439 downwards.
AAAGTGGAATCAAGATTGCTGAGAGAAATATCAATAACCTCAGATATGCAGAGGACACCACCCTAATGGCAGAAATTGAAGAGGAACTAAAGAGCCTCTTGATGAAAGTGAAAGAGGAGAGTGAAAAAGCTGGCTTATAACTCAGCATTCAAAAAACTAAGATCATGGCATCTGGTTCCATCACTTCATGGCAAATAAATGGGGAAACAATGGAAACAGTGACAGACTTGATTTTCTTGGGCTCCAAAATCACTGCAGATGGTGACTGCAGCCATGAAATTAAAAGATACTTGCTCCTTTGAAGAAAAGCATATTAAACCAACCTAGACAGCATATTAAAAAGCAGAGACATTACTTTGCCAACAAAGGTCCCATATAGTCAAAGTTATGGCTTTTCCAGTGGTCACGTATGGATGTGAGGGCTGGACCATAAAGAAAGCTGAGTGACAAAGAATTGATGCTTTTGACCTGTGGTGCTGGAGAAGACTCTTGAGAGTCCCTTGGACTGCAAGGAAATCAAACCAGTCAATCGTAAAGGAAATCAGTCCTGAATATTCACTGGAAGAACTGATGCTGAAGCTCCAATCCTTTGGCCACCTGATGTGAAGAGCTGACTCATTGGAAAAGACCCTGATGCTGGGAAAGATTGACGGCAGGAGGAGAAGGGGACGACAGAGGATGAGATGGTTGGATGGCATCACTGACTCAATGGACATGTTGAGCAAGCTCCAGGAGACGTGAGGACAGGGAAACCTGGCGTGCTGCAGTCCGTGGGGTCACAAAGAGTCGGACACAACCGAGCAACTGAACAACAGCAACACAGTCAAGAAGCCAAACTTGACTCCAAGCAAGATGAACCAAAACTCTCAGTGAGAAATATCACAGCCGGTTGCTTAGAACCTAAAGAGATGAACCCAAAACTCTCAGTGAGAAATATCACAGCCGGTTTCTTAGAACCTAAAGAGATGAACTCTTTATCTTTCTTATTTAACTTATATGCAGAGTACATCATGAGAAACGCTGGAATGGAAGAAACACAAGCTGGAATCAAAATTGCCGGGAGAAATATCAACAACCTCACATATGCTGATGACACCACCCTTATGGCAGNGAGTCTGAGTGAACTCCAGGAGTTGGTGATGGACAGGGAGGCCTGGCATGCTGCAATTCATGGGACCACAAAGAGTCGGACACGACTGAGAGACTGAACTGAACTGAGAAGGGTATGGCAACCATTATTGACCAATACACTCCAGGACTCTTGCCTGGAGAAGCCCATCCCTGACAGAGAAGCCTGGAAGCCCACAGTCCACAGGGTCGCAAAGAGTCAGATACTACTGAAGCGACCCTCTGTACATAGGCGCAAGACTTTTTTTGCCTGTTGCAGCTCTGTCCCAGTGAGAGTTGACTGTGAAGGTAGTGCAGCCCCTTGGCTTGCAGGGATCCTGGAAGTGCCAAGTGTTCAGGGACACGGACTGCCTCTGCAGAAGGAGTTAAGGCCCTATCAGAGTCTTTTTTCAAGCCTCTTGTAGCTGGTGACCAGAAGGCCTCTTTGACCAGTCTTTCTCCATAATTCCACCCGTTCAGGCACTTAGAGGGCTCCCTTGCCTGGGGTCCTACTCTGTTGATCAGCGTGTCAGGCACTAAAGGAGCACCCTGGGTGGTGTCCTACTTTGTACTTCAGAGCTTCAGGCATTTGATGGGCCAGCCTCTCTATTGTTCAGTGGCCAATGCTGGCATGTGGAAGGAGAGAGGCTATGGTGATGGCTCCACCACCTAGCGTGACTCAGCAGTATCGCCTTGTTTCCATGGCTGCCCGGCTTTCCTCCACAAGCATTTCCCACCACAATCTCCTTCCCCCGCCCTTGATCCATCTCTCCACAGTCAACAGCAGCCCTCACCCTTGGATTGCTCCACAATCCCTAAACTCCAGCTCCCAGCCACTGCACCATCTAGGGGTATGTATGGATGTGGCAAGGACTGTTTGATTCTCATTCCATTTAGGCTGCCACAGACCAGCTGTTTCATGCTCAGCCTTAAATGTTTCTCTTTTGACTCAGACAATTGCCCCGATGTGGGGATTGGACCCTTGCTTCGGTTCCCCCACCCAATGAGGGCAGGTCCAGTCCTACTAACACTCCCATTTTCCCCCTAATTCCTTCATCCTACTGAGTTTTGTGTGGGTCTATATTTTCTTTTCTGCTGGTCAGGTACTCTGATCCACTCTCAGTTGGTGTTCCCCAGGCACTTCTGTGTCTGAAGGTGTATTCCTGATGTATCCATGGAGAGAGATGTATTCCACATCCACCTACTCTTCCACCATCTTGTTTTTCCTTGAAAAGGACTCTTGAGAGTCTCTTGGACTGCAAGGAGATCAAACCAGTTAATCCTAAAGGAAATCAATCCTGAATATTCATTGGAAGGGCTGATACTGTAGCTGAAGCTCCAGTACTTCGGCCACCTGATGGGAAGAGCTGACTCACTGGAAAGGATCCTGATGCTGGGAAAGATTGAAGGCAGGAAGAGAAGGGGGTAACAGAGGATGAGATGGTTGGATGGCATCACTGACTTGATGAACATGAGTTTGAGCAAGCTCCGGGAGTTGGTGATGGGCAGGGAAGCTTCTTGTGCTGCAGTCCATGGGGTCGCAGAGAGTTAGACATGACTGAGTGAACTGAACTCAGTTTCTTTCAGAATTCCTGGCTGTGATTCATTATGTATTATTTCTTTTTCTTTTTTTTTACACATTTTTTGTTTGGAAGTTATACACTGGTTAATATTGGTGTACAACAAATTACTCTGAAACTTGATGGCTTAAAACAAAAACCATTTTACTATGTTTATCAATTTCGTGGATCAAAAATTAACACAGGTCATAATAGGAATCTCCAATAATCTTGCCTGGAGAATTCCATGGACAGAGGAGCCTGGTGGGCTGCAGTCCATGGGGTCACAGAGTTGGACATGACTGAGTGACTAACACACACACACACACAGCAGGAAATGATTGCCTCTTTTCTTCTTTGTCTAGGATATTATTATTTGGGAAGGCATGAAGCCTGGGAGTGAGTTCTCACTGGCTAGCTTCTTCTTACTCCCCTTGTATTTTCCAACTTTTTCTTAACATACTTAAATGTTATTGCTTGAAATGTCAGAACTTTTTCTTCTTAATTTTCCCTTAAGTGATTTTCACATTGCTTTCAATATGTATTTGAAATATCTCAAATCTATATTTGAAGTCCATTTTTTCTTTTCTGAGTTTCATACGTGTTTACAGTAGGAAAATCTAAACTCAAAATGTCAAAGTTTCCTTTAAATCTATAACTCTTACTGTATTTCCTAATGAGTGTGTTGTTCATCAATTTCTTCAAGTAAGAAGGCTGAGATCAGTAACCTCAGTTATGCAGATGAAACCACCTTAATGGCAGAAAGAGCAGAAGAACTAAAAAGCCTCTTGATGAAAGTGAAAAAGGAGAGTGAGAAAGTTGGCTTTAAACTCAACATCCTAAAAACTAAAATCATGGCATCTGGTCCCATCACTTCATGGCAAATAGATGGGGAAAAAATGGAAACAGTAGCAGATTTTATTTTCTTGGGCTCCAAAATCACTGTGGACCATGACTGCAGCCATGAAATTAAAAGACGCTTGCTCTATGAAGAAAAGCTATGACAAACCTAGACAGCATATTAAAAAGTTAAGACACCACTTTGCTGACAAAGGTCCAAATAGCTAAAGTTATGGTTTTTCCAGTATCCATATAAGGATGTGTGAGTTGGATCACGAAGACTGAGGACCGAAGAATTGATGCTTTTGAACTGTGGTACTGGAGAAGACTCCTGAGAATCCCTTGGACAGCAAGGAGATCAAACCAGTCAATCCTACAGGAAATCAACCTGAATATTCCTTGGAAAGACTGATGCTGAAGCTCCAATATTGTGGCCATCTGATGCAAAGAGCTGACTCTTTGGAAAGACCCTGATACTGGGAAAGGTAGAAAGCAGGAGGAGAAGGGGACCACAGAGGATGAGACGGTTGGATGACACCACTAATTCAGTGGACATTAGTTTGAGCAAACTTAGGGAGATAGTGAAGGACAGGCAAGCCTGTCCATGCAATTGCAAAGAGTTGGACACGACTGAGTGACTGAACAATAGCAAATACAAAGTTGAGACTTACCATTTCTTCTTAAATCTCAACTTGACTAAACTTTTTTCATTTGCTCTGACCTTTTTCTTCCAGATGTGTGCTCTAGCTACATGTAAAAAATACACTCAGTGGAGACTTGAGATTCTCAATATCAAGCATTTACTGATGGAAAGATTCATAATTCATAAAACAGTTTATGTTAACATTTTACATTGTGATAAAATTAATGTGGAATGTGGAAAACTGGAAACACAATAGATTTATTAAAGACAAAGATGAGGACAGACATATTAAATACAGAATTATAAGGTAAACGAATTAAATAAACTCTTATGAACCAGGAGAGAAGACTCAGGTATTGGTTCCCTATGTTACTGATTATGAGAAATAGTAGCACAGGATGGAAGAATTATAAACTATTTTTATCTTTAAGCATTTCTGTAATTTTCCAAATGTTGTTACTATCAGAAGAAAAAGTATACCTTCTAATGTTTTTAACTTGCTCTTATTCTGATCACATTTTACTCCTTGAGAAATTTGTTCATTGCTCTTTCTCACAATTATATTATCATACAATCTTATTACATGACTAAAATGTATAAGATTTTGTGTCCAAGGCCCAAGTGCATTTTTTCTGAAATTGTGGAAAGGTAGTATGAACCATGACTGATAGCAGATACTTAAAAGATCTTGTGAAAATAACTAGGCTATTGCACAGGCCAGAGGTAAAGAGAAGTATTAAGTGTGGAGGGTGTTTGCCATGTGGGTGAAGAAATTCTGCAGGTTTAATGGAGAGTGTGCCACTCTATTTCTCTTGTACTAACCTAACATTGAACTCACTAGCTGTCATATCTTTGTATATTCCAGAAGGCTAGAAAACATGTGAAAATAGATTTATAGAAGGTATAAAATTCATTTTATTAATAATATTGTTATGATATAATGTTATATAGTAGAATTATAATTTACACTGCAGTATTAGACCGTGTAGTAAAATTATGATTTACATCTGTACTATTATGTACTATGATGCAAGTAATTATAACTTGCATTGGTAGTATGTAGTGTAGTAGCAGTATAATTTACATCTGTAGTATTATGTAATGTACTAGAATTATAACTTGCATTGGCAGTGTTATGCAGTATAGTAGAAGTGTAAGTTACAGTTTTATAAGATTTAGTGATAGAGATGGGTTGGACTGGTGGTACGTATTCCCGTGCAACACAGCAGGGCTTCAAATCGCAGTCAGTATATTTGTATTCCCATTGGCCGCATGAAGTCTTGCAAGCACCACGAACAAGATAACACTGTCTTTTTCTTTCTTCAGTTTCTTTTGTTTTTTCTCTTATTTTCCTCTGTAAAACTAGGAAAAAGTGTCTTTGATCATGAATCAAGGTTTAATCACCTTGTGTAGGTAGATGGATAATAATAAAGTTATTATAGAGTTAAATCATTTTGTTTCTGAAATCATGTCCAGAAAACTATATTAAAATTTTTGGATTTTATTGCCTATAAGATTGAAGACAGGAAGAGAAGAGGGCAACAGAGAATGAGATGGTTGGATGGCATCATCGAATGAATGGATGTGAGTTTGAGCAAACTCCAGGAGATAGTGAAGGACAGGAAAGGGTGATGTGCTTCAGTCCATGGGGTTGCAAAGAGTTGGATATGACTTAGTGACTGAACATCAAACAACATAAGTACTTATTTACCCCACGATATTTCCTTTGCCATTAGCTTTTTTGTTATTGTAAATAGA
>SJYX01001061.1:154117-185881 GCA_006410675.1 Oreotragus oreotragus | reverse complement strand
GTCTGAGTAAACTCCGGAAGCTGGTGATGGACAGGGAGGCCTGGCGTGCTGCAGTTCATGGGATCACAAAGAGGTGGATACTGACTGAGCGACTGACCTGAACTGAACTAAGGTTATTTCAGATTTTTGTTTTTATACAGGGAACATCTCTGTCATAGAGCTTTGTCTGTTTTTCTAAGATTGGGCTTTAAGTTAACGGTGGTAGACAGCCGATGCTCCCACATGCTGAGGGCTGTGCCAGTGGGTCATCTCCTTTAATCATTACCCACACACTCGGAGGTCCGTGCGGGGCCCCCTGCCCAGGTAACTGCAGAACAGGGTTGGACCCTGGAAGCCTTGGAGTCTGTCTTCATTCTTCGAGTGCAGTTCCTGGGTCCAAAAGTTTATCAGTGGATTTACCCAAAGGAAGACCCTTTAAAAGTAAACCAGTGACCTAACATGCCTCACGATGACTGAACTTGCAGAGTGCATCTCAAGGTCATCTCCCACACACAAAGGAGACGAGAGGTGATACCTTGCAGTCATCTCACGATGGACACATGGGTCACTTTTCTCTTTAGCAGGTAGCACTCTGTGCACCATATCAAAGGAAGCCTTTCGCAGGAAACCTTAACACAAGATCACACGCGATTTCCTCCAGAGCAGTCAACAGGGAGAAACGAGTGTGTGTGAGTGCCCGTCTGGGCCTGAGAAGGACCCAGAACCCTGCTTCGCCCACACAGCTACGCGTCTCAAGAGTGACCCGGCACCTACATTCAGAGGCCAGACCCTCACCCTCACCCGGGCTGGGCTCGCGTACCTCAGGTAAAAGCAGGGAGTGTGGACCCCGTGTCTCAAGGGGGAGCTTTCAGCTTTTCATCGCGAGGTAAGATGTAAGCTGTGAGCTCTCAAGGTGCCCCCTGAGGGAATGGGGTCTTGTCTTTGCGTTCCCAAGCTGGGGCTGTGTTAAAATCATGATGGGAGTTTGTTGCCATCCGGTCCTCACTCTGCAATGACTGTCGCACCCACAGGATGGTTGTTCAACCCTAACCCGACCCGGGCCTCAGACACGGTGCAGCGTCTGCACCGGGGCGGAGGCGGGGGCTGCAGCTGCAGCGTCTCCGGACGGTCACACCCAGCTCTGCGAGGACCGGCGGGAACCGAGCGGCCTCTGCCGCTGAAGGCCGACCCGGTGAGGGCCCAGGACCAGCGTGTCCTCAGAGGCAGACCGTGTCCGCACTGCTGCCCTGGGAGGCCTCGGAGAGGCTCGCACTGCGTGCCTGGGGGCTGCTGAGCCCACAAGGGGTGAACCCGCAGCAGACGGGCTGGGGCCACACGGACACGGTGCGCTGGGCTCTACAAGCCTCGCAGCACGTGGTTCGCACCTGCTCCTCTCGCACGTGTGCCTCACGGCTACAGACACCACGCCATGCGCCCACCACCGTTCCCGGGCAAGGAGCACGGCCCCGAAACACTGCAAACACCTAAAGTGAGCGTGCCAGCCCAGCACCTCCTATGCCATGCGGTCCTCTGCGGGGCCCTGGGGCAGCCGCGCCCCTGCCTCCGGCCCCCACACCCCCCGCGCCGCCCCCCACCAGGCTCACCTGCCGTGACGAGCAGCTTTTGGCACAGGTGCTGAGGCTGGAGGCCTGCGAGTAGTCCGGGGCTGCTGGCAAGAGGTGCATGGACTTCACGCTGGTGGGGACGCACGGGAGAGAGCAAGCGCGCCTGTCAGCAAACGGGGATTCCTGGGGGCCCAGCAAGTCTCACTGTCGTGGTTTTCCATTTTCCTGGGGACCTCGCAGCTTGGGATGGGTCGCGGGCTCCCCCGCCCCAGAAAAGTCAGGAAGCAAGCAGCCCTGCTGAGCCCCGGAGCCTCTGACACGGATGGAGAACCGGGGCCTCCTGTCTTAAGCCCCCGTTTTGTGGGAATTTGTTGCACTAAAACTAAAATGCGCACAGGAGGGTCCCGTTGAATTATCCACGGTGGTTATCTGAGCCTTGAGGAACGGAGGACCTGGGAAGGCTAGCTGAGAGATCGGAACGTGAGGAGACTGGGACTGCTGGCGGGAGGAGCGAAGCAGGAGAGTGTGAGCCTGTCTCCGGCGCTCCCGGGTCCCCCCCGTGGGGTCGGAGCAGACACCAGGCTCACCTGGCCGGGCGTCTGCTCCGAGGACACCATGAGAGGATGCGTGCTGGTGTGTCTTCGCGTGTGAGGCCGTAATCCTTGTTAATATTCTCATCCTACCCACTTAACATTTCAGAACAGAGGGAAGAGTCCAGAAGAAACTCTCTTGGAAATGGGACAGCCACACCCACCAGGGACACTTGTGAAGCCCTCCGCAGAGGCTTTCCTCTGAAATGTGCCCGCGGAGCTCCCACACACCGCATGGGTGTGTGCTGGGCGTGTTCCTTCCCTCGCAGGTGTCACGAGGCTTAGAAACTTCCTCTGATCGCTATGAACTCGATCCCACTGGCTCTAACTGGCTCTAAGAGGATCAGCCTCGGGAGTGGGGCTGGGAATGGCCGTCAGCAGTGCCAGTTTGCTCAACTGGACCCAGAAACTCCGTTACCCAGAAAACACTCCCTATGACAAAAGAGCCTACCAGAATTTACTTCCCGTCTCATCTGGAGGATTTGAAACTTAGTTGTATCACATTTTACCCATTGTTAACCCTTGATTAAATAGTGCCAGCTCCTCTTCCAGGAGAAGGAACACAAGCTGGATTGGAAATGAAAACAAATGTTCCCGTAAAAAATATGCACGTGGCACCTGCCCAAGGAGGGTGGGTGTACCCGTAAAAGTGTTGTTATTTTCTTTTAACAGAAAGAACCTCACTATACATGAGGTAAAGCAAGAAGCTCCTAAGGAATCATATATGATCACTCTTTTACAAAATGAAATGTTGTGTGTATATGTATATATATATATATATATGCACAGAAAAGGTACTGGAAAGAAAGACATAAAAGATACAAATCAATGTCCCAGCAATAGTTATTAGTGGGCGGGGAAATCTGTGTGTTTCTGCTTTTATACTGGGAATTTGTATTTCCAAATTTTCTATAATAAATACGTGTTGATTCTAAAAAAAAAAAAAAAAAAANTGTGTTTCAGTATATCGTTGGCCCTCTGGATTCATGGGTCTCATATCCAAGGATCACCAAACCTTGGACTGAAACGTCTGTGTTTGGCTGAGCCCTTGGATCCAGAATGCATGGACATGGATGGCCAACTGTGGGACTTGAGCGTCCGTGGATTTTGTTAGACACAAGGGCTCCTGGAGCCAGCCTCCCACGAGTACTAAGGACGACTGCACTGGAGCCCTAAAGCGTCAGCGCTAACTGATCAGCTGACTCAGAATGAGCCGGCCTCTTTTAGGGGCTTAACAGAAACCAAGTGTTATTACCTGTCTCTTATACACATCTTTCTAAGGAAGAAAAACTGGAAGAAAAATTGTTGGGTTGTCTGAAAGAGAACAGTCCTTGCACAGTGAACCGCATTTCCTGGCCAACTGTTAACTAAGCAAGAACCTCAGGAACTCTCAGCCTTTGGGACACTGCTGAGTGCTGTCTTTCTGTAAGCTCCCCGCTCCTGGGGCTCCGTGGGCCCTCTCTGCCCCCTGAATGCAGGACGGGGCCACGGTGACCCCAGGGCCTCAGCCCCAGTCCCCTACCCCAGCCCCAGGGCACCCCTCCTGAAGGCACTCCAAGCCCCTTCCCCGCCCCCGGGGGAGACGACTCTGTTCCCCGACCTGGGGCAGCGACGCTGGGAGGAGCCTAGTCTCCCGCGAGTGAAGGTGTATTCAGCACAACGCCAACCCCAAATGCAGATGACTTGGAACTGGACAAAGTCACTTCAAAGTTTACACAGGAAAACAAATGTGCAAGAATTGTCCAAAAATTTGAAAAATGTAAAGGGCTTGGGAGGAATTTGTCTACTAGGGAGTAAGGAGAGGCTGCAGCAGAGAGATGGCGGAGGCAGAACAGGAGTCCAGACACGGGGGGTCGGTGGGCCATCACTGTGACCCCACAGGGACCACTGAGCTTGCTCCCTCTCTTGTTGTAGCCAAAGGCCAAGATGGCCTGAGGAGCAAAGTGCAAAGAAAGCAAGTAAACTTCGAGAATATTACAAAGACTTGGAGGGATGTCTGGAAAACTCAGGAGCAAAGAAGGTTTTTAAAAGAAAAATGAAAATTTGACACATTTGGCTTCAGAAAAATTTGTGACCTCTACACTGCAAAAGACATAATAAAGAAGCTTTTTAAAATGACGGATTGGATGAGATATATTTGAGACACAAAGAGCAAAGAATCAGTATTTTCAGTAGTCAAGGAGCTCTTGAAATGGATAATATACAAATACCCCAGCATAAAAATGGGGGAAATGGTTGAAAACCTAATGCACTGCACACGAGAGAGACTGTCAGACGGTGAAAGCAGGTGAGATGATGGAAGCTCCCACTGGTGTTGAGAGGAGTCCACACAGAAACAACCGCTTGCCTTACTTGGGTAAAGCCAATCGTCCTGCTCCTGTGCTGCAGAGTCTGGGGGCATTGGTGCGAGTGTGCGTCACTCCAGCTCTGCGGGAAGTAACCGTGAAGACCTACGAGGACTCAGCACAGGCAGCCCTTTGCCTTCGGATGTCCGACAGGAGTAAAACCAGCTGCCCCTGACACCAGGGCCCCTCGGAGGCTCAGCGCGAGAACGCGGGCTCGGTGCCTGCATCAGGAAGATCCCCTGGAGAAGGCCGTGGCCACCCACTCCAGGATTCTCGCCTGGAGAACTCCACGGACAGAGGAGCCTGGCGGGCTACCGACCACAGGCTAGCAAAGAGTCGGACACGACGGAAGCGACTTAGCACACGCGTGCGCCTGACAAAAGTGGCACGTGGCCGGAGCCCCGCGGCCTGCGGGGGTGGCCGACTAAGTCCTGGCCTGCCTGTGGGGGACTGCCGATGAGAGGCGGCCGCGTCCGCCCCCCGGGTCACAGGGGCCGCCCCCCCCCAGGTCACAGGAGCTGCCCCGGACATACGGCTGGGGGTGTGAGCGAGGGCGTGGCAGGCGGGCCGGGGCGGTGTCACCTGACCCTAGCCCATCCCTCTCGTGGATGGAGAGCGCCGAGGGCTGCTCGGGCATCACCCCTGAGGGCCTGCTGGGGGTGCCGCTGCCTCTACGCTGGTTCACGAGCCCATGCCATGGAGTAATGATGAAGAAGCGGTGAGGAACTAGTCTCAACCGATTCTTACACTAAATGGGTGACCAGTCCGGCTTCCTACCGTGGAGCTGGGGGATCTGGTGATACCACAGATGGCCAAGCCAAAGGGGGCTGCTCTCAGCACTTGAAATTTGAGGCATTTGCTCTGCTGGTGACCTTTGCTTCCTTCTGATTTCTTCCTTCTTGAATGGATGTGTCTAGCCTATGATGGTCCCCTCAGTGCATTTTGGAAGCAAATGATTGTCTGGCTTCACAGGTTCACAGATGGAGAGGACTTTGGTCCAGGATGAATCCTGCCCAGAGGCTCAGCCATCACAGGTTTGCACGACTTAGGTGACGGGCTTTGGGGCTTAGAGCTGACGGTTGAAGTCAGGGAGTTGTGATGCAGTGAATGATTCTGTATGACAGAAGACGGTGGGCTTTCGGGGGCCGGCGGGCAGACAGTGTGGCCCAATTGTGTCTCTTCAAAAAAGATGAGTGGTTGACCCTCGAACAACACGAGTTTGAACTGTGCTGGTTAACATATGTGTGTGTGTGTTTCAGTATATCGTTGGCCCTCTGGATTCATGGGTCTCATATCCAAGGATCACCAAACCTTGGACTGAAACGTCTGTGTTTGGCTGAGCCCTTGGATCCAGAATGCATGGACATGGATGGCCAACTGTGGGACTTGAGCGTCCGTGGATTTTGTTAGACACAAGGGCTCCTGGAGCCAGCCTCCCACGAGTACTAAGGACGACTGCACTGGAGCCCTAAAGCGTCAGCGCTAACTGATCAGCTGACTCAGAATGAGCCGGCCTCTTTTAGGGGCTTAACAGAAACCAAGTGTTATTACGGACCGTACAGAACACACTCAGATTCAACACTGCCCATGCTCTCCCGGTGGCGTAGCAAATAGATGAGCGTTGTCTCACTTCCGTGTATTCATTCAGATGTTAGTTGTAAAGCAGGCTGAGAAGAATTATTGTACCTTTTGCAAAATAAGTAAAACTGAGATATGAATAATTGTTAGTAATGTTAAGCGAACTATTTTATCTAACTTACCTCTGTGCAGATGAACTCAGGTTGGCAACTGATTTCTGTGAAAATAAATAAAAATCAGTAACTTTGCGCAAGAGGACATTGTCAATGCTGAGGCTATTTTTTCAGAAACTTCAGCTGTTATTGGTGGGCTTCACCTGATGCTGCTGCAGGGGTGTCTGAGGCCTGGGGAAGGCTCTCACTGAGGGGACTGCTTCTGTCCTCCCCAGCCATGCTGTGCATCCAGGGCTGGCTTCTCCTTAGTGAGCATGACTATATTTAAATTCTAAGAAAACTGCCCAGCGGCTTTCCCAAGCGGTGTCACTCTAAGTCCCCGTTTCACTTTTAATGTAGTAGACGCCAGCTCCTCTGCAGATTCGCCGTCACTTGCTCGTTTCCAGTGTTAGCCATTCTGACTCACGTGTGCACGAGTGTGTGCGAGAGTGTGTGTGTGCGAGAGTGCTTGTGTAGGAGAGTGCGTGTGGAGAGTGCGTGTGTGCACCAGTACCTGTGTGCACGAGTGTGTGTGTGCGAGAGTGCATGTGTGCACCAGTACCTGTGTGGGAGAGTGCATGTGTGCACCCGTACGTGTGTGCACGAGTGTATGTGCACAAGTGCATGTGTGCACGAGTGTGTGCACGAGTACCTGTGTGCACGAGTGTGTGTGTGCGAGAGTGCGTGTGTGCACCAGTACCTGTGTGGGAGAGTGCATGTGTGCACCAGTACGTGTGTGCACAAGTGCGTGTGTGCACGAGTACCTGTGTGCATGGGTGTGTGTGTGCACAAGTACGTGCACGCTCAGTCGTGTCTGACTATTTGTGACCCTGTGATGTGTGTGTGTGCGAGAGTGCATGTGTGCACCAGTACCTGTGTGGGAGAGTGCATGTGTGCACCAGTACATGTGTGCACAAGTGCGTGTGTGCACGAGTACCTGTGTGCACGGGTGTGTGTGTGCACAAGTACGTGCACGCTCAGTCGTGTCTGACTATTTGTGACCCTGTGGACTGTGGCCCACCAGGCTCCTCTGTTCGTGGGATTTTCCAGGCAAGAGTACTGGACTGGGTTGCCATGCCCTCCTCCAGGGGATGTTCTTGACACAGGGATCGAACCTGCACCTCCTGCATCGGCAGCAGCCTCTTCACCACTGCGCCGCCCGGGAAGCCCTGACTCCTGTGTGGTGGCGTCTTATGGTGGTTTTAATGTGCATTCCCCTAATGTCTAATGGTGGTGGCCATCTTTTCGCATGCTTATTTGCCACCCATATGTATATATGCTGCTAAGCCGCTTCAGGCGTGTCCGACTCTGTGTGACCCCATAGACGGCAGCCCACTAGGCTCCCATGTCCCTGGGATTCTCCAGGCAAGAACACTGGAGTGGGTTGCCATTTCCTCCAATGCATGAAAGTGAAAAGTGAAAGTGAAGTTGCTCAGTCGTGTCCGACTCTTAGCAACCCCATGGACTGCGGCCCACCAGGCTCCTCCATCCATGGGATTTTTCCAGGCAAGAACATTGGAGCGGGGTGCCATTACCTTCTTGAGTTATTTTTGTACCTGCTGTGAAGTTGCACGTTAGGTTCATTTTTTTTCCTTGTGGGTATCTATCTGATTGTTCCAGTACCATTTATTGAAAATACATTTCTCCCCATTGAACTGCCTTGGCATCTTGGTTTAAAATCCAGTGACCAGAAATGTAAATGTTTTATTTCTGGAGTTTTGATTCTGTTTCACCAATCTGTATGTCTGTCCTTACGCTGGAACCATACAGTAGCTTCGTAGTAAATTTTGAAATCAGATTATGGAAGTTTTCCAACTTGTTTCTTCTTTTTCTAAATTATTTTGGTCATTCTTAAGGGTTCTGAATTTCCACATACAGCTGGATATTTCCTTAAAGAAAAAAGCTTGCTGGGAATTCAATGGAGATCATGTAAGTTTGTAGATCAGTGTGGGGGAAATTTCCTATCATGACAATACTGAGTACTCCAATCCATAAATATTATAAATCTTTCCATTTATTTGGATTGTGTTTAATTTTTCTCAATAATCACTTGTAGCTTTATATACACAGATTTTGTATTTGTTGTTTTATTATTTTTTGATGCTGCTGTGAATGGAATACTTTTCTCAGTACTATTTTCAGATTTTTCACTGCTAGTATACAGGAATATAATTCAATTTTTAAATATTGATTTTGTATCCTACCACCTTGCTAAGTTATCCTATTATTTCTATTAGCTTTTCTGCAGGTTTGTTAGGCTCATGATACCTGCAAATAAATACAGCTTCACTTTCAGATATATGTGCATATAACTTCTATTTCTTGCTTTACTGTACTGGCTGGAAGTTTTTAGTAAAATGTCAGATAGAAGTTTGGCGTGCAGATTTTTGTCTTGGTCCAAGTCTTAAGGGAAAAGCTTGAGTATGAATTAAGTATGAGTTTGTGGGAAGTTTCATTAGAGTTCTTTATCAGATTTAGGGGGTTCCACCCTTAGGTTGTGAAATTGTTTTGTCATATCTAGATGTGCTGTTAACAAATGCTTTTTCTGATTGGGTGTGGTCATGTTTATTGTACTTTATTTTATTAACATGCTTATTACATTAATACAATTTCAGATGTTAAGCCGACCTTGCATTTCTGGAATGCCCTCCCTTAGTTACAGTGTACAAGCCTGTTATGTGTGTGTGTATGCCTGTGTCTGGTCAATGATATTTGCCTCTATATTCACGGGTGACATCAGCTTATAAGATTCTATTTTGGCGACAGGATCTGGCTTTAGTATTATGTACTCATATATGTACAGAGGATGAGAGGGTTGGATGGCATTGCTGGCTTGATGGACATGAGTTTGAGTGAGCTCTGGGAGTTGGTGATGGACAGGGAAGCCTGGAGTGCTGCAGTCCATGGGGTCACAGAGTCAGACACGACTGATCGACTGAACTGAACTGACTATGTACTCACCTCGTAGGATGAACTGGGTGGTATTTCTTCCTTTTCCATTTTCTGAAAGTTTGTGCATGATAGATTTGGGTTTTTTTCCCTTCAAACACCAGGCAGAATTCACCAATGAGGCCATTAGGGCCCAGGATTTTCTTTGTGGAGAATTTGAAATGACTAGTTCACAGCTTTCACTTGTTACGTGTCCATTTGAATTTTCTATTTCTTCTTGAATTGTTTAGTAATTTGTATCAATTAAGTAGAATGGTAAATCCCTTTCTTAAGTAATAAAGCATGTTTCAACCTTGGAACACTTATAATTAAGTATAGAAAAGTTTAAGAGACCCAGACCCATGGCGTTACTATTTTTGCATTAGCAAGTCATCGGCACATTGGCAATTTAGGTTTCACATTCCTGATGCCGAAGGTGAAGGTGGCAGCCCCGTTGGCTCCATCCTGGGATGGCTGAGATGATGGAGCATGCTCACACGTCACACCCTCACACCACACATACACACAGACACACAGGATACACACACACACAGACACACACATCACGCACAGAATAGACACACACACAGACACACAGGATACACACTTACACACAGAATACACACACACACAGAATACACACTCACAAAGAATACACATACATCACACACAGAACACACACAGGCACACAGGATACACACACATCACGCACAGAATACACACACACAGACACACACACAGACACACACCATGCACGGAATAGACACACACACAGACACACAGGATACACACTCACACACAGCATATGCACACACACAGAATACACATGCACACAGAATACACACACATCACACACCTAACACACACAGACACACAGGATACACACACATCAGGCACAGAATACACACACACCACGCACAGAATACACACACACACACAGAATACACACACATCACACACATCACACACAGAATACACACACACACAGAATACACACACATCACACACAGAACACACACAGACACACAGGATACACACACATCAGGCACGGAATACACACACACACAGAATACACACACATCACACACGGAATACACACACACGGAATACACACACATCACCCACAGAACACACGGAATACACACACACACAGAATACACACACATCACACACGGAATACACACACACAGAACACACACACATCACACACAGAACACACACAGACACACAGGATACACACACATCAGGCACGGAATGCACACACATCACACACGGAATACACACACACACACAGGCACACAGGATACACACTCACACACAGCATATGCACACACACAGGATACACACTCACACACAGAACACACACACACATCACACTTATAGAACATACACAGAATGCATATATCACACACATACACATCCCACAGAAAACACATGCATCACATCACACTCACGCTCACACACTCACACTCACACTCACACTCACAGTACTCGCCCATGGTTCAGCTAAGTCCTGTCCCTCACTTCCTCTCCTGTCCCCACCTCGTCCCCCTGTGAGCGGCACTCCCCAGGCATGGCATAGGGCTGCAGTTCACACAAGCAGTTCCATACACGGCTTTGCCCTGGCTCTTGGAGGGCCTTGGGCCCAGCCCTGGCTCTGGCCCGGTGGGCCGGCTCATGCCAGGGGGCTGAGGGCTCACCTTCAGAGACGTCGGGGTGTCCTCTGGCTGAATGGTGGTGGTGGAACACAGACTCGGGTGCCGGGAGGAGGGCAGGAACTCCTTGGGCGTCTCTCTGTGAGGACGGGGGTGGGGTGCGGTCAGCAGGGGGGCCTGGCTGCGGGTGGGGCGGGCACATGGCCCTCCTCCCCCGCAGGGCTCTGAGTGGCTGCCTGGGCTTGTCCCCCTCCCTGAGCACCCCGACCCCTGCACGTGCCAGTCTGGCAGCAGTGGGGCAGGAGCCTGCAGAAACGCACAGGGCACAGAGCTGGGCCCACGGCCACGGCACGGGCCCCTCCCCATGGAGGCCCCGGGAGATGGACCCTCAGGGGGGTGGCGTCATCACACGAACAGGAGTGGGGCTCGGCCCTGCACTGCTGACCTGCTGGCAGAGCATGAGGGCAGTTCAGGCCGGTCAGAGCCCCAGGCCCTCCATCCACGGGGACGCAGCCCCGGGAGCCTTGACCGTTCGCGCACAGCGCTGAGCACAGCCCGATGCGCCGGCTGGCGTGAGAGCTGCCAGGACCGCGTCTGCTTTGTCACCCGGTCTGTGTAGCAATGGGGACGGGCGCAGGCCACGGCTGCAAGACTGGACGGTGCACGCCTGCCTGTGTGTGGCCATCCCGGCTCACGTTTTCATCCTGGCCGGTCAGTCCCAATCATCTGATCCAGTTACAGTCCCACAGCAGTGAACAGTCTGAACGGAACACGGCCAATAAATCCGTCGGATCACTGCTGCTAGAGACACACTCTGCAAAGTCCCACAAAGCGCTTCCACTAAGCACGCGTGAGACACGGCAGCGCCCAGGGTTCGGGCGTGTGCCCAGGTCTCTAGAGGCCCAGCTCCCGGGCCTGCTCCAGCAGCGTCCCCCCAGGCTGTGTCTGCTGCTCGGCATTCATTTCCAAGGCCAAGCGCTCAACATCACACCGATCCACATCTGTGCCCCAACACTGAAGCCAAAGATGCTGACGTTGACTGGTTCTATGATGACCTACAAGACCTTCTAGAACTAACACTTAAAAAAAGACATCCTTTTCTTCACAAGGGACTGGAATGCAAAGTAGGAAGTCAAGAGATACCTAGACTAACAGGCAAGTTTGGCTTTGAAGTACAGAATGAAGCAGGGCAAAGGCTAACAGAGTTCTGTCAAGAGAACGCACTGGTCATAGCAAACACCCTCTTCCAACAACACAAGAGATAACTCTACATGTGGACATCACCAGATGATCAATACCAAAATTAGATCGACTATATTCTTTGCAGCTGAAGATGGAGAAGCTCTATATAGTCAGCAAAAACATGAGCTAGAGCTGACTGTGGCTCATATCATCAGCTCCTCGTTGTAAAATTCAGACTTAAATTGAAGAAAGTAGGGAAAATCACTAAGTCATTCAAGTATGACCTAAATCAAATCTCCTGTGATTATACAGTGGAGGTGATTAATAGATTCAAGGGACTGGATCTGACAGAGTGCCTGAAGAACTGTGGGCAGAGGGGCATAACACTGTACAGGTGGAGTGGCCAGAACCATCCCCAAGGAGAAGAAATGCAGGAAGGCAAGGTGGTTGTCTGAGGAGACTTTGCAAATAGCTGAGCAAAGAAGAGAAGCAGAAAGCAAGGGAGAAAGGGAAAGCTATACCCAGCTGAATGCAGAGCTCCAAAAAACAGCAAGGAGAGAAGAGGGCCTTCCTCTAGGAACAATGCAAAGACATAGAGGAAATCTATAGAATGGGAAAGACTGGAGATCTCTTCAAGCAAACTGGAGATATCAAGGGAATGAAAAGGACGGAAATGGTAAGGACCTAATAGAGGCAGAAGAGATTAAGAAGTGGCAAGAATACGCAGAAGAACAATATAACACATGTCTCCATGACCCGGACAGCCACACTGGTGTGGTCACTCACCTAGGGCCAGACATCGTGGAGTGTGAAATGCAGCGGGCCTTAGGAAGCACTGCTGTGAATAAAGCTAGCGGAGGTGATGGAATTCCAGCTGAACTATTTAAAATCCTAAGAGATGGTCCTGTTAAAGTCAGCACGTCAATACGTCAGGAAATTTGGAAAACTCAGCGGGGGCCACAGGACTCAAAAAGGTCAGTTTTCATTCCAGTCCTAAAGAAGGGCAATGTCAAAGGACATTCAAACTATAGGACAGTTGCTCTCACTTCACATATTATAAGGTCACGCTCAACCCACTCCGGTGTTCTTGCCTGGAGAATCCCAGGGATGGGGGAGCCTGGTGGGCTGCCGTCTATGGGGTCACACAGAGTCGGACACGACTGAAGTGACTTAGCAGCAGCAGCAGCAGCAGCACGCTCAAGATCCTTCAAGCCAGGCTTCAGCAGTACGTGAACTCAGAACTTCCAGTTGTATAAGCTGGATTTAGAAAAGGCAGAGGAGCTAGAGATCAAACTGGCAACATTCACTGGATCATAGAGAAAGCAAGGGAATTCCAGAAAAACATCTACTTTTTTTCATTGACTATGCTAAAGCCTTTGACTGTGTGGATCATGACAAACTGTGGAAAATTCTTCAGGAGATTGGGAATACCAGACCGCCTTGCCTGTCTCCCGAGAACCTGTATGAGAATCAAGAGCAACAGTCAAAACTGGATATGGAACAGCTGAGTGGCTCCAAATCAGGAAAGGACGACATCAAGGCTATACATCCTCACTCTGTTTAACTGAGATATGCAGACGATACTGCTCTAATGGCAGAAAGAAGAGGAATTAAGCACCTCTTGATGAGGGTGAAAGAGGATGGTGAAAAGGAGGGCTTAGTTCAAAAAGCTAAGACCACGCATCAGGTCCCATCAGCTCGTGGCAAGTAGGAGGGGGAGAGGCAGAAAGGGTGACAGACTGTGGACAGTGACTGCAGCCATGAAGCTAACGGGCGCCTGCTCCTTGGAAGGAAAGCTACGGCAAACCTAGGCAGCACATCGAAAAGCAGAGACATCACTTTGCTGACAAAGGTCTGTGTAGTCAAAGCTCTGGTTTTTCCGGTAGTCACGACGGTTGTGAAAGCTGGATCATATAGACGGCTGAGTGCCGAAAAACTGATGCTTTTGAATTGTAGTGCTGGAGAAGACCCTTGAGGGTCCCTTGGGCTGTGAGGAGATCAAACCAGTCCATCCTTATGGAAATCATCTCTGAATATTCATTGGAAGGATAAATGCTGAAGCAAAATATTCAGTATTTTGGCCATTTGATGCGAAAGAAGAAGAGGACGACAGAGGATGAGGTGGTCGGATAGCATCACCGACCCAGTGGACATGAATCTGAGCAAACTCCAGGAGAGAGTGCAGGACAGGGAAGCCTGGCGAGCTGCAGTCCACGGGGTCACAAAGAGTCGGACACGACTGAGCGACTGAACAACAGGAACTAGTCAGTGGCTGGGCTGACTGCACACCAGCCCAGGAAGATTCCCGCAGCAAAAGGGACGCACGCTCTCTTGCTCACTGGGTCTGGAGGGCTGGAAACTTGCACACTTCCCGCACAATCAAACGTTCAGTAAGGGAACGCAAGATTAGATTGGAAATGAAGGTGGGATTCCAAAAATGAGGAATACAGTACGTTCCAAAGATGTAATATCTTATATTCATAAAAATCCATATATTCACAATATATGAAGTTTTTAAGTCTTCTAAAGAGTTCTACAATATGATTATAACTTTATAAGACATGATGTATGTTAATACACACGAAAAATTTTTAAAGGAAGACCCGAAAGATACTAATCGAAATGCCAGCAGTGGCGACTGGGGGTTGGGGAAAGAAGGGATGTTCGTTTTCACACTGGGAAGTTTTGCAGTTTCCAAATTTCCTGTAATGAATATACATTGATTAGGCAATTTGAAAAAAAAAAAAAAAGAGGCTTTTGTCTTGCTTACTTTTAGAGCTAAGTTTCCAGACTGATTCCAGTTAGTTTCTTACCAAGGGATAAAGGAAGGGCTATGCAGCCGGGTGATCCTTGAAGGTGGAGTTCAAACTGACCAAGACTTGCACACTGTTAGTGCCAGCAGGTTTCTGATGCATTCAAAAGGGACTGACCTTTCACACTAAACTACACTCCTTGATGATTAAAGTAAGCAGAAATCTGTAGCAACTGTCAGCTCTGGGGAAATGGACTCACAGTGCACACCTCCCTTTTCCGGGTCTCTCTGCCAGCTGGGCTGGAGGGTGCGGAGATGTGGAGCCCCCAGGGGCCCGATCTTCTCCGCCAGGAACGGTAGCACCTCCCCTGCAGGTTTCCAGGAAGAAGGAGCCCACTAGGGGTGGGTGCGCCCGGCACTTCCAGGCCTTCGATGCCCCCGCCCCCTCCAGGAGACTGGCTTCATGGTTCTTCTCAACACAGATGCTGAGCGGGGAGGTGGGAAGGCAGGCTTTGTCCCTCTCATGTAAAGTGCATACCTAACCTAACTCTAGTTCAAATCCCAGGTTTCTTGGAATTGCACAAAATGATCTTTAAGCTTATAGGGAAAAATAAATGTGAAAGAATTGTCAAATGTAAAGAAAAACAAAAATATGAGAGGAGGATTTACCTACTGGGTATTAAAAGGTAGGTAAATGAAGTCCTTTTTTGAGATTGAAATGAAAACTGATTTTTTTCCAGTCCTGTGGCCACTAGTGAGTTTCCCAAATTTGCTGACATATTGAGCGCAGCACTTTAACAGCATCGTCCTTTAGGATTTTAAATAGCTGAGCTGGAATCCCATCACCTCCGCTGGCTCTGTCCATACTAATGACTGAGGCCCATTTGATTCCGCAC
This sequence comes from Oreotragus oreotragus, assembly GCA_006410675.1. Taxonomy (NCBI): domain Eukaryota; kingdom Metazoa; phylum Chordata; class Mammalia; order Artiodactyla; family Bovidae; genus Oreotragus; species Oreotragus oreotragus. The sequence continues at coordinate 170,259 of SJYX01001061.1, read as the reverse complement.
TCCACGCCGTCTGGCTCTAGGTGAGTGCCCACACCCTCGGGGCCGTCGGGGTCACGGAGGCCTTCTTGGGTAGCTCTTCCGTGTATTCTTGCCGCCCCTCCTCCATCTCTTCTGCCTCCGTCAGGGCTTCACGGCCTCTGTCCTTTATCATGCCCATCCTTCCATGAAATATCCCCTTGATATCTCCAGTCTTCTAGTTTTCTCCATTCTATTGTTTTCCTCTTTTTTTTTTTTTGCATTGTTCATTGAAGAAGGCCTTCTAACCTCTCCTGCTATTCTCTGGAACGCTGCGTTCAGTTCGGTGTACCTTTCTCTTCTTTGCTCAGCTACTTGCAAAGCCTCCTCAGCCACGTCGCCTCCTGGCATTTCTTCTTCTCTGACACGCTTTTGGTCACTTCCTCCTGTGCAGTGTTATCAACCTCTGCCAAACTCTGTTGGCCTTTCCCTGCTTCACTTTGTACTCTAAGGCCAAACTTGCCTATTATTCCAGGTATCTCTTGACTGCTTGCTTTTATATTCCAGTCCCTTCTGATGAAAAGGACTTTTTTTTTTTTTTTTTGGTGTTAGTTGTAGAAGGTCTTGTAGGTCTTCATAAAGTGAAGTCACTCAGTCGTGTCCAACTCTTTGCGACACCGTGGACTGTAGCCCACCAGGCTCCTCAGTCCTTGGGATTTTCCGGACAAGAATCCTGGAGTGGGTTGCCATTTCCTTCTCCAGGGGATCCTCCCTGACCCAGGGACCGGACCCGGGTCTCCCACGTTGCAGGCAGACGCTTTACCGTCTGAGCCACCAGGGAAGGCCTAGGCCTTCATAGAAGCGTTCAACCCCATCTTCTCCAGAATCGGTGGCTGGGGCATAGACGTGGACTACTGTGACGCTGAAAGGCTTACCTTGGAGACAGACTGAGATCTGTCTGTTTTGAGATGGCCCCCAAGTACTGCATTTCAGACTCTTTGATTTACTATAAGGGCTATTCCATTTATTCTAAGGGATTCTTGCCTGTAGTAGTAGATATAATGGTCATCTGAATTAAATTTTCCCATTCCCATCCATTTTAGTTCACCCACTCCTAAAATGTCACTGATCAGTCTTGCCATCTCCTGCTTGACCACGTCCAATTTACCTTGATTCATGGACCTAACATTCCAGGCTCTTATGCAATATTGCTCTTTACAGCTTCGGACTTTGCTTCCACCACCAGACACGTCCATGGCTGAGCGCCATTTCTGCTCTGGCCCAGCTGCTTCGTGCTTTGTGGGGCCATTAGTAACTGTCCCCCAGGAGCATACTGGACACCTTCCAACCTGGGAGACTCATCTTCTGACGGCCTGTATTTTTGCCTCTCCATACTGTTTGTTCATGGGGTTCTCCTGGCAAGAATATTGGGGTGGGCTGCCATTTCCTTCTCCAGTGGATCATGAAGGCATCAAAGAGGCAGAGGGAGCAGGGATCAAATTGCCAGCATCTGCTGGATCATAGAAAAGGTGAGAGAATTCCGGGAAAAACATCTACCTCTGCTTCACTGACTACACTCAAGTCTCTGAATGTGCAAATCGCAACAAACCATGGCAAATTCTTCAAGTGATGGGAGATGGGAATACCAGACCACCTGACCTGCCTCCTGAAAAAACCCATATGCAGGTCATGAAGCAACAGTTAGAACTGGACATGGAACAACAGACTGCTTCCAAATTGGGAAAGGAGTACGTCAAGGCTGTATATTGTCACCCTGCTTATTTAACTTATATGCAGAGTACCTGATGCAAAATGTCAGGCTAGATGAATTTCAGGCTAGACTCAAGATTNCCTGGGAGCACGTGCTCAGGTAGCTGTCTCTTATACACATCTAGATGTGTATAAGAGACAGGGAGTACGTCAAGGCTGTATATTGTCACCCTGCTTATTTAACTTATATGCAGAGTACCTGATGCAAAATGTCAGGCTAGATGAATTTCAGGCTAGACTCAAGATTGCTAGGAGAAATATCGACAACCTCAGATATGCATATGAAACCACTCTAACGGCAGAAAGTGAAGAAGAATTAAAGAGCCTCTTGATGAGGGTAAAAGAAGAGAGTGAAAAAGTTGGCTTGAAACTCAATATGAAAAAGACTAAGATCATAGCCTCTGGTCCCATCACTTCATGGTAAAGAGAAGCGGAGAAAGTAGCAGCAGCGTCAGACTTTATTTTCTTGGCTCCAGACTCACTGCAGATGGTGACTGTGGCCATGAAATTAGAAGGCACTGGCTCTTTGGAAGGGAATCAACGACAAACCTAGTCAGTGTCTTAAAAGCAGAGACATCGTTTTGTCGACAAAGGTCCATCTAGTCCTTGGTATGGCTTTTCCAGTAGTCATGTATGGATGTGAGAGTGGGACCATGAAGAAGGCTGAGCGCTGAAGAACTGATGCTTTGGAACTGTGGAGCTGGAGAAGACTCTTGAGAGTCCCTTGGACTGCGAGGAGATCCAACCAGTCAGTCCTAAAGGAAATCCACCCTGAATATTCACTGGAAGGACTGATGCTGAAGCTGAAGCGCCAGTCCTTTGGCCATCTGACGACAAGAACTGACTCACTGGAAAAGACCCTGATGCTGAGAAATATTGAAGGCAAAAGGAGAAGGGGACAACAGAGGACGAGATGGTTGGATGGCATCACCGACTCAATGCACATGAGTTGGAGCAAGCTCCAGGTGACAGTGGAGAACAGAGCAGCCTGGCGCGCTGCAGTCCATGGGGCTGCAGAGTCGGACTCAACTCGGTGAGGGAGCAGCAAGTGAAGGCCAGCCCTCAAAACAGCACAGTGTCCCGCAGGACACACCGCAGACGGACAGGGCAGCATCCAGAAGCAGGCGGGCCAGCTTCCAGGGAAACCTGGGGCATCAGGAAGGCGCCCTTGGGTTCGATGAGGAAAAGAGGACCATTCAGTTAACGAGACAGCAACCACCGGTTGGGCTGTAATAAGACAACCTGGCTCCTACTTTACTGAATAAAAAAATTAATTGAAGATGGTTAGAAACCCAAAATATGGAGCAAATAAAAGTTACGAAAGTGTTAGCAAGGAGTATAGAGGGTATTCTGTGAAAAAAAGAGCGATTGTTTAAAGCGAGGCAGCAGAGGAGAATGCAGCTACTTCCGACGCACGAAAGAGCTCTAGAGAAATGGCAACTTACCGCTGCTCGGAGGGTCCCAGGGGGCGGTCCAGAGGCTGCGGGGGGAGAGCACACGGTGACGACTCTGGGCACCGCGCCTGCCGGCACAGCGCCCGCACATCTGCCGCTGGCGCGGCGGGGAGGCGCCTCGGGGCCTCACGGGGCCCCCTTCCCCACGCCCTGGCTCGTGTGTGAGTGTCTCCACGTCTCATTGATAAGAGACGGGAAGGAGAAAGCTGGGTCATGAGAGACGTGTTTGTTTTAGAAGAAAATGCCAACTCTTTGCAAAGGGTTGTAGCTTCTCAGCCTGCCAGCCGCGTGAGAGCCTGCTGTGTACGGCCGTGCCAGCCCTGGGGGCTGGGCTTTTTGATTACGGCCACTCTGGGGGGCGCGTAGCGGTGTCCCACTGTGTTTCCTTAACGTGGAATGATGCTGATGTTGACCATCTGGGTTTGTCTGCCACCCGTGGGATCCCCCTTTGGTGAAGTGTGTTCAGATATTTTGCCCTAAGCTGGGTCATGAGAGACGTGTTTGTTTTAGAAGAAAATGCCAACTCTTTGCAAAGGGTTGTAGCTTCCCAGCCTGCCAGCTGCGTGAGAGCCTGCTCTGTATGGCCGTGCCAGCCCTGGGGGCTGGGCTTTTTGATTATGGCCACTCTGGGGGGCGCGTAGCGGTGTCCCACTGTGTTTCCTTAACGTGGAATGATGCTGATATTGACCATCTGGGTTTGTCTGCCACCCGTGGGATCCCCCTTTGGTGAAGTGTGTTCAGATATTTTGCCCATTTAAAAAACCTGGTCACTGTTCTTGTGATTGAGTTTTGAAAGTGCTATACATATTCTGGGTACATGTATATGATTTGCAAATAATTATTTCTCTCTGTGGCTTATATTTTCATTTTCTGAATGGTGACCTTTAAAGACTAAAACTTAACTCTGATAAGGAGCTGCAGAAATGGGTGGGTCTGAAAGGAGTCAGCCCCACTGGCCTGATCTTGTGGACAGTGAATTCAGAAACTACACAACACACACACTCACAGGACTCACCAAAGACCCACATACACAGAACCCTACATGCACACTGCGTCACACACACACCAAACACACAAGACCCACATACACAGAACCCCACATGCACACACCAAACACACTCACATATATGTGCAACGCTCCACCCCCACCACACCAACACAGAGGTCCCAGGCTCCAGCTGGCCTTGGGCCGCCCCCCAGTGCTGGACGGATAGATGGGTTTGACCATCTGGGTTTGTCTGCCACCCGTGGGATCCCCCTTTGGTGAAGTGTGTTCAGATATTTTGCCCATTTAAAAAACCTGGTCACTGTTCTTGTGATTGAGTTTTGAAAGTGCTATACATATTCTGGGTACATGTATATGATTTGCAAATAATTATTTCTCTCTGTGGCTTATATTTTCATTTTCTGAATGGTGACCTTTAAAGACTAAAACTTAACTCTGATAAGGAGCTGCAGAAATGGGTGGGTCTGAAAGGAGTCAGCCCCACTGGCCTGATCTTGTGGACAGTGAATTCAGAAACTACACAACACACACACTCACAGGACTCACCAAAGACCCACATACACAGAACCCTACATGCACACTGTGTCACACACACACCAAACACACAAGACCCACATACACAGAACCCCACATGCACACACCAAACACACTCACATATATGTGCAACGCTCCACCCCCACCACACCAACACAGAGGTCCCAGGCTCCAGCTGGCCTTGGGCCGCCCCCCAGTGCTGGACGGATAGATGGGGGAGCAGGGGCGCCTGTATCTGTGACAGCTGGCCTTGGGCCGCCCCCCAGTGCTGGACAGATAGATGGGGGAGCAGGGGCGCCCGTACCTGTGACAGCTCTTCCATTTGTAAACTCATGTCCCTCTTCCCTGTCTGGTGTTTCGAGTTTTGCTGTTGGCAGCCCTGTGTCATGTAATCAAACGTGCTCAACCTTTTGGCCACTAGAAAGGAGAAGGCAGGCGAGAGACAGAGTCACTGCCCCCTGTCCACCGCTCGCAGTGCTGGGAGCTGGCTCCCAACCTGGAGCCTGGGGAGCGGCCAGAAGGCCACCCCGAGCCCGGCTGACCTTCAGGCCGAAGCCGGCAGGTGCCCGCACCCATGGAGCCCACCAGCCCTGGCCCCGGGGGCCTCACAGGCCCGTAAAGTCAGTGTGGATGCAGCAGGCGCGGAGCCCAGCCCTGTCTTAATTAAGGTGAGACAGCGGCCAGCACGTGGTGGACAGACTCAGGTTATTAGTCTCCAACATGCTCATCAACAGAAGACCACCAATGAAAGCGAAGGCGACCCACTCACGTGGCTCCGCCCTGGTGGTGTGGGGTGGGGCTAACTTTTCCATTTCTCTTTCTCCGAAAACTGACAAACATGTGAACAGATGGTTTATAATTATTTCTGGAAAGAGAAAAGGCCACCCACAGAAGCCTATTTGCAGCCTGAGCAGCAGACGGAAGGCTGCCGCCCCCACAGCCCCTGGCGGGGGGTCTGCTCCCCGAGGGGGGCCCGGCTCAGCCCCTCCCCCCCCTCCCCGGGGGATCCTACAAGGGCTGTTTCTTCTTGGGCCTTGAATCCTTTCTCCGTTCACTGCACACACTTCCTCAGAGGCCGTTGCAGTCTGGGGATGCGAACTGGGGCTTGCTGACATTCTAGTGAAGACATCCCACCTTCTGCCCAGGTCTGCACAAAGGCCCCCAGACGCGGGCAGCCGGCAGGCTCTGCGTGTCTCCCGGAGCCTGCCTGGTGTGCCACGAGCTTGGACAGCGGTGAGCACACAGAGGAGGAGGTGCGGGACGGGCCTGCGTCCCTGGTCTGACCCTTGGCCTCCGCGCAGCTTCCCGGGGCCTCCCCGCGCCCCCGCCTGAGGCCACCTCCCGCCTGGCTCGCTGAGGACTCGCCACAGCCGGGCCAGGCTCCTCGCGGCCGTGTCTGTGTGCTGGCCTGGTGGCTCTGCCTTGGGCCCTGTGTCTGTGGGGGCCCGTCCTCCACCTCCCTGGCCCCCAGCCACACAGGAGCTGGAGACGGCGTCGGTGGGTCCAGTGTTCATCGTCAGGGATTCTGGTGGGAGCTTCTCTAAATGCCCGGTTCCTGCCTCACAGGCTCCCCCTCAGTCTGCCTCACAGACTCCCCCTCNCTCGGTGAAGACGATGAAGGCCAGCACAGTGCCCTCCACGCCCTGCAGGGCGGCAGGCGCGTCACCCGGGCCCGCCGGGGCGCCCGCCGGCCGCTCTGGCCCTGGCCCCGGGCGGCTCTGCGCCCGCCCGCCCGGCGCCCGCGCAGCCGTGGCTGACGCGGGCCGCTCTGTGGAGTGACCGCAGCTCTCGGCGCTTAGCTCCAGGTGCATTTAAAAGGCTGAACTGGTTACATCGCTGGGAAGCTGACCACATCGTCCAGTGGTGGTCGGGGCCCCAGTGCAGCCCAGACGGAAACACTGGGCAGACGGGCGTGGACTGCCATCTGGTCGCCGGTGGATGCCCCACCCCGCCCACAGCCGAGGCCATCACGCAAACCGACTTCAGCGGGCCTGAGCAACACCCCGAAACAGTGCGCCCACCAGTGCTCAGAGCAGCCCGCGGGGCAGGCAGCGCCATAAACGCGCTCGTGGGTGCGTAAGGACGACACTCTGCATGGAGTGGCCCACGCAGGTGAGTGAGGCCTCAGGCACTGGGCCCCTTCTCGAGGCTCAGGGTTCCCGGGGGCTGAACCTCCGCAGAGAGCCCGGAGCTCGGAGGGGCTGAATGAGGAACCAGTGGATCTGGCGGGATATCCCGCGGGGCCCAGGGCACCGTGACGGCATCCGCACGCATTCCTGGGACACAAGGACTCAGAGCCATGGGGAGGCTGCAGGGGGTCGTCGCAGCCCTGTGGAGCCCACATCGCAGAGGAGCAGTCCGGGAGGTCTAACATCCTGGTGCCCGTGGGAAAGCAGAAGCCGTCAGCACTGCCCAGGGCTGGGGGCGGGCGTTCCCGGCTGACGGAAGACTGCCAGGGATGCAGGGGGGCATAAACCGGCTAACCCCCCACAGACTGAGCTTCCAGGCGAGATCTGGCACCTTGAGACGGTCGCTTCTTAAAAGGAAGGGGGATTGAGACTCGCAGTCCCTGTGACGTTCCCCAGGGAGAGCCCAGTGGGGAGGACCCTCTGCTGTGTCCACTCCTGGCAAGATGGTGCTGTCGCTGGAGAAGCAGTACCAGGCCCTCAAAAATGCTCAACACGCCCCCGAAATGTTGTGTGGCTCCCAATGAGAGAATTGCAAAGCTAAGATTAGTAGATGCGGCCTATGAGCAATCACAGCAGGAGATGTCGCTCGGCCTGGGGGCGGGCACTCGAGCCTGTGCGCGTCAGGGAGGGACTCCCGGGAGCCTGATGGCCACCAGTGACTTCAGAAGGACAGTGACAATGACTCTGACCTTTGTGTAGGAGAAACTACGGTAAAAACCGACCACGGGGTGTTTCTGTGGGTTTGACGTGAGGCCACGGGAGAGGTCAGGCCCGGAGAGGGCGTCTCATGGCCTCACATGCGGGGCTGATGGCCCAGTAGATGCTGGTGCCCCAGGGCCAGTGCCTGGACCCTGCGGGGCAGGAGAGCCGGGGTGGACTCCCAGGGGAGGCTCGGTGTCCACCGAGGTGCCCGCTGCCCTGGCCCTACCTCCGAAAGGAAGGTGTCCATGTTGCAGGTCTGGAACTCGAGCTTGGCGTAGGCCGCGGGGTCGGAGGCGTTGCACCAGCGCTGCATCTCAGCGAAGTTCTCCTGCGTCACGTTGCCTTCGGGCAGGTCGAACCCGTTGATAAGCGTCAGGATGTTCCTGGAAAGAGAGCGAGGCTGACACCAGTCCGGGGGCGCTCCTCGGAGGCGGAAGCGGGGTCGAGGCCACCGCAGCTGCCGGACGCCCGCGGGCCACTCACGTGCTGAAGCAGGCGTCGTAGCGTTCGGTGGCGCGGAAACCAATGATGGAGTAGACCACGGTGGCCGCGTACACGGACGTGAAGCCATTGATCACAGACACGATGACCGAGTCCATCTCGCAGTTGTTGCTGTGGACAGAGGTGGCGTCGATGAGCGCAGGCCAGGGGGTGCGGTGTCCACACGGCCAGCCCGCGTCGGCACAGGTGGTCAGAGCTGCGTCTTGTGCCAGCCGAACAGGGAGGGGGGAGGGCTCGCCGAGCACCAGGTGACCGCCCCCACGCCCGCTGCAGCCTGCAGGCCCCTCGGTGCCCCCACGCCCTGGGGACCCTGGAGCTGGGGCTCAAGACCCTGGTGTTCAGGCCCCCGCTCGGCCAGCGTCTGCTCTGGGCTCAGGAGGTGGTGCATCAGCCCTACTCGTACAGGATGGCCTGGACCTTCCAACCACCAGCCACAGAGGCCTCGAAGAGGCGGCCTGGGCCAGGGGCCCCCATCCCCAGGCCTGGACGCCTCCCTCCCTCTCCTCACCCCCTCCCTGCCCCCACAAATGCCACCCCCCCAGCCCACCCCAGGTCTTCATGGCTGAGGACACCCCATCTCCACCTCGACACCTAAAGCCTCCCTCAGCTCAGTGCATGACCCCTGACCTCCCACCCGCCTTCCAGGCGCCTCTGTCAACAACCCCCAGGGAAACGCAAATCAGACCCCAGTGAGGGCCAGCGCAGGGGGACACAGGTTCGATCCCTGGTCTGGGAAGATCCTGCAGGTTGCAGAGCAACCAAGCCTGTGGACCACAAGAGAAGACACCGTCTGCTGCAGCTGGAGAAAGCCCACGCAAANCTCCCTGGACGAGCTATTCCGGGAATGTCAGTGTGATCTGTGAAATGGTGTGGGAGCAGGCAGAGCAGGGCTGGTCCGGGGCTGGCTTAGACGGAGCCCCCGTGGGGCCTCCTCTTGGGGCCCCAGCGGGGAGGCCAGGTGGGGCCACCTTCCCGTGACCCCCGTGGTCACCCGAGAGGGTCGCCCGGCTCTCTGGACGTGCAGATGGCCCCCGAGCCTCCCGGCCTGACCCAGTGCCCAGCTCGGGCTCCTAGTGAAGGGACAGAAGCCCCGCCTCCTGGAGGATGGGGGACGGGAGGCGTCAGGGCGACGGCTCTGAGCCCCAGAGTGGACCCCACAGGAATGAGGGCCCCTCCTGGAGGCCCCCCAGCTGAAGCCGTGCTCCCTGAGGAGCGGCTCAGAGCCCAGAGGGACCGGGCAGCATCTACCGTCTGACCGTCGGGGTCTCTGCCCCTGACACGTCTGGTGTGTGTGCCACGAGGGGAGGTGTGGTGGGCAGGCTCCGACATCCTGCAGAGCCAGGCAGCATCTTACTGTCGGGTGTCTCTGCCCCGAGTGCTTGGTGCGGGCAGAGAGTGGTGGGGGCCAGGCTCACCTGAGCCGATGGGTCCCGTTTGCACAGGGGCGGAGCTGACGGCCGCCCCGCCGGTGGAGGGTCCAGGCGCCTCTGCAGATAAGGCATTAACAGTCTGGCGGCCTCGCCCTTGGGATCTGCTGACGCTTCCTTTCAGCCCAGGTGCTGGGGTGAGGTGCCAAAGGTTTCCTATAAAGCCCCGGGGCTCTGGCCGGTGGCCACTCGCCGAGCTCGCGGACCTGCCGGACCACCATGGTGAGGCTGGCGCTGCCCAACCCTGGCCTGGAGGCCCGGATCCCGTCGCTGGGCGAGCTGGAGCGCATCGAGCAGGAGGAGAGCAGCTCGCGGCCCAAGTGGGACAACAAGGCCCAGTACATGCTGACCTGCGTGGGCTTCTGCGTGGGCCTGGGCAACGTGTGGCGCTTTCCCTACCTGTGCCAGAGCCACGGCGGAGGTAGGCGGGCGGCGGGCGGGCAGGGCGACCCCCGCGGCCGCGGCCCACCCGGGGCTGGGGGCCCCGCCCAGAGCACAGCCGGCAGGGCCATCCTCTGTGGCCTCCTGGGGCACCGGTGCCCAGGCCCCGCGCGTCCCCAGTCGTGTGGGGCAGGGCAGGCCAGGCCCTTCAGGACCCAGGAGCCCTGCTCTGACCTGGGCAGGCTCTGGACCTGGGTCCCCACGATCCCGTCTCTCCACCTACCTTCCGGGTGTGTGGGGGCTGCAGGGACAGAGGTCACACCGTGGCCGCCTGTGGCCCAGCGCCGGCCCAGGGAGCTGGACGCAGAGACGAGGCCTGGGGATGCTCCTGGCTCTGGGGGCTCTTGACCCCCTCCTTGGGCGGCACAAGTCAGTTCTCATGTGGAGAAACTGCAGCTCCCTGTGGCTCTGAAGGAGCGTGTCCTCTGAAGGAGCAGGCGGAAGGGTCTGTCCTGAGTACCCCCTGAATCGGCCCCCCTGAATAGCCAAGGGCTCAGCAGCCTGGCAGGGAGGGTGTGTCATCGGAAACTCTGGGCCAGCTGGCGCTTCCTGGGCTGAGGCTGTCACCTCTGGGGCTGGGGCCCGCGGAGCCCAGGAGGTCGGGGCCCCAGCCTGAGTCACAGCCTGTGCCCAGGGGGCCCTCAGGGAGGCCGCTGCCCCTTCCTCGGCAACGGCTGTCACAGCTCCTCAGGGGCTGTCCTGGGGAAGGGTCCCTGACTCGGGCACCAGGAGGAGGGCCTGGCTGCTCCCCTGCTCGTGGGACTTGGCAGCCGCTCTGGGTTGACCCCGCTGGTGGGTGAAGGCCCGTCTTTGGCCCCTGAGAAGAGGGGGCTTGACCCTAGAGCCGGGGAGGGACTCCCGGGGGGAACATGCTAGAAGCAGCTTAGGGGTCTTCCCAGAGGTTGACTGGAGCAGACACCACGAGTTCAGACCCCCAGGAGGCCAGGTGCACCTGACTGGGAGTCCGGGGGCGGCTGGGAGGACGCTGCTGGCTGGACGCTGCCCCCAACTTGGGGGAGGGGGACACCACGGCTCCCACGTGGGTCAGGACCCCGCCCCCCTCAGCCCCACCCCTCAGGAGGCCTGTCCACTGTCTTCTGGGCCAGCCTGTGGGCTGGGAGCCCAGTGGCCTGCCCTCCACGCCCAAGAGACCATCCCTGAGGCCAAGGCCGGGGTGGCTGCTGACTCGTCAGGGTGACACTCCTATTCCCGAAGCCCCAGCCATGGGGAGCAGGGCAGCCGTGTGGCTTGAGGAGCCCGCCTTCAAGGGTCTTAGGGGGCCTCCCACCCCTGCCCATCCGTTCTGGTTTGGCAAAAGCTTAGTTAGTCTCCAATTATTTCCAGGAGTTTTGGGTAATTCAGAAAGTAAATGATCTTTTACTTTATTTTTAACTTTATATTATGAGGGGAAAAAAGTCTATACAGAAAAGTAGAGAGAGCCACGATGAAGACCCCTGATTTAGGCTTGACCGCTGGCGGCGCTTGTGGTGTTTGCTGTGAGCAGCTGTGTGCACGTTGCGTGACCCTGACTATGGGGTCATCACGGTCCCCCGAGCGGGAGCCCGTGAGCAAGCGCTGGGCCCCACTGCCCACTGCTCGCAGGCTGGCTGCCCTCCTGCGCTCCCCCGGTGTCTGCGCTCCCCCAGCGTCTGCGCTCCCCCGGGGTCTGCACCAGCTGAAGGAGCTGGCCCCTAAAGGCAGGTTTGCGCCTGGGGGGCGGGACAGAGGGTAGGTCTCAGCTCGCTTGGGTTTGAGGAGGACCAGCTGCTGCCTCCCTGGGCTCAGGGAAGTGGGGTCCTCCTATGGTTCCTGCACCCGGCCCCACATGGACCAGGGATGTCCTCCTCATCCTCTGTGTCCCTCGCCGGGCCCTGCTGCCAGGCCTGCACGCACCTTCCTTCCCGTGTCCCTGGGTGAGCACCCCCTCGGGCCGCCGTGCTGGGGTCTGCACCTGTCTCTTATACACATCTAGATGTGTATAAGAGACAGGTCTCCGTCTGTCTCTCTCTGTCTCCGTCTGTCTCTCTCTGTCTCTCTCTGTCTCTCTCTCTCTGTCTCTCTCTCACTATCTCTCTGTCTCTGTCTCTCTCTGTCTCTCTCTTTCTCTCTGTCTCTGTCTCTCTCTCTCCGTCTGTCTCTCTCTGTCTCTCTCTGTCTGCCTCTCTCTCCCTCCATCTCATAAAGCCTTTGACTATGTGGATCACAACAAACTGTGGAAAATTCTTAAACAGATGGGAACACCAGACCACCTTATCTGTCTCCTGAGAAACCTGTATGCAGGCCAAGAAGCAACACTTAGAACCGGACATGGAACAGCTGGACTGGTTCTCAATTGGGAAAGGAGGACGTCAAGGTTGTATATTGCCACCCTGCTTATTTAACTTCATACAAAATGCCAGGCTGGATGAAGCACAAGCTGGAATCAAGGTTGCTGCAAGAAATACCAGCAACCTCAGATATGCAGATGATAGCACTCTAATGGAAGGAAGTGAAGAGGCACCAAAGAGCTTACTGATGAAAGTGAAAGAGAACAGTGGAAAAGCTGGCTTAAAACTCAACATTCGAAAAATTAAGATCACGGCGTCTGGTCCCATCATTTCATGGCAAATAGATGAGGAAACAATGGAAACAGTGACAGACTTGATTTTCTTGGCTCCAAAATCACTGCAGATGGTGACTGCAGCCATGACATTAAAAGACGCTTGCTCCTTGGAAGAAAAGCTATGACCAACCTAGACAGTGTGTTAAAAAGCAGAGACATCACTTTGCTGACTAAGGTCCGTCTAGTCAAGGCTATGGTTTTTCCTGTGGTCATGTACGGATGTGAGAGGTGGACTGTGAAGAAGGCTGAGTGCCAAAGAATTGATGCTTTTGAACTGTGATGTTGGAAAAGACTCTTGAGAGTCCCTTGGTCTGCAAGGAGATCCAACCAGTTAATCCTAAAGGAAATCAACCCTGAATAGTCCCTGGAAGGTCTGATGCTGAAGCTCCAATACTTGGGCCACTTGATGCGAAGAGCTAACTCATTAAAAAAGACCCTGATGCTGGGAAGGCGTGAAGGCAGGGGGAGAAGGGGACAACAGAGGAGGAGAATTGTGTTGTTATGTGTATTAGCAATATACAATGAGAAGATAAACATTAAGAACAGTATTATTCATAAGAGCGTCCAAAAATGTCAGATGCAAGAAGAAATGTGATGGAAGATCTCCATGTCCTACACACACACACACACACAGACACACACACGCACACGCATGCGCACACACACACACAAACACACACACGCACATGCACGCACGCACACACACAGACACAATAACACGGGGACTTCCCTGGTGGCCCAGTGGTTAGGAGTCTGCAATTTCACTGCTGGGGGTGCAGTTTAAGCCCTGGTAAGGGAACTAAAGACCCTGTAAGCCACGAGGTGTAGCTGAAAAAAAAAAAAAAAAAAAACCCTATGAAACATTATGGAGAGAAAAAAGACCTACACTAATGGAGGGATGAGCTACATTCATGGTTTGAAAAACCCTATATTGTTAAGATCCCATTTAAACTGCGCTATAGATTGAATGCACTTGAATCACAATTCCAGCAGCTTTTCTGTGGAGACTTACAAGCTTGCTCAACAATGTATGTGTCCTTAAAGAGGTATGAGATCTGTGATAAAGCTTCAGAGATGAAGGCTGTGAGTCCTGGAGAAGACAGTGGACGAAAACACCAAAGGAACAGAATGTAAGTAGAGAAAGAGAGAGCAGGCGCCTGTGGCAAACCCAGCCCTGCAGGAGGCAGGAAAGGGAGGCACTCTGAGCTGGTGGCTCAGACAGGTAAGCATCTGCCTACGATGCAGGAGGCCCAGGTTCGATCCCTGGGTCAGGAAGATCCCCTGGAGAAGGAAATGGCAACCCACTCCAGTACTCTTGCCTTGAAAATCCCACGGACGGAGGAGCTTGGTGCAGGCTACAATCCATGGGGTTGAGTCGGGCATGACTGAGCGACTTCACTTTCTTTCTTTCTTTGCGCAATGGTGCCCGGCCACCCCCTCCCCCAGGAAGGACTCCTGGCTGATCGAAGCCTGCCTTAGGTGACACGTGACAACTCCGCGAGGATTACTGACTTAACCTGAACGCTCCGGGACTAAGCAAGAGGATGTCTTCACGAACTTGAGGGGCAAAGGTCCTTTAAAGACGGGCAGGTGGGGCAGCACGGTAGGCAGGGCTTCTCGTCCCGGCACCCTGAGTGCGAGGGAGGAGGCTCGTGGGGCCCCGGGACCCAGAGAGCAGGGCCGCGTCCTGGAGGGCTTCACGGGAGGACGGCGGTGTCGCGGGTCAAAGCCGGCCCGCGCTTTGGGCCAGCGGGGCCCCCGTGGCCAAGGGCACAGAGGCCAGCGGTGGCTGTGTGTGCGGAGCACCCCAGCCGGCTGGGAGGCGACTGGCTCGGTCCCCCTGAACGCAGTCTGGCAGCATCTTCTGCGGCTGGGCCCCGTGCCGCCCGGGAGGTGCTGTCTGCCTGCGGGTCCCTCCCCGAGGGCACCAGGAGGTGGGCAGGGGCTTCAGGGCTGCCCTGCAGCAGGAAGACAGATGGGTGGACAGACCAGGCCCTTCCTGCAGGGAGACGGCTGGGCGATGGTGCGAAGGCCCAGGGGCCTCACTGAGCCTGCGAGCAGACCCAGCTGTGCTGTCAGAACAGCAGGGGAGGGACAGACTGATGGTGCTGGGGAGGGGCAGGGCCTCTGGGAGCGGGAATCTCTGTCTCTCTCTTTTTGAATAATGTGTTTATTTATTACGGCTGCTCTGGGTCTCCGTGGCCGGCCATGGGCCTCGCTCCGGTGGTGGTGCTTTCTCCTCGCGGGCGTCTCCTGCTGAGGAGTGCGGAGTCTGAGATGCGGGGGCTTTAGCAGCTGCGGCTCCTGGCCCAGGGGTTGGACCTGTGTCCCTGGCCCAGGACCACCAGGGAAGCCCGCGTTCTCACTCTTCATCCGGGTGGTGGCTCCATGGACGTGCCTGCTTTAAGAAAATCACCAGCATGTCAGTCGATAACAAAAGACACGTGTTCACATACATGCCACGGCAGTGGCTGTAAGGGGACACCCTGCAAATGGCAGAGATGTACCGGGTCAGGGGGCATTTCTGCAGCAGTGGGCACAGCAGACAGCACGTGTGACGTTCCCCATCAGAGGCAGTGGTTGAAAGGAAGATTTCACAAAGCATAAACGGTGAAATAAATCTAATTTTAAGCTTACAAGTGTTTAATTTAATGAAAGGGACACTTTCAAGACAGAATGTTAAGTAAAAACCATGCATGCTTTCACGTCAAGGGTGAGTCATGCTTAGAAAACTGTGTAGAGCACGGAGGGAGCCCCTGGCATGAAGCCTCTGGCTTTCCTTATCGAGCACACGCGTGTTTTGTGATAATAGTCGTTGGGGCAAACGTGAGCGAGGAGCTGAGGAGAGGCGAGTGGACACAGGACGGAGGACGCAGTTGGGAGCCGAAGGACTGAGCCCGGAGTCCTGGTCCCGGGGGCGCCGTTGGGGGGCGTGGGCCAGGGCCGGGGCCTGCTTCGCGGTGGGCCGGCTCCGGGGGGAGCAGGAGGTGCCTCGGCTGGAGGGGGGTGAGGTGAGGGGGCCCAGAGGCCTTTGGCCCTGAGTCTCGGGAGCTGGTGGAGGCTCCAGTGCCTGGAGCGTGGGGGGCCTGCACCCCGCCTCCCACCAGCGGCTCTGACCCTGTCCCCGAGTCTGTGCTTCTCTCTCCCCTCTGCCTCTGGGTCTCTCTCTGTCTCTCCCTCCATCTCTGTCTGTCTCTCTCTATGTCTCTCTCTGTGTCTGTCTGTCTCTGCCTCTATCTCCCTCCATCTCTGTCTCTCCGTCTCTCTCTGCCTCTGTCTCCCTCCATCTCTCTCTCTCTCCCTCTCTATCTGTCTGTCTGTCTCTCTTTCTCTCTGTCTCTCCGTCTCTCTCTGTCTGTCTCTCTCTGCCTCTGTCTCCCTCCATCTCTCTTTCTCTTTATCTCTCTGTCTCTCTCTCTCTTTCTCTCTGTCTCTGTCTCTCTCTCTCCGTCTGTCTCTCTCTGTCTCTCTCTGTCTGCCTCTGTCTCCCTCCTGCTCTCTCTGTCTCTCTCTCTCCGTCTGTCTCTCTCTGTCTCTCTCTGTCTGCCTCTGTCTCCCTCC
>SJYX01001061.1:130110-142697 GCA_006410675.1 Oreotragus oreotragus | reverse complement strand
GGGCAGGGGCGGGGCGGGGGCGTGATCAGGGCGTGGCCTCCCTGCTGCAGCTGGGGCCCCGCAGGGACGTGGGCAGGGCCGCGTGGGGGGCTCTGCCAGGATTAGACCACTCCTGCCTTGGCAGAGCCTCACTGGGGTCCCTGAGCCCAGGGGGGCAACCAGGACCCTGGGGTGCTAGGTCTTGAGCAGAGAGAGTGTGTGAGGCTGATCAGAGCCACCCAGTGTGGGCTCTGGCCTGAGACCCCCCAAAGACTGGTGACCTCCTGAATGACGGAGTGCCGTCACCGGGGCACTGACTCCCAGCTAAGCCCTGGGTCTGTGCCCGCCTGGGGCAGGGCTGGGGGAGGCACAGGCAGTGCGAGCCCGGTGCACATGCTCCCTGTGTGCACGAGTGTG
This sequence comes from Oreotragus oreotragus, assembly GCA_006410675.1. Taxonomy (NCBI): domain Eukaryota; kingdom Metazoa; phylum Chordata; class Mammalia; order Artiodactyla; family Bovidae; genus Oreotragus; species Oreotragus oreotragus. The sequence goes on along the minus strand of SJYX01001061.1, from coordinate 142,301 downwards.
TACACAGGTCTGCATGTGAATGTGCGTGCAAGCCTGTTCGGTGTGTGCACGCTTACGTGTGTCTACAAACATGTTCATGTGCACACACGTGCACGGAAGTGTGCACACACGTGCACGGAAGTGTGCACACATGTACAAGTGTGTTGTGCATGCTGTTGGGTGTGTCCATGTGGGCGTGCACACACGTGTATGTGGTGCGTGCTGTCTGCTGAGTGTGGGTGTGCACACACGGGTGAGTTCATTGTGATGCTGTCTGTCGGGTGTGTCTGTGTGGGCGTGCACACATGTGTATGTGGTGCGTGCTGTCTGCTGAGTGTGGGTGTGCACACATGTGTAAGTACATTGTGATGCTATCTGTCAGGTGTGTCTGTGTGGGCGTGCACACATGTGTATGTGGTGCGTGCTGTCTGCTGAGTGTGGGTGTGCACACACGGGTGAGTTCATTGTGACGCTGTCTGCTGCGTGTGTCCGTGTGGGTGTGCACACACGTGTGTGCATGTGTGCAGTGCGTCCTGGCGTCTGTCAGCATCCTGGGCCCATGCTCTCCGTGGCCCTCACTGGTGTGCTGCCGTGCCAGGTTACGTGGAGGAGTGTGCCCGCAGCTCCTCCGTGGACTATTTCTGGTACCGCGAGACCCTCAACATCTCCACCTCCATTGATGATTCGGGCTCCGTGCAGTGGTGGATCCTGCTGGCCCTGACGTGCGCCTGGAGCGTGCTCTATGTGTGCACCATCCGGGGCATCGAGACCACCGGGAAGGTGCGGGGCTGTGGGCGCTCTGGGGGGCCGGGGGACCCCTTTAGCAGCTCTGAGAGTCCGGCCCTGCCCGCCGCCTGTCTGGGCAGTGCCCTAGACTCTGCTGGACCAGACAGTCCCAAACAGACGCTTCAGAAGCCGCAGGCCGGGGCGACTGTGGCTCGTCTGTGTGGCGGGAGCTGACTGGTGACCGTGGTCACGAGAGGACACGGAGACCAGAGGGGCAGGTGGGGCCCAGGGTGCGGGAGGAGGGGGCACAGGCCCGGGCTCAGCCCTCCTCCTCGCGGTGGGCCCCCAGCCCTGCCCGCCTCCCCGACAGCTGCCGCCTCCCCCAGGCCGTGTACATCACGTCCACGCTGCCCTATGTTGTCCTGACCATCTTTCTCATCCGGGGCCTGACGCTGAAGGGAGCCACCAACGGCATCGTCTTCCTCTTCACGCCCAATGTGAGTCTAGGCTGTCTGCCCACCCCTGGGCTCCGCGACTCTGCTGGTCCCTGGACGCCGGCCAGGCCTGCGAGGGCAGTGCGTGCCACCCACGTGTGGCTCAAGGCAGAGGGCCTTAGGGTCGTTTTCCCTCTGGCCTCTGCTTGGTGGCCTCAGCTGTCACTGGCCTCCCGGCTCCTGTCCCCTCCTTGGACGCCCCTCCTGGGCCCCCCACACCCCGGGGTGTGCGGCTGAGGGCCTCTGTCTGCGCAGGTCGCGGAGCTGGCCAAGCCGGCTGCCTGGCTGGACGCGGGGGCCCAAGTCTTCTACTCCTTCTCCCTGGCCTTTGGGGGCCTCATCTCCTTCTCCAGCTACAACCCTGTCCAGTGAGTGCGCCGGACGTGGGTCCCCCGGGGGTGGGGTCTGTTCCTCTAGGCGCCTGGCGCGCGCGGAACCTCGGTCTCCCCATCGGACCAGCTGCGAGGCCAGAGTGGGGTGGGCACTCGCCAGAGCTGCGGCTCTGAGTCTCCCGGGTCATGGGCGGTGGGGCTAGAGGCAGGCAGGCCGGCTCCCAGCTGAAGGCGTCCTCAGGAGCTGTGGGGAGTGGCTGCAGCCGGCCCCCAGCCCCCGTGCCTTGGCCTGCATGTCCGTCTCTCTCCCGAGGCCGGCTTGTCCTTGGCCTGCAGACGGGCCTCGCTGGGCCGTGCCCGCTCTCTGGCTGCTGAGAACGTCTGTGCTCCAGCTGCGTGAGCACCTGTTTGTGTTCCCTGTGCGTGTGCCCTCAGGCGGGGGGCCTTGGGCCTCAGGGCGGCTCCAGGTCTAACCGTCTGAGGAGCCGCTTCCCCCCTGCAGCCCCTGTAGGGCGTGTGGGAGCGCTGGGTCCTCCCTGCCCTCGCCCACACCCGTCACTCTCAGCCGTTTGGGTTCCGGCCACAGGGGAGGGTGTGGCAGCTCACTGAGCTTCGTGTTTGTTTTTTAGTAGCATTTTTTTTTTTTGCCTGCCCTGGGTCTTCCTTGCTTTGCGTGGGCTTTCTCCAGCTGCAGCAGACGGTGTCTTCTCTTGTGGTCCACAGGCTTGGTTGCTCTGCAACCTGCAGGATCTTCCCAGACCAGGGATCGAACCTGTGTCCCCCTGCGCTGGCCCTCACTGGGGTCTGATTTGCGTTTCCCTGGGGGTTGTTGACAGAGGCGCCTGGAAGGCGGGTGGGAGGTCAGGGGTCATGCACTGAGCTGAGGGAGGCTTTAGGTGTCGAGGTGGAGATGGGGTGTCCTCAGCCATGAAGACCTGGGGTGGGCTGGGGGGGTGGCATTTGTGGGGGCAGAGATGTGTATAAGAGACAGCGTCACGGGCGTCTGCCCCACGCCTGCCGCAGTCTCCCTCTGCGGCGCCACGGCCTCCAGGCGGGTCTTCCTGGCCCCGCCCACAGGCCCCGCCCACGCCGCCCGCTGGCCACGCCCACAAGCCCATAGGCCCCTCCCNCCCCTGTAGGGCGTGTGGGAGCGCTGGGTCCTCCCTGCCCTCGCCCACACCTGTCACTCTCAGCCGTTTGGGTTCCGGCCACAGGGGAGGGTGTGGCAGCTCACTGAGCTTCGTGTTTGTTTTTTAGTAGCATTTTTTTTTTTTGCCTGCCCTGGGTCTTCCTTGCTTTGCGTGGGCTTTCTCCAGCTGCAGCAGACGGTGTCTTCTCTTGTGGTCCACAGGCTTGGTTGCTCTGCAACCTGCAGGATCTTCCCAGACCAGGGATCGAACCTGTGTCCCCCTGCGCTGGCCCTCACTGGGGTCTGATTTGCGTTTCCCTGGGGGTTGTTGACAGAGGCGCCTGGAAGGCGGGTGGGAGGTCAGGGGTCATGCACTGAGCTGAGGGAGGCTTTAGGTGTCGAGGTGGAGATGGGGTGTCCTCAGCCATGAAGACCTGGGGTGGGCTGGGGGGGTGGCATTTGTGGGGGCAGGGAGGGGGTGAGGAGAGGGAGGGAGGCGTCCAGGCCTGGGGATGGGGGCCCCTGGCCCAGGCCGCCTCTTCGAGGCCTCTGTGGCTGGTGGTTGGAAGGTCCAGGCCATCCTGTACGAGTAGGGCTGATGCACCACCTCCTGAGCCCAGAGCAGACGCTGGCCGAGCGGGGGCCTGAACACCAGGGTCTTGAGCCCCAGCTCCAGGGTCCCCAGGGCGTGGGGGCACCGAGGGGCCTGCAGGCTGCAGCGGGCGTGGGGGCGGTCACCTGGTGCTCGGCGAGCCCTCCCCCCTCCCTGTTCGGCTGGCACAAGACGCAGCTCTGACCACCTGTGCCGACGCGGGCTGGCCGTGTGGACACCGCACCCCCTGGCCTGCGCTCATCGACGCCACCTCTGTCCACAGCAACAACTGCGAGATGGACTCGGTCATCGTGTCTGTGATCAATGGCTTCACGTCCGTGTACGCGGCCACCGTGGTCTACTCCATCATTGGTTTCCGCGCCACCGAACGCTACGACGCCTGCTTCAGCACGTGAGTGGCCCGCGGGCGTCCGGCAGCTGCGGTGGCCTCGACCCCGCTTCCGCCTCCGAGGAGCGCCCCCGGACTGGTGTCAGCCTCGCTCTCTTTCCAGGAACATCCTGACGCTTATCAACGGGTTCGACCTGCCCGAAGGCAACGTGACGCAGGAGAACTTCGCTGAGATGCAGCGCTGGTGCAACGCCTCCGACCCCGCGGCCTACGCCAAGCTCGAGTTCCAGACCTGCAACATGGACACCTTCCTTTCGGAGGTAGGGCCAGGGCAGCGGGCACCTCGGTGGACACCGAGCCTCCCCTGGGAGTCCACCCCGGCTCTCCTGCCCCGCAGGGTCCAGGCACTGGCCCTGGGGCACCAGCATCTACTGGGCCATCAGCCCCGCATGTGAGGCCATGAGACGCCCTCTCCGGGCCTGACCTCTCCCGTGGCCTCACGTCAAACCCACAGAAACACCCCGTGGTCGGTTTTTACCGTAGTTTCTCCTACACAAAGGTCAGAGTCATTGTCACTGTCCTTCTGAAGTCACTGGTGGCCATCAGGCTCCCGGGAGTCCCTCCCTGACGCGCACAGGCTCGAGTGCCAGCCCCCAGGCCGAGCGACATCTCCTGCTGTGATTGCTCATAGGCCGCATCTACTAATCTTAGCTTTGCAATTCTCTCATTGGGAGCCACACAACATTTCGGGGGCGTGTTGAGCATTTTTGAGGGCCTGGTACTGCTTCTCCAGCGACAGCACCATCTTGCCAGGAGTGGACACAGCAGAGGGTCCTCCCCACTGGGCTCTCCCTGGGGAACGTCACAGGGACTGCGAGTCTCAATCCCCCTTCCTTTTAAGAAGCGACCGTCTCAAGGTGCCAGATCTCGCCTGGAAGCTCAGTCTGTGGGGGGTTAGCCGGTTTATGCCCCCCTGCATCCCTGGCAGTCTTCCGTCAGCCGGGAACGCCCGCCCCCAGCCCTGGGCAGTGCTGACGGCTTCTGCTTTCCCACGGGCACCAGGATGTTAGACCTCCCGGACTGCTCCTCTGCGATGTGGGCTCCACAGGGCTGCGACGACCCCCTGCAGCCTCCCCATGGCTCTGAGTCCTTGTGTCCCAGGAATGCGTGCGGATGCCGTCACGGTGCCCTGGGCCCCGCGGGATATCCCGCCAGATCCACTGGTTCCTCATTCAGCCCCTCCGAGCTCCGGGCTCTCTGCGGAGGTTCAGCCCCCGGGAACCCTGAGCCTCGAGAAGGGGCCCAGTGCCTGAGGCCTCACTCACCTGCGTGGGCCACTCCATGCAGAGTGTCGTCCTTACGCACCCACGAGCGCGTTTATGGCGCTGCCTGCCCCGCGGGCTGCTCTGAGCACTGGTGGGCGCACTGTTTCGGGGTGTTGCTCAGGCCCGCTGAAGTCGGTTTGCGTGATGGCCTCGGCTGTGGGCGGGGTGGGGCATCCACCGGCGACCAGATGGCAGTCCACGCCCGTCTGCCCAGTGTTTCCGTCTGGGCTGCACTGGGGCCCCGACCACCACTGGACGATGTGGTCAGCTTCCCAGCGATGTAACCAGTTCAGCCTTTTAAATGCACCTGGAGCTAAGCGCCGAGAGCTGCGGTCACTCCACAGAGCGGCCCGCGTCAGCCACGGCTGCGCGGGCGCCGGGCGGGCGGGCGCAGAGCCGCCCGGGGCCAGGGCCAGAGCGGCCGGCGGGCGCCCCGGCGGGCCCGGGTGACGCGCCTGCCGCCCTGCAGGGCGTGGAGGGCACTGGGCTGGCCTTCATCGTCTTCACCGAGGCCATCACCAAGATGCCGGTGGCGCCGCTGTGGTCCGTCCTCTTCTTCATCATGCTCTTCTGCCTGGGCCTGTCGTCCATGTTCGGCAACATGGAGGGTGTGGTCGTGCCCCTGCAGGACCTCCAAGTCATCCCCCGGAAGTGGCCCAAGGAGCTGCTGACAGGTGGGCGGGGCCTGTGGGCCTGTGGGCGGGGCCAGCGGGCGGCGTGGGGGGGGCCTGTGGGCCTGTGGGAGGGGCCTATGGGCTTGTGGGCGTGGCCAGCGGGCGGCGTGGGCGGGGCCTGTGGGCGGGGCCAGGAAGACCCGCCTGGAGGCCGTGGCGCCGCAGAGGGAGACTGCGGCAGGCGTGGGGCAGACGCCCGTGACGGCGCCCCGCCCTCTGCCGGCACAGGCCTCATCTGCTTGGGGACGTACCTCATCGCCTTCATTTTCACACTGAACTCCGGCCAGTACTGGCTGTCCCTCCTGGACAGCTACGCGGGCTCCATCCCCTTGCTCGTCATCGCCTTCTTCGAGATGTTCTCCGTGGTCTACGTGTACGGCGTGGACAGGTAGGGGCCGGGGCGGGGCCCATGGCAGGGGCCGCGCAGGGCCGCGCAGCAGTCTCTCCTGTCCCGCGGCGTGCGGTGGGGGTGGCCTGAGCCCGGAAGGGCAGCGGAGAGGCCATGGAGCTTGCGGGGGGCGAGGACCCCGCCCTCTGCAGCGTCCAGATGCCCCCAGGCCTCGGGAAGGGCGCTGGCAGCAGCGGCAGGAGGCAGCCCGGTCTCAGGGCGAATGGGAGAAGGCAGGACGGTGCACAGGCGTTCGCTGCGGGTGGATGGGGCTTCCGCAGGACCCTGCCTGGAGGAGGGAGGGAGCTGGTGTACTGCAGGGCCGGGCCTGCTCCCAGGGGTCTGAGCAGGGCTCCTCTGCCAGACAGAGGCTCAGGCAAAGACAGGCAGACAAGTGTGGCCGGGTCCGCCGTCCCTTGGCCAGTCATTCAGGGCATCACAGATTGGCACAGTGTTCTTAATAGGAGCTGGGCTCACCGCCGCTCCATAAACGCTCTGGTGAAATCAGTTAAGATTAAATGCACAAGCCCATGCAGGGGGCCCGGTGAAGACCCCCAGCGCTGCACTGCCAAGAGTGCTGGTGAGGCTGCCCAGCGTCAGAGCCAGGGCCCTGCCAAGGAGACTGAGACAGGGATCCGGACCGCCCCCCTCCTCGGTCCCCAGCAGCTCTGATCCGCCCTTCGCATCAGTGTCAGCCTGGGGCCGAGGAGAACGCGGCCTCTGACGAGAGTCCACATGTCTAGCCTGGCAGTAGCCCCGCGGGATGGCGGGGCTTTCCAGAGAAGGCGTGTCTGCCAAGAAGGATGTGAGAGGTCAGAGTGCAGCATCGCAGGGGAGAGACCGCCTCTCCAGGAGTGGAGGCGCTGCCGCCCTCTGCCTTCCGGGGATGAACGGCCCCTCGGCCTCTGATTCCAGGTTCAACAGGGACATCGAGTTCATGATCGGCCACAAGCCCAACATCTTCTGGCAGGCCACGTGGAGAGTGGTGAGCCCCCTGCTCATGCTGGCCATCTTCCTGTTCTTCTTCGTGATCGAGGTCGGGGAGGAGCTGACATACGACATCTGGGACCCAGCCTATGTGAGTCCTGGGCCTCCAGGGTGGCTGGGTGGGGGCAGGCTCCCCCTCCCTCTAGAGGCAGGAGCGGATCACGAGGGGCGGGCACGTTGCCCCGCCTGGTGTGCTCACCCGAGGCCACTCTCTCCAGGAGGAATTTCCCAAATCCAAGGAAATCAAGTACCCAGGCTGGGTGTACGCCGTGGTGGTCTTTGTCGCCGGGGTCCCCTGTCTGGTCATCCCCGGCTTCGCCATCTACAAGCTCATCAGGAACCACTTCCAGAGGCCAGGGGACCAGCGGGCGCTCGTCAGCTCACCGTCCACGGCCTCAGTGAATGGTGGCCTGTGGTCCTAGGCAGCCCAGCCTGTGGGGTGGGGGTGGTGTCTGAGGAGGAAGTGGGCTGCACGTGTGTGCACATGTGTGTATTACGTGAGGGTGCATGTGTGGGAGCGTGTACATGTGGGTGTGTGTGGTTCATATGAGTGTGCCCGTTTGTATATGTGTACACCGTGCATGTGCAAGTGTGAGAGTATCTGCCGTGTGTGGGCATGTCCCTGCATGTGTGTGCATACATGCATGTGCAAGTGTGTGTGTACATGTGTGGATGTGTGTAAGCATGTGTGTGTAACAAGGGGCATCCTCCTGGTGTGGTTACACACGTGTGTGTGCACGTAAGCACATGTGTGGGCAGGTGTACACGTGAGCCAGGGTGTGAGCACATTTGCACGTGTGTGTGTCCCAGTGTGCATGCATCTATGTGCTGTGCGTGTGTGCCCATGCTTTTGTGTGTGTGCACAGCAGTGTGTGTACATGTGTGTGCATGCATGCCTATGGCTTTGCTTGCACACACACTTGTTGCCTTGCAGTCGTGCACACACGACTGCTAGTAGGGCCTGGGCAGCTGACGGGCAGTCCACCTCCTCCCCACTCCCAGAGAGTCAGCCGCCATGCGGATGGGGCCTGCTGCGCACGTCCCACTCATCTCGGCCCCTGGGACCCAGTCTTGGTGCCTCTGCCCTTTCCGCTCGAGGTCCCCTCCGACCATGGGATTCTTGCGGTGAGGTCGGGGCTTTCACCCTGTGACCAGTAGCAGCCTTCTCAGGCCTGTCCAGAAGAGGCCAGTGAGCTTGACAAAACTTGGCCAGCCTGGTGGGGACCCACCCGTCCGACAGAGTCTTGGCTACACCCGGGTGTCATGAAGGCTGATCTGCTTAATCCCTGCATCTGGCTGCCAGCAACAGATGAGCAGTTAAATAAAACTCAGCTTGGGTGACTTAAGGCAGACGCCCTCTCACACTTTGTATGTTCTTGAGAGGACATTAACTGCATGAATATTTAGCCAGATATTGAAAAAACGGGTTGTAGGATAACTCAGCCTTGGCCACCGAGGTGGAGGACCGCCCATGCGTCCTGAGCGATGTCAGGGACCGTGATGGTAGGGGGACTGTCCAGCTGCTGCTGCTCAGTGAAGCTGGCGTCGGCCCCTCCCTCCCGCAGGGACGGGATGCCACGTCCAACCTCGTCCAAAGTGATGTGAACTTGAGTGTTTGTTTCCAAGATCCAGTCACCTCCACTTTCCACGTGAGAATCTGCAAGTTTATATTAAACTGGACTTTCTGAGGATTCTCCATACAGGACCAGAGAGCCGAGTGGTGGGTGGGAGACTCCTGGCCAGGATCCTTGGGATCCACCTCCTCTACTCCCAGAGCTGTCCGACCCTGTTGGGAAAACTGCTCAGGACCCCTTAGATACACCCCACCCCACCCCCACCCCCAGGGTACATGGAGGGGAGACACCCTCCCAGACGTGACCTGGGCGGGGCTGGGCCGTCTTTGTTTCTCGGTGAGGGGCTCTTTCACAGACTTGATGTTTTGCAGATTGTTAGAAATTTGGGTTTTGTGGGTGTCATGTGTACCTGTCTGAATAAATCACTCTCTTTCATAATCTTGGCCTAAGTGTTGTCTAAATGAGAGACAGATGAGCCCCAGCCTTGAGGGGCCGGTGCAGGACTGCAGGTCTGCTGTGTCCGTGGAGGGCCCCCGCCCCCACCATTGCCCCAGGCTCCTGGCGAAGTGCCCTCCCTGGGGGGCTGCTGGTGAGGCCCCTGGGCGGGGCACAGGAAGAGGCTGGGCCTCACCACCTGTCTTCCCTCTCTCACCCCTTTCCATCTGAGTCGTCCCCCCACCAGCAGGACCTGCCTCCGCGGCCCTGTGTTTGGAACCATGCCGCCTGGCTGAGAGAGGAGTGTCCGAGGAAAGTCAGATTATGGATAAGGGCCCGGTCCTGTCCTGCTGGAGGCATCTGGGGGAAAGGGTCTGGGAGCCCCCAGGGGGAGGCCTCAGCTGAACCGACCATGTTGGCCCGTCACCACTCCAGCCCCCAGACAGGAGGGGACCAGAGCTGAGAGAAGGGCTCACACACCCCCAGAACCTGGCCATGCCCCTCCCCATACCTGGTGCCACTCCACCCTGCCACCCTCCCAGGGAACCCCTTGGGGATGCAGGTCACCAACCCACCACAGCTCCCAGTGGGCTCACATTGGAAAGGATTCCTGGGCTAGGGGCTGGTGAATGCCAGGAGAGGGGTGGTTTTCTGGAACTCATCTGGACATCCTCTGCAGAGGAGCATTGGGAGCCAGCTGGAAGGGGAGCACCAGGAGCTAGATGGAAGGGGAGCACCAAGAGCCAGATGGAAGGGGAGTTCCAGGAACCAGCTGGAAAGGGAGCACCGGGAGCCATCTGGAAGGGGAGCACCAGGAGCCAGCTGGAAGGGGAGCACCAGGAGCCAGCTGGAAGGGGAGTACTCAGAGCCAGGTGGAAGGGGAGCACTCAGAGCGAGATGGAAGGGGAGCACCAAGAGCCAGATGGAAGGGGAGCACCGGGAGCCAGCTGGAAGGGGAGCACCAAGAGCCAGATGGAAAGGGAGCACTTGAGCCAGCTGGAAGGGGAGCACCAGGAGACAGCTGGAATGGGAGCACCAGGAGCCAGCTGGAAGGGGAGCACCAGGAGCCAGCTGGAAGGGGAGCACCAGGAGCTAGATGGAAGGGGAGCACTCAGAGCGAGATGGAAGGGGAGCACCAGGAGCCAGATGGAAGGGGAGCACCGGGAGCCAGCTGGAAAGGGAGCACCAGGAGCTAGATGGAAGGGGAGCACTCAGAGCGAGATGGAAGGGAAGCACCGGGAGCCATCTGAAAGGGGAGCACCGGGAGCCAGCTGGAAGGGTAGCACTCATGCCAGATGGAAAGGGAGCACTTGAGCCAGATGGAAGGGGAGCACCAGGAGACAGCTGGAAGGGGAGAACCAGGAGCCAGCCAGAAGGGGAGCACGGGGAGCCAGCTGGAAGGGGAGCACAAGGAGCTAGATGGAAGGGGAGCACAGAGAGCCAGATGGGAGAGGAGCACCAGGAGCGTCAGGAGTCAGATGGAAAGGTCACATTCAGACCATCTGAGAGGTCTGGACATCTTTGGGAAATGACTGGCTTAAAGGTAGACACGGCAGCCCTGGTCCTACCCGCGCATTCGCCCACGTCCACGCAGAATCCCGCGGCAGACGTTCATTGCAGCTCTTCCTCATGGCCTCCCCAGTCAGCGCATGGTGGACTCAGCGCCCCACGGGCCATATAACCGCCTGCTAGGCGGGTCTCCAGAGACCAAGGCCCGTAGCCCAGCTCACACTGTTTACACAAGCAGGCCGTCGGGGGTGCGGTCACATGAGGGACGGGACCCCTTTGGGGATGGTCGTGTCCTCTGCATCAGCCGCGACGCTGGTAGGTACCTGCAGGGTGCCGAGTGGGGCCCCGAGTGGGGCGCTCGGAACTGCTCCTCACAGCCACACGTGCGCCAGCAGTTATTCTGGAAAGTTTATTAAAGGTGAGCAATGTCTATGGGACAGGTAAACGGCCCAGCCTTGGAACCCCTGAGGCTCTCATGTCGGTGGTGGCGGCCACAGATGCCAGGCAGGAGCGGGCAGGGGAGGGTCCAGGGTCAGGAGGGGCATGCGCTTGGAGGGGGCTGTTACCGATTAACCAGCTCCACTGGTTTTCCTTTAAATCACAAAAAAGCACATCCACAGGGCAGAAGGTGGAGGCTGTGGGCCATGGCAGGCATGGCGGGCACCCCGGGGCCCAACCCACCTGCGGATGGCGGCAGGGAGGAGCGGCCGGCATGGGACAGCAAACTCCAGTACCTGCTGAGCTGCGTGGGCTTCGCCGTGGGCCTGGGCAACCTCTGGCGGTTCCCGTACCTGTGCCAGATGTACGGCGGAGGTGAGCCCCCTGGGTGTGCCCCTGCCGCGGCCTCCGGGGTGTGGAAACTCCCAGCCCCGGGATCTGTCCCCCAGGGCCCAGCCGGCGACAGCTTTGCAGTGCTGCTCAGCAGGCCGCCCGCCCAGGCCGCCCGCCGGCCAGGGTCAGGGCGCCGGGCCCCCCTCGCCAGGACTGTGTCTTCACTGACCAGACCCCAGAGGGCAGCCAGGGGGCCGCAGCCACATGGGGAGCTGAGATGGGCACCCAGGCTCCCACACGAAGCCCGCGGCAGCAGCTGGAGCCGCTGGATGGGGCGCCTCGCTCACTGGCCCGTGGCTGTTAGTGTCATGCCTGGTGTTGGGGACAAGAGGTGCAGACCAGGTGGACGGCTGCCCCCAGGGGATGGGCGTGGGGTGTGGCTCACTGTGTCCCCAGGCTCAGGGTAGGGGGCTTCCCGGGCAGAGTCACCCTATTGTGGTGTCTGACCTGAGGCTTCCCCGAGGCCCGCGCTTCCCAGTGCCCGCAGAGCTCCTGGCCAAGGCAGGCGCTGGTCGAGTGTCCCCTGCGGGGCAGCGGCTCTGGCCTCTCTCCTCAGAGACGGGGAGGCCAAGGTGGTGAGAATTCAGCCCATCTTCCTGTCAGGGGGTTGGGGGGGTTCCTTCCTGTTCAAGGGCAGAGGCTGTCTGGTCTTCACCCAAAATGAGGGGGCAGGGGGTCCACACAGAAGGCAGAGTCCACATGAGCACCGCCCACCAAGCCTCCTGGTCATCCAGACAGAGCGTCTTTGAGGCCTCTTTCTCCTGATGATAAGATCTGGGGCACGTGAACATGCAGACAAATGGCCGGACATTCCTCTGTAACAGCCGCCTTGGCGCCAGAGCCTCCGTGGGTCCGGGGGGGGGGGGG
>SJYX01001061.1:104566-129996 GCA_006410675.1 Oreotragus oreotragus | reverse complement strand
GGGGGGGGGGGGGGGGGGGGGGGGCGCACCTCCCTGAGCACGGCGTGGAAAGCTTGGAGTGTCCCGGAGCGCCGGCGAGGGCGTGAAGCAGGGCGCCTGGAGCCCGCAGTGCCTGTCATGCCAGCCAAGGCCTCGGCGGCCCTCCACGCACGGGGCTCTGCCACCTGCAAGCCCAGCACTGCCCCCAGCCTGACCCGCTGCCCAGAGCGGCCGGAGCAGGGCCCAGGGCCCCTCCCCGTGGACACCGCCTCTGCCTCCGCCCAGACAGTGAGGCCGTGGGCACCACCCACTGTGCCCGGGACTCCGAGACACGCCTGTAGGGCCCAGGACCCAGCTTTCCCGGGCTGGAAGCTCGCGACCAAATGCCACGAAACACACTTCTCACAGCAAGAGGCCCTTCTCCCTCTGCTCTGACCACCTCTGGAGACCCTGAGACACACAGGCGGAGGCGACACGCAGACGGCATCGCCTGGTTCACACCTGCAACCCCCTGACGTCAGGACTGCGCCTCCACGGCGTGGAGGGAGGCCGCGTCATCGCAGAGCTGAGCGGACGTGGACGCGGGGCCGTCCGGGGCGTCACATAGACTCCATTCCGCAACGAGCAGAGGAGGTGGAGGCATGGAGCCCGGTGCTGACCCCGACTGCTGAGCGCAGGCCCCCCCCAGGGAGCTGCAGAGGCCCCAGTTCCTGCGCTGCCCTGGAGGTCTGTGTGCGGAGCCCTGGGGTCCAGCAGAGCGAGCCTCTCGGCTCTTCCTTTAAACTCTGCCGCCACCTTCCCGCACAGACTGCAGCCGCGGCGCGCCGGCCAGGGGTCAGGCTGGGGGTCCGGTGGGGTGTCGGGCCTGGCCTCTGCGGGCTCCACAGGCTTGGGAAGCAGGTCCCCCCCCACCCCGTGTGCCGCTCTCCCTCCATCCTCCCGTGGCTCTTTCCTCGAGATCACAGCCCACCAGCCCTTGCCGCTGTTCTGACCAGAGGCATCTTTTCTTACTGGGCTGAATGGCTGAGTGCCATGCCCAGCAGCCCCCAGGCTCTGCCCAGACCCGCCCGCAGGGGACAGTACACAGCGGCCGGCCATCTGATGACTGGGTGCTCCTTGTCACCGGCTCTGCAGCGGCCCTTCAGCTCTCGGGGCCAGCGCACCGAATGTGCGAGCTTTCGCCACACTGACCGGGGCTCTGGTTCTCTGTGGAAGCTGCCCGCACAGGCTAAGGGCGACCCCACAAGACGGCCCCCCAGATGCCGATCTGGAGTAGCAGGTCCCCAGGGTACCGCAGCTTGTTCCGATTCTTTACAAATTCAAGGGGTCACACAAGCCCTCTGAAGACTCAGCAATTTGCTGGAATGGCTCTGGAAACCACTCAGGTCTACAGGTTTACCATGAAGGGTGCAACCCAGGCATGCCGTCCGGGAGCGATGCAGAGGCGGGGTCCCCCAGCCAGGCCCCCGCCTGTGCCTCCGCCAGGCAGGCACCCTTGACGGGACCCTGGGCTGCTGGCTGGTGACTCTCAGTCTGGGAGTCCCAGGTGTGGGGTCACCCTGCCCCTCCAGCTCCCAGCCTGCGGGGTCAACCGGTTGAGGTTGAAGGACATCAAGCTGTGCCCCTCGCCCGACCGCCTGACATGCCCGAGGGAGCTCGGAGGCCGAGCCAGGACAGGACCAGACATTCCTCTCAGTTCAGGGCAGCGTCCCGGATCCAGGGACCAGCTCTCCTCCTGCCTTGCAGTCCGGCAGAAACAAGCCTGCCCTGTGCCACCCCCACCGGCTCCTCCTGGAGTTAGAATGAGGGGGCGGGTGCCCCCCCAGACGCAGAGCCCCCGAGCCCGGCCCCCAGCACCCCAGCCGGGCCTGTGATCTGGGCCCCTGTCCCCACAGTAGTCATGTTGGGGCTGAAATGAGCCTGACGCAAGGCTGGATGCTGCTCAGCACCGGGTCACAGAAATGCCTCCTGCCCTCCTCTCCCCAGAGCCAGGAGACTCAGCCATGAGCCAGGCCCCCTGTCCTCCCTGCCTTGTCCATCCCCCCTCCCCAGACCTCTCCTGGAGCCAGACCCTCTCACGCTGCCTTCAGCCGGCCCCTGAAGCCTCCACCTGGACCCCGTCCAGCTGGGGCCTCCCCCTCAGACCGGGTGGGGACAGGGGAAGAGAGCCAAGCGTCAGTCAGCCTGGAGGCCCCACCCTTCTCAGATGGTGGCTCAAATGTGTGGGGCTCGGGCCCCGGGCGTGTGGCCGTTCCCAGCCTGCCTTCACCATGCCAAAAGCTGTGCATCCTGGGGCCCGAGCGTGACTCAGAAGGGCGCCTCTATCCGCGACCTGGACCCCGGGTCCCTGGTGACCTCTGGCCACAGCCCCGCTGCAAGTCCTGCCCGCAGGGGCCCTCCCGCCCCTGGGAGGCCATCCTGGGGCCTCTGGGGCCTCTGGGGCCTCCACCTGGAGCGTAACTCTCTAACGCACTTTGCCTTTTTGCTGCTACGTGGGAGACACACCGTCTGCCCACATGCTGGCCCCGGGGTCCCGTCAGGCCCACGCGGCCCAAGAGCTCTGTGGCCACTGGCTCCCCACAGGGCTCTGACTGTGTCCACACTTCGGACGGTGATAGAAAAAGCCAGCCCAAGGATGTGCTGATGGAGTGCGGGGCCTTGGCTCACGGGGGTGGCTCTTGGGAGCTGAACCCGAGCTTCCCGTGGATGGAGGGGAGAGCCGTGCCCACAGCAGCCCGTGCTGCTGGGCGGGGCCTGATGGTCCGTGCTGCTTCCTGGGGTCCCCTGGACCCGTGTGGTCAGCAGCTGCGGGCAGCCAGGCAGCGCCGAAGCAGCCACACACGCCGGCCCAGGGCAGGCAGGTTTCCAGGGTCTGGACGGAGGACGCACGGCTGAGACTCCCACGGCCCACACAGGGCTGATTCTGCCTCTGAGCACTCAGTCGTCCTCCCAGCAGAGCGGGAGCGTCCCGCAGGGACCCGCGTCTCCCCAGCAGGCCTGTGGGCTCAGGGATGCCCGGCCCCCTGCCACCTGCTGGGACCCGCGCCATCCACATGGTGCAGAAGGGAGCTGCCGTGTCTGCCTGCCTGCCCTCGGGGTCTTGCCGAGCACCCAGGCCCACCCTGCCGTGAGCACCCCAGCATCCGAGCAGGGGTGAAGGGTCGGGAGGGGCTTCTGGCCCTAACCCAGGGCGTAGCTTGGGGGACCTCCGGTGACCACCTCCTGCAAGGCCTTGCTGTGAGCAGATCAGCTCCCTGTCCCAGGAGCCCAGGAACCAGGGGTGTCAGGGCCCCAGTGAGAAAGCACCTCAGCCCACGTGTCAGTGGGAACCCCACACAGCCCCAGAGGGCGGGAGCCACACAGCCCAAGGGCGGGGGCCGCACAGCCCGAGGGCGGGGGGCACACAGCCCGAGGGTGGGGGCCACACAGCCCCAGAGGGTGGGGGCCACACAGCCCCCGAGGGCGGGAGCCACACAGCCCGAGGGTGGGGGCCACACAGCCCCCGAGGGCGGGAGCCACACAGCCCGAGGGTGGGGGCCACACAGCCCCCGAGGGCGGGGGCCACACAGCCCGAGGGTGGGGGACCACGGCTTTAGCAAGCACACCCCGACGCCGGGGCTGTCTCCCTTGGCGGCCACGAGTGCTTCTCCTCATCCCCCGCCAGTGCCCTGTGTCACCCTTGCCAAGGCTGGGCCGCGCAGAGGGTAGGGCCCACTGACAGCCACGTCTCTGCAGGTGCCTTCCTCATCCCCTACGTCCTCGCCCTGGCCTTCGAGGGCATCCCGCTGTTCCACATTGAGCTTGCCGTTGGCCAGCACCTGCGCAGGGGCAGCGTCGGGGTGTGGACAGCCATCTCGCCCTACCTGGGCGGCGTGGGTACGTGCCCCCCACGCGCCCCACCTGCAGCTGCTCTGTGGGGTGGGGCGGGGCTGTGTCTACGTGTGCCACGTGTGTTTGCTGCGTGTTCGCTCGTCACGCCAGTGCACGCCCGTTGGTTCGGAATGGAAGGTGCAGGGGTCCCGGGCACGCGGGTCCCCGAGGCAGGAATCGGGCGTGATGGCGGAGGCAGGGATCCACCCCGGAGCAGCAGCTCACTGGCCCACGGTGCCCAGTCCGTGTGCACGGCGTCCTGAGCACACGCGACCCGGGGCCTCGTGACACCTGGGGAGACGGCAGAGGGCAGCCCTGGTTCCCCGAGTGCCCATGAGGTGGGCTCTGCCGCAGACGGCCCCAGCGTCGCCGGCAGGCCTGTGGCACGCCTGGTGGCTCCGGGCTGCCCGAAGGCCCACCTAGAAGCGGACTGAGGCTGGCGGACAGGCCGCTGAGGCCCAGCCAGGAGGGCGCCAGAGCCGGCGGGCAGCAGGGGCCTGAGCCTGACGCAAGGAGGGGAGACACGGGCTGGGCGCGAGGGGGTCCGCCGGGCCGCCCCGGGAGGTGCTGACGGTGCCCGGTGCCACAGGGCTGGGCTGCTTTACCGTGTCCTTCCTGGTCAGCCTGTACTACAACACGGTCCTGAGCTGGGTGCTCTGGTACCTCCTCAACTCCTTCCAGCACCCGCTGCCCTGGAGCGCCTGCCCGCTCGACCTCAACCGCACAGGTACTGCCGTCAGGAGACGCCCAGCGCGGCCGGCCCCCGGGAGCTGGGTCCAGCTACCCCACGCTTGTCCGTTGGCTGTGGACCCCGGGGACCCCTCACCAAGTAGCACCCAGGCCCTCGCAGCTGCTCACACGCCTGGCGACGAAAAGCGTGCGGGTTGGGCTGTGCAGCCCCCCGAATTAGGTCTGCAGGGGGACCCCTCTCCAGCCCAGGGTGCATGCCCTCTGCGGGGACCGCAGGTGTGGGGAGTACTCACGGTTTTCAAGTGTGCTTGTGACCCCGGACGGGCCTCTGTCCCCAAGGGCCCCCTGTGCCAGCTCGTGCCAGGCACCTGCTGGACAGGCTGGGCAGCGGCAGAGGCCCCCGGCGGCCAGCGCCCCGGGCCCGCTCCCAGGGTGGCGGGTCGTGCCGGGTCCCTGCGGCCCGCGGCCCACCTGTGCGGGCCCTGCCGGCTCCAGGCCCCGTGCAGGAGTGCCGGGACAGCAGCCCCGTGAGCTACTTCTGGTACCGGCGGACCCTGAACGTCTCGGCCGACATCAGCGACGGCGGCCCGGTCCAGTGGCGGCTGCTGCTCTGCCTGGCGGTCTCCTGGGCCATCGTGTACCTGTGCGTCATCAGGGGCATCGAGACCACCGGGAAGGTGAGCCTGCGGCAGCCCTGCCCGGGACCCCCGGCCCCCGAGGGCCCCTCCTCACTTCCAGCTCCTCGGCCTCTGGGGCTCGGGGGTTCTGTTCGTGTCCCTGGAGAGCTGGGCTCCTCTCACCGCGAGGTGAGCCTCCCCGGCTCGGGGACAGTCTGTTCTGAGATCCTCTCTGATGTTAGAACAGCCGTTTCAGCTTCTTTGACTAAATCAACGTTTTCTCCAGCTCTTTTTCTTTCTGTCTGTTTGGGTCTTTGTGTTTAAAGTGTGATTCTGGTAGACAGCACGCAGCTGGGTCGTGCTTTCTACCCAGTCTGACGGTCCCCGTCTGTTTCACTTGGGGTGGTCGGACCATCGACACTGACTGTGGCCGTCGATCGGGCTGGTGTGGGCCGTCGCCCTTCACTGATTTTCTGCTCATCCCCTCTGCTCCTTGTTCCCGCTCCACTCTTCCTCTGAGCTGTTTTGGATGCCGCCCGATGTCCTTTGCTCGGGGGCTGTAACTCGCTGGTTGGATTTGGGGCTGCAGCCAAGGCTGTCTCCCAGCAACGCTGCGCCAGGCCAAAGCGGAAGCCCTCCGCGTCGCCCTTCTCCCCTCAGTGGCCACGCTGTCATCATACCTTTCACTACAGTGTCATAAACAGCAAGTGCAGTCTCAGCACTTTTTTTTTCTTGGCCATACCACTCAGCCTGTGGGATCTTGGGTCCCCGATCAGGGACTGAACCCAGGCCCCGGCAGTGAGTGAGGTGAATCTCAGCCTAGGGAATGCCCACATTCTCAGCAGTTTTGTTTTAAACCCTGTCTTATCTTTTAAAGAGACTGAAGCAATGAGAAAAAATGCTGAAAGTCACCTCGTTTCCACACAGAAAGGATCAGGGGAACCTGAGTCTGTGCCTCCCAAGTTTGCCTTTCAAACTGCACCCAGCTCCAGCTTCCCACCTCTCTTCCCCCCGGGCTTGGATAAGTCCGGTACTTTTTACGTTTGTCATCATTTCAACAACTGTGGGGCCTCCCGACGGTGCTTGCGGAGGTCTGCGGGTCTGAGTGTGTGTGAGCTCCTGTACTTTATTTCGGTTAACCTGTGAGGGTGATGGAGAAAGAAATGGCAACCCACTCCAGTGTTCTTTCCTGGAGAATCCCAGGGACTGGGGAGCCTGGTGGGCTGTTGTCTATGGGATCGCATAGAGTCGGACACGACTGAAGCGACTTAGCAGCAGCAGCAGTGAGGGTGATAATTACTCTCAGGCGAGGGGCTCCAAGGTCGAGGGGATTGGAATTTCAGACCCAACCAACCAGCCAGAACCCAGATGGTCCTGCACGAACGTCCCTGAAGATGCCCCAGGCGGCCCCACCGTGTCTGCATCTGGGGTCTGGGGCTCAGGAGGGGAGGGTCCCCATTTGCCGACTGAATTTTCTGCAGACGCCGTGTGTGCAGACCCTTCCCCAGCCGTGAAAGAACTGGGGGCTGGTCCTGCTGGGGGAGAGCATGTGGGCAGGTGTGTGGCCCACAGATCCCATGCAGAGGCCCTCTGGGGCCTCGGGGTAGGAGGAGGAGGGACCGTGGACCAGAGGGAGGCCCCTGCCCACCGCGGCGGGGCCTGCGTGTGAGCCTCAGGGCAACCCAAGCCCCGAGCGAGACTGGGGCCCTCAGCCCGCCGTCTCCAGTCAGACCCCACGACCCGGCAGCGGCCGGAGGCCGCTCCCGCGCCCTGCTGACTCGAGTGGATGCAGAGGAGGCTAACGACCAGCCTTTTCAGGCGATTTACTTCACGGCCCTGTTCCCTTACCTGGTCCTCACGGTCTTCCTGGTCAGAGGGCTCACGCTGCCCGGGGCGGTGCAAGGACTGACCTACCTGTTCACCCCTGACGTAAGTGGGCCCGACACCCAAGCTCCCGCACAGGCCCAGGCTCAGGAAACATAAGCTGGGGCCCCCTCGGCCACGGGAGCAGAGAGACGGCCACAGGGCGGGGCGGCCCGGTGTCTCAGGGGTCAGGCTTGCAGGGCGGGGAGCAGAGGAGAGCGTGGCCCGGGATGTGGGGGCGTGTGAACTGGGGGTGCGGGCAGAGGCCTGCTGGGGACCTCGGCGTGCCCTGCAGGGTCCCAGACCCCACGTCTCTGAGGGGCTTGTCCAGGAACACGAGCCCGCCAGGAGAGGAGCCACGGGGCCGTTCCACGGCCTCTGGAACCCCAGGGGCTGCACAGCTCAGCCCCCCGTCTCCCAGGCCAGGCCCCGGGTGGGTGCGTAGGTGGGGTCTGTGGGTCCCCAGTGGGAGCACCAACCCTGTGTGCAGGGGGCCCCGCCCGGCCCGCGAGTCCTCGAAACCCCCAGCCTGCAGGGAGCTGAACAACCCTCAGATCTGACTCCCAGCCCCGAGAGGGCCGTCCTCCTGTGGGGGCCCAGGGGGCATTCCGCATCAAAAGCGGGGAGCCCAGACTGGCCGTGCCAGCGCTCATGCTCCTCACGCGTGGTTCCAAGCTGTCTCGGAGCCTGGGTGGGCACATGGCTCCTGGGAGCGTCCCAGGGACGCTGGGCACGGTCTGGACCAGGAGGCACCGGGCTGGGAGGCTTGTCTGCGGACCACGGGTCCCCGTCCCCCTCCAGCTGCGGGTCCTGCAGAATCCCCGGGTGTGGCTGGACGCAGCCACCCAGATATTCTTCTCCCTGTCCCTGGCCTTCGGAGGACACATCGCTTTTGCCAGCTACAACCCGCCCAGGTAGGCTGGGGCTGCGGCCAGGGGCCGCGCTGCTGAGGGCACACCGAGCAGCTTGCTGTGACATCCTTCCTGGAACGCGGGGTCAACCGGTGCGAGCCTCTGATAAGCACAAGCTCTCGGGTTTCGGCAATCACTGAGTCACCCCGAGGGCTGGGAGGCTGCGGCCCTCTGAAGCAGCCTGCAGCAAGTTCTGGAGCAGCTGCCGGAAGGCAACTGGGGTCATCGACGCCAGAACAAGGCCATAACCGGGGGCTGCCCGTGTGACTCATATGGCCGTAAAAGCAGAAATGCAGCCTGTCAGCCTCCCAGCACCAACAGACGCCCGGGCGCCCGCCTCCCCACGCCGCCCGAGCGCTAGCGCGGCTCATAAACACACTGCACGAGCGATGACGCGCTGATAGCAGCTGCCGCGCGGGTCCGCGGGGGCCCGTGGGTGCGCAGGGGGTGGAGGCCTCCAGTGGTCGCTCCTGTGGGCGCGCGGGTCCGCGGGGGCAGCGGGCGTGCGGGTCCGTGGGGGCACGTGGGTGCGCGGGGGGCGGGGGCCTCCGGTGGTCGCTCCTGCTGAGCTTCTGCCGCAGCTCTTGCACGGCCACCGCTACTGTGCGTTTCTCGTCTGGAGACCAGGCACCCACAGCCAGGGCCCCCAGCTCACTCCCGCCCTGAGGCCGCGGAGGAGACGGGCCCTGAGGGTTGGCACCAGCAGCAGCCTTGAGCTGGGGTCCTGGCGGGGGTTGTGGGGAGGGGCGGCAGACCCAGAGCGGCGGCCTGCCCCAGGCCTCCTCCCCGGGGCCCTAAGGCCGCGTGTCTGCACAGGAACAACTGCAGGCGGGACGCTGTGAGCATCGCGCTGGTGAACAGCATGACGTCCCTCTACGCGTCCATTGCTGTCTTTTCTGTCTTGGGGTTCAAGGCAGCCAGCGACCACGGGCAGTGCCTGGACCGGTGAGCGGGGCCCTCAGGCGCTGAGGAGTCGGAGAGGGGGGTGGTCCGCCTGGAACCGGGGCCAGGACCCGAGCTGGAGGTTGGGTCTTGGCCGGGAAGACAGGTTCCGATGAGGGAATTGTGGACTGGTTGGACCCCCGTCCAACGGCCGGTAACCTGACGGGAGGAGGGGCACACGCAGAAACGGGGGAGGAGGCAGGGGCCGCAGGGAGGCCTCAGGCACAGCCGGGGCCCCTCCCCTGGGCCGTGGGGGACCCCAGCCCTGCCCACACCTCGTCCTGGACTCCCTGCTCGAGAGCTAGGAGGTGACATGTCCTGCGGCTTCCAGTCGCCCAGGCTGGGTCATTTCTCACCACAGTCCAGGAGCTGGCCCTTGAGGACGGCCCCGAGGGGGATGTCACTGTGTGGGATGGATGGCCCGGTGGCCTCCCGACGCAGGTTCCCGGGCGGGACCCACCAGAGGGGCACAAGCCCGCCCTCCGCCTGCTGCTGCAGGTCCAGAGCAGAGGCCCCCGGCGGCCAGCGCCCCGGGCCCGCTCCCAGGGTGGCGGGTCGTGCCGGGTCCCTGCGGCCCGCGGCCCACCTGTGCGGGCCCTGCCGGCTCCAGGCCCCGTGCAGGAGTGCCGGGACAGCAGCCCCGTGAGCTACTTCTGGTACCGGCGGACCCTGAACGTCTCGGCCGACATCAGCGACGGCGGCCCGGTCCAGTGGCGGCTGCTGCTCTGCCTGGCGGTCTCCTGGGCCATCGTGTACCTGTGCGTCATCAGGGGCATCGAGACCACCGGGAAGGTGAGCCTGCGGCAGCCCTGCCCGGGACCCCCGGCCCCCGAGGGCCCCTCCTCACTTCCAGCTCCTCGGCCTCTGGGGCTCGGGGGTTCTGTTCGTGTCCCTGGAGAGCTGGGCTCCTCTCACCGCGAGGTGAGCCTCCCCGGCTCGGGGACAGTCTGTTCTGAGATCCTCTCTGATGTTAGAACAGCCGTTTCAGCTTCTTTGACTAAATCAACGTTTTCTCCAGCTCTTTTTCTTTCTGTCTGTTTGGGTCTTTGTGTTTAAAGTGTGATTCTGGTAGACAGCACGCAGCTGGGTCGTGCTTTCTACCCAGTCTGACGGTCCCCGTCTGTTTCACTTGGGGTGGTCAGACCATCGACACTGACTGTGGCCGTCGATCGGGCTGGTGTGGGCCGTCGCCCTTCACTGATTTTCTGCTCATCCCCTCTGCTCCTTGTTCCCGCTCCACTCTTCCTCTGAGCTGTTTTGGATGCCGCCCGATGTCCTTTGCTCGGGGGCTGTAACTCGCTGGTTGGATTTGGGGCTGCAGCCCACGCTGTCTCCCAGCAACGCTGCGCCAGGCCAAAGCGGAAGCCCTCCGCGTCGCCCTTCTCCCCTCAGTGGCCACGCTGTCATCGTACCTTTCACTACAGTGTCATAAACAGCAAGTGCAGTCTCAGCACTTTTTTTTTCTTGGCCATACCACTCAGCCTGTGGGATCTTGGGTCCCCGATCAGGGACTGAACCCAGGCCCCGGCAGTGAGTGAGGTGAATCTCAGCCTAGGGAATGCCCACATTCTCAGCAGTTTTGTTTTAAACCCTGTCTTATCTTTTAAAGAGACTGAAGCAATGAGAAAAAATGCTGAAAGTCACCTCGTTTCCACACAGAAAGGATCAGGGGAACCTGAGTCTGTGCCTCCCAAGTTTGCCTTTCAAACTGCACCCAGCTCCAGCTTCCCACCTCTCTTCCCCCCGGGCTTGGATAAGTCCGGTACTTTTTACGTTTGTCATCATTTCAACAACTGTGGGGCCTCCCGACGGTGCTTGCGGAGGTCTGCGGGTCTGAGTGTGTGTGAGCTCCTGTACTTTATTTCGGTTAACCTGTGAGGGTGATGGAGAAAGAAATGGCAACCCACTCCAGTGTTCTTTCCTGGAGAATCCCAGGGACTGGGGAGCCTGGTGGGCTGTTGTCTATGGGATCGCATAGAGTCGGACACGACTGAAGCGACTTAGCAGCAGCAGCAGTGAGGGTGATAATTACTCTCAGGCGAGGGGNATGGAGAAAGAAATGGCAACCCACTCCAGTGTTCTTTCCTGGAGAATCCCAGGGACTGGGGAGCCTGGTGGGCTGTTGTCTATGGGATCGCATAGAGTCGGACACGACTGAAGCGACTTAGCAGCAGCAGCAGTGAGGGTGATAATTACTCTCAGGCGAGGGGCTCCAAGGTCGAGGGGATTGGAATTTCAGACCCAACCAACCAGCCAGAACCCAGATGGTCCTGCACGAACGTCCCTGAAGATGCCCCAGGCGGCCCCACCGTGTCTGCATCTGGGGTCTGGGGCTCAGGAGGGGAGGGTCCCCATTTGCCGACTGAATTTTCTGCAGACGCCGTGTGTGCAGACCCTTCCCCAGCCGTGAAAGAACTGGGGGCTGGTCCTGCTGGGGGAGAGCATGTGGGCAGGTGTGTGGCCCACAGATCCCATGCAGAGGCCCTCTGGGGCCTCGGGGTAGGAGGAGGAGGGACCGTGGACCAGAGGGAGGCCCCTGCCCACCGCGGCGGGGCCTGCGTGTGAGCCTCAGGGCAACCCAAGCCCCGAGCGAGACTGGGGCCCTCAGCCCGCCGTCTCCAGTCAGACCCCACGACCCGGCAGCGGCCGGAGGCCGCTCCCGCGCCCTGCTGACTCGAGTGGATGCAGAGGAGGCTAACGACCAGCCTTTTCAGGCGATTTACTTCACGGCCCTGTTCCCTTACCTGGTCCTCACGGTCTTCCTGGTCAGAGGGCTCACGCTGCCCGGGGCGGTGCAAGGACTGACCTACCTGTTCACCCCTGACGTAAGTGGGCCCGACACCCAAGCTCCCGCACAGGCCCAGGCTCAGGAAACATAAGCTGGGGCCCCCTCGGCCACGGGAGCAGAGAGACGGCCACAGGGCGGGGCGGCCCGGTGTCTCAGGGGTCAGGCTTGCAGGGCGGGGAGCAGAGGAGAGCGTGGCCCGGGATGTGGGGGCGTGTGAACTGGGGGTGCGGGCAGAGGCCTGCTGGGGACCTCGGCGTGCCCTGCAGGGTCCCAGACCCCACGTCTCTGAGGGGCTTGTCCAGGAACACGAGCCCGCCAGGAGAGGAGCCACGGGGCCGTTCCACGGCCTCTGGAACCCCAGGGGCTGCACAGCTCAGCCCCCCGTCTCCCAGGCCAGGCCCCGGGTGGGTGCGTAGGTGGGGTCTGTGGGTCCCCAGTGGGAGCACCAACCCTGTGTGCAGGGGGCCCCGCCCGGCCCGCGAGTCCTCGAAACCCCCAGCCTGCAGGGAGCTGAACAACCCTCAGATCTGACTCCCAGCCCCGAGAGGGCCGTCCTCCTGTGGGGGCCCAGGGGGCATTCCGCATCAAAAGCGGGGAGCCCAGACTGGCCGTGCCAGCGCTCATGCTCCTCACGCGTGGCTCCAAGCTGTCTCGGAGCCTGTGTGGGCACATGGCTCCTGGGAGCGTCCCAGGGACGCTGGGCACGGTCTGGACCAGGAGGCACCGGGCTGGGAGGCTTGTCTGCGGACCACGGGTCCCCGTCCCCCTCCAGCTGCGGGTCCTGCAGAATCCCCGGGTGTGGCTGGACGCAGCCACCCAGATATTCTTCTCCCTGTCCCTGGCCTTCGGAGGACACATCGCTTTTGCCAGCTACAACCCGCCCAGGTAGGCTGGGGCTGCGGCCAGGGGCCGCGCTGCTGAGGGCACGCCGAGCAGCTTGCTGTGACATCCTTCCTGGAACGCGGGGTCAACCGGTGCGAGCCTCTGATAAGCACAAGCTCTCGGGGTTCGGCAATCACTGAGTCACCCCGAGGGCTGGGAGGCTGCGGCCCTCTGAAGCAGCCTGCAGCAAGTTCTGGAGCAGCTGCCGGAAGGCAACTGGGGTCATCGACGCCAGAACAAGGCCATAACCGGGGGCTGCCCGTGTGACTCATATGGCCGTAAAAGCAGAAATGCAGCCTGTCAGCCTCCCAGCACCAACAGACGCCCGGGCGCCCGCCTCCCCACGCCGCCCGAGCGCTAGCGCGGCTCATAAACACACTGCACGAGCGATGACGCGCTGATAGCAGCTGCCGCGCGGGTCCGCGGGGGCCCGTGGGTGCGCAGGGGGTGGAGGCCTCCAGTGGTCGCTCCTGTGGGCGCGCGGGTCCGCGGGGGCAGCGGGCGTGCGGGTCCGTGGGGGCACGTGGGTGCGCGGGGGGCGGGGGCCTCCGGTGGTCGCTCCTGCTGAGCTTCTGCCGCAGCTCTTGCACGGCCACCGCTACTGTGCGTTTCTCGTCTGGAGACCAGGCACCCACAGCCAGGGCCCCCAGCTCACTCCCGCCCTGAGGCCGCGGAGGAGACGGGCCCTGAGGGTTGGCACCAGCAGCAGCCTTGAGCTGGGGTCCTGGCGGGGGTTGTGGGGAGGGGCGGCAGACCCAGAGCGGCGGCCTGCCCCAGGCCTCCTCCCCGGGGCCCTAAGGCCGCGTGTCTGCACAGGAACAACTGCAGGCGGGACGCTGTGAGCATCGCGCTGGTGAACAGCATGACGTCCCTCTACGCGTCCATTGCTGTCTTTTCTGTCTTGGGGTTCAAGGCAGCCAGCGACCACGGGCAGTGCCTGGACCGGTGAGTGGGGCCCTCAGGCGCTGAGGAGTCGGAGAGGAGGGTGGTCCGCCTGGAACCGGGGCCAGGACCCGAGCTGGAGGTTGGGTCTTGGCCGGGAAGACAGGTTCCGATGAGGGAATTGTGGACGGGTTGGACCCCCGTCCAACGGCCGGTAACCTGACGGGAGGAGGGGCACACGCAGAAACGGGGGAGGAGGCAGGGGCCGCAGGGAGGCCTCAGGCACAGCCGGGGCCCCTCCCCTGGGCCGTGGGGGACCCCAGCCCTGCCCACACCTCGTCCTGGACTCCCTGCTCGAGAGCTAGGAGGTGACATGTCCTGCGGCTTCCAGTCGCCCAGGCTGGGTCATTTCTCACCACAGTCCAGGAGCTGGCCCTTGAGGACGGCCCCGAGGGGGATGTCACTGTGTGGGATGGATGGCCCGGTGGCCTCCCGACGCAGGTTCCCGGGCGGGACCCACCAGAGGGGCACAAGCCCGCCCTCCGCCTGCTGCTGCAGGTCCAGGGCAGCTCGTGGACGCTGGCCTTGTCAGCAGTGTCGACAAGGCACAGGGGGATGCCTGCCATGACCCCCCGGCCACACGGGTGAGGAGGGGCAGCCGGCCACACGCCGGGCACAGCAGAGCACGCGCGCGGCTAGGGGCCCCGAGAGGCCGCAGTGGCCGCGCCTGGGCAGCAGCATCCCCCAAGGCCAGCTCTTCCCGCCGCTCCCCCGAGACGCCCAGAGAACAGAGCCGCAGAGCGGCACCACGGGGCTCCCCCATGGCCGCACCTCGGGCGGCATCACCGCCTTCTCGCTGCGCTAGGGTCACTAGACAGCGCCGACACAGCAAGATCACAGATGGAACACACACACTCGAGAAAGCCGCGGCCCCACCAGCCTCGGGGCTCGTCCACGGCCCTGGGGGCAGAGCGCCCCGCGCCTGGCAGGAACGGGCGCGTCGGCCACCCCAGACACCTCTGCAAAGGGCTTTGGGACTCTGCGGGATGAGGTGACAAGCACGTTCTAGCAAGCAGAACCGGCCAGCACAGACGCCCCATGGCATCTGAGCCGTGAGCCCTGAGACGGACGTGGAGCTGTGAGGAGCTGGAGACCACCCCCGCTGGGGAGATTGGAGCCCACAGGCCAGGGGGCAGGCGGGGACATGGCCCGTTTGTGCCCTGGCCCTCGAGGCCAGACAGCCTGTGCCCCCCATGTGTGCATGAGACCCCAGGCGCCCCCCAGAGCCCGCCCCTCCGGGGCCGCTCACCCAGCCTCCCCACCCCGCAGAAACGTCCTCCACCTCATCAACGCCTTCGACCTGCCTGAGCAGAGCGTGTCCAGGGACGGCTACGCTGCAGCCCTGGCACGCCTGAACGCCTCGCAGCCGGCACGGGTGGCCGGGCTCCCCCTGGAGGCCTGCCGCCTGGAGGACTTCCTGGACAAGGTACGCAGGGGCCCCGGCGGGGCTGCAGGCGGCTGCAGGCATTGACCAGGGGTTGGGGTGAGCCCTGGGGCCTAAACGTAGCGCCTCTGACAGGCCCTGCTCTGCAGGCTGGGTCCGGGTGGGGAGAGTGGGCCTTGGGGCTGCCTAGAGCCCAGGGAGAGGGGCGGGAGCACAGCCCTGGAGCCAGGCCACGCCGGCCGACGTGGGGCAGGGACAGTGGCTGGGGGCGGATAGGCCCCTGTGGGCAGCTGTTGAATGGGCTCCTGAGCCCCAGGCCCAGGGGCGCACGTCCCCCACCGAGGGTGATTTGTATGTGGTAACACGGCCTGAACGGGGCAGGGTCAACTCTGCCTGACCCAGGAGGGTGCCCTGGCCTTCCAGCAGGGAGTGTGAGGGCGGGTGTGCATCCTGGCATGGCCCTTGCTGGCACACGCGTGTGTCCTGGAAGGGGGCGTCTGGTGCACACGTGTCCTGGCTGGGCTGGGGTGCTGGCACACACGTGTGTCCCGGGGGGCATGCTGGCACACTTGTGTCCCGGGAGGGTGTGCTGGCCCACATGTGTGTCCCGGGGGGCGTTCTGGCCCATGCGTGTGTCCGGGGGGGCGTGCTGGCCTATGAATATGTCCTGGGGGGCGTGCTGGCTCATGCATGTGTCCCGGGGTGGGGTGTTCTGGCCCACATGTGTGTCCCTGGGGGGCATTCTGGCCCACGTGTGTGTTCTGGGGCGTGCTGGCACACACATGTGTCCTGGGGGGTCATGCTGGCACACACGTGTCCCGGGGGTGTGTGCTGGCCCACGCATGTGTCCTGGGGCTGTGCTGGCACACGCATATGTCCTGGAGGGGCGTGTTGGCCCATACGTGAGTTCCGGGGGCGTGCTGGCCCACGCGTGTGTCCCAGGGGGGTCATGCTGGCCCACGCGTGTGTCCCAGGGGTGTGCTAGCCCATGCGTGTGTCCCGGGGGCGCATGCTGGCTCACACGTGTGTCCCGGGGGCACGTGCTGGCCCACGCGTGTGTCCCGGGGGGGGCGTGCTGGCCCACGCGCGTGTCCTGGGGGCGGGGGGCGTGCTGGCCCACGCGTGTGTCCCGGGGGCATGCTGGCCCACGTGTGTCCCGGGGGGGCATGCTGGCCCACGCGCGTGTCCCGGGGGTGCGTGCTGGCCCACGCGTGTGTCCCGGGGGCGTGCTGGCCCACGCGTTCCGTGTTGTAGAGTGCCTCGGGCACGGGCCTGGCCTTCATCGTCTTCACGGAGGCCGTGCTCCACATGCCCGGCTCGCCGGTCTGGGCTGTGCTCTTCTTTGCGATGCTGTTCAGCCTGGGCCTGTCGTCCATGTTCGGGAACATGGAGAGCGTCATCACGCCGCTCCTGGACCTGGGGGTCATGCCCAGGAGGGTCCCCAAGGAGGTGCTGACAGGTGAGTGTGCAGCCAGGCCTCCTCGCCGGATGTCAGGTGAGCCTCCCCCAGGGAGGCTCGAGGGCTGGTCCCTGCAACTCGGGCTGACCCCCCAGGGCCAGGGAGCACGGGCAGGCTCTGTGTCCCGCATGGCCCCGGGGGTGTCCTCCAGGCCGGGGTGCACTGGAGACGCCTGACGGGTCGTGTCCAGGCCTGGCCTGCCTGCTGTGCTTCCTCATGGCCACCTGCTTCACGCTGCGGTCGGGGAGCTACTGGCTGGAGATCTTCGACCAGTACGCCGCAGCCCTGAACCTGATCCTCCTGGCGTTCTTCGAGGCAGTCGGGGTTGTTTATGTTTATGGGATGAAGCGGTGAGTCAGCCGCCTGGCCCGCCCCTCTGTTCCCGGCGTCCCCCGGTCCCTGCGTGGGCCTCAGGCAGTGGTGGGCGACAGGAGCCATCTGAGGTCCCCCCAGTGAGCCTGCCCACAGGCACAGCCTGGCACCACCGCCCGGCTATGCGGAGGCCAGGGACTGAACAGTGGTCTCCGCTTCCTGCGGGAGCCCCCTGTGTCCAAGCACAGGAGGACCCAGGGCAGGAGGGCCTGCCCAAAGCACCACGAGCCAGCCGCCCCTGGAGGCCTCCGAGGAGGCCCAGCAGCGCTCCACCACCCTCACCCACACCTGCACTCACACCTGCACACACCCACACCTGCACTCACACCTGCACACAACACACACCTGCACTCACACCTGCACACACACACCTGCAGTCACACCTGCACACACCCACACCTGCACTCACACCTGCACACACCCACACCTGCACTCACACCTGCACACACCCACACCTGCACTCACACCTGCACACACCCACACCTGCACTCACACCTGCACACACCCACACCTGCACTCACACCTGCACACACCCACACCTGCACTCACACCTGCACACACCCACACCTGCACTCACACCTGCACACACCCACACCTGCACTCACACCTGCACACACCCACACCTGCACTCACACCTGCACACACCCACACCTGCACTCACACCTGCACACACCCACACCTGCACTCACACCTGCACACACCCACACCTGCACTCACACCTGCACACACCCACACCTGCACTCACACCTGCACACACCCACACCTGCACTCACACCTGCACACACCCACACCTGCACTCACACCTGCACACACCCACACCTGCACTCACACCTGCACACACCCACACCTGCACTCACACCTGCACACACCCACACCTGCACTCACACCTGCACACACCCACACCTGCACTCACACCTGCACACACCCACACCTGCACTCACACCTGCACACACCCACACCTGCACTCACACCTGCACACACCCACACCTGCACTCACACCTGCACACACCCACACCTGCACTCACACCTGCACACACCCACACCTGCACTCACACCTGCACACACCCACACCTGCACTCACACCTGCACACACCCACACCTGCACTCACACCTGCACACACCCACACCTGCACTCACACCTGCACACACCCACACCTGCACTCACACCTGCACACACCCACACCTGCACTCACACCTGCACACACCCACACCTGCACTCACACCTGCACACACCCACACCTGCACTCACACCTGCACACACCCACACCTGCACTCACACCTGCACACACCCACACCTGCACTCACACCTGCACACACCCACACCTGCACTCACACCTGCACACAACACACACCTGCACCCACACCTGCACTCACACCTGCACACACACACACCTGCACTCACACCTGCACACACACACCTGCAGTCACACCTGCACACACCCACACCTGCACTCACACCTGCACACACACACACCTGCACTCACACCTGCACACACACACACCTGCAGTCACACCTGCACACACACACCTGCAGTCACACCTGCACACACCCACACCTGCACTCACACCTGCACACAACACACACCTGCACTCACACCTGCACACACACACCTGCAGTCACACCTGCACACACCCACACCTGCACTCACACCTGCACACACACACACCTGCAGTCACACCTGCACACACCCACACCTGCACTCACACCTGCACACAACACACACCTGCACTCACACCTGCACACACACACCTGCAGTCACACCTGCACACACCCACACCTGCACTCACACCTGCACACACACACACCTGCAGTCACACCTGCACACACCCACACCTGCACTCACACCTGCACACAACACACACCTGCACTCACACCTGCACACACACACCTGCAGTCACACCTGCACACACCCACACCTGCACTCACACCTGCACACACACACACCTGCAGTCACACCTGCACACACCCACACCTGCACTCACACCTGCACACAACACACACCTGCACTCACACCTGCACACACACACCTGCAGTCACACCTGCACACACCCACACCTGCACTCACACCTGCACACACACACACCTGCAGTCACACCTGCACACACCCACACCTGCACTCACACCTGCACACAACACACACCTGCACTCACACCTGCACACACACACCTGCAGTCACACCTGCACACACCCACACCTGCACTCACACCTGCACACACACACACCTGCAGTCACACCTGCACACACCCACACCTGCACTCACACCTGCACACAACACACACCTGCACTCACACCTGCACACACACACCTGCAGTCACACCTGCACACACCCACACCTGCACTCACACCTGCACACACACACACCTGCAGTCACACCTGCACACACCCACACCTGCACTCACACCTGCACAAACACACACCTGCACTCACACCTGCACACACACACCTGCAGTCACACCTGCACACACCCACACCTGCACTCACACCTGCACACACACACACCTGCAGTCACACCTGCACACACCCACACCTGCACTCACACCTGCACACACACACACCTGCACTCACACCTGCCACCGTGCCAGATGGGGACCCTAGAGGTTGTGACCCTGACTTTTGTTCTAAGAGCTCCTGGGAGGCCCTGAATGCAAGCCTCCATGCTGCTCTAGAGGGACAGCGGGCTTGTCCCCAGGGACACGCCCACAGATCCAGTAGTGGCGTGACGGACAGTGCACCCCTGGACTCAGGGGGCCACGGGGACTCAGAAGGGGACCCTCAGGCGGCCTGCGGAGGAGAGCTGGGAGGGGCGGGACAGGCAGGGGCTCGGGGCGGGGTCCAGAGCGGCTGCAACCCCTTCCCATGTGTGGTGGCCGCTGCACGTCCTGGGCCTCTCTTCCTGCCCTGGGGCTCCAGTCAGGTGTCATATCCCCCCCACAGTTGGTGGGGGCTTCTCTGTGCTCGCAGAGCTGGAGCCCCCCGACCAGGGCCAGACCCACATGTCCTGCTGCTCCCTGGGCTGGGTTCAGTGACCCCTTGGGCCTTTCCCATCCATTGACCTGGGGGCAGGGCGAGTCCTCACCAGAACCCAGATGGCCACCTCGTCCAGGGGCTACTTGGGAAGACAGGGGATGGAGGTCAGAGTGGAAGTGAGGACAGTCCCTTGGGCCACATCCTGGTGGACAAAGACTGCCGGCCGAGCAGACAGGGCCTGAGCCCAGGCTCTGTGGCAGGTTCTGCGATGATGTAGCCTGGATGACCGGGAGGCGGCCCGGCTTCTACTGGCAGGCCACCTGGAAGGTCGTGAGCCCCCTGCTGCTGCTGACCATCTTCGTGGCCTACATTGCCCTCCTGGCCAGCTCCCCGCCGCGCTATAAGGCCTGGAACCCCCGATACGTAAGTCCTTTGGGTGGGGGGATGACCCCGGAACCCAAGACCCAGCCTGACCCACCCCCAGTGCCCACCAGGGACATCTGTGCCCTGGGGCCCATGCAGGCTGCTTTTTCCCTGAGACCCCAGGTCCCTGGCCCTTGATGTCCCCTGGGGCATCGGTGCTGACTCCAGCAGCCCCAGTGACCTTGGGGCTGACCTTGGGCGAGGGCCTCGCTCAGCGGCGGGAGAGCAGGTGCAGGTTCCACACTCCGGTGACCCTGCAGGCCCCTGCAGCCCCTCCCCGGGGACGGGGCTTCCAGGCCACATGCCCCACGTGCCATGGGGCCAGCTCTGCAGACGCCCAGCCAGTCTCGGACGGGACCAGCCATCGAGCCAGCCAGAGCGCAGGGTGTGGCCTGGACTCTTGGCCCCAGGCTGCGCGCTGAGACCGTGAGCTCCACCAGCCTGCCTTCCATCTGCCAGCTCAGAGCCGCCCCTTCTCCGGGGTGTGGATGCAGCCGGTTCTAAAATCTCCCCAGAAAGCAGCTGCCCCACACGGCCAGGCCGGCATAGGAGGAATGGCACCTTCTCCTGGGGGCTTCAGCCCTGTTAGATTCACCACGGGCCTGGGGTCGGGCAGGTGGTGCTCCCCTCACGGAGGGAGCACGGAGTCTGACTGGGCCTTGTGGCCCTTCGGGTGGTCCAGGGTGGCTCTCCCCAGAACGCAGGACCTCAGGTCCCTGGCCTGCCTCTCGGAGCCTAACCCCACGGGTGGCTTGGCCGGCCAAGTCCCCGAAACTTCAGCTGCCAGGTGCCCACTGCCAGGGAGCGGCCCTGGCCACGTGCCTTTCCCTCCACCCACCCTGGGGGCCCTGACAGAGGAGGAGATGGGCTGAGCCGCCCCCCACGCTCACGGCCCCTGGGGCCGAGGGCCAGCCTCCTCCACGCAGGGAGCACACGTGGGGCGATTGCCTGCTTCCCGGATGCCCCCCTCACGCCTCGTGTCCTGCAGGAGCAGTTCCCCTTGCGGCAGGAGAAGCCCTACCCGGGCTGGGTGCTGGCCGCCTGTGCGCTCCTGTCCTTCCTGCCCGCCCTGTGGGTCCCGGTGGTGGCGCTGGGCCAGCTGCTCGCCCGGTGCAGAGAGAAGATGCGGGACCCGCCGCAGGACGGACGCCCAAAGCTGCAGGGTGGCAGGGCCTGCTGAGCACGGGGCCGGGGTGGCGGGGAGGCCTGCCTGTGCCACAGCCAGGGTGGCACCAATACACGCACACTCAGCCCTGAGGGCCTGCGGTCGTTGTTCCCGACGCTGTCTTGCCCTCCAGACCTGCTCACGGCACCGCCCGGCTCCCACGTCAGTCCACGCTCCTCTCCAAATGGGCCAAGTCCGCTGTCCGCCTCCTGGGCCCTGTGGCTGGCGGTTCTGCATGGGGCCCTCAGGGAGGCCGTGCACTGAGTCCATGGGCAAAACGTTGGTGGTAGGGGGAGGGGCGTCTGGGAAGGCCCACTCGCACCCCACCCCGGATGGACAGCGTGAGGCCCGGCCATCTGCAAGGAAGGCCGCACGGCGGGGATGGAGGCCCGGCCCACAGAAGCACCACTCTCTACCTGAGCCCTGGTCCCAGGGAGGGTCTATCCTGGGTGTGCGTGATGGGGACCTCGGGGCACCTGGTGCACAGAAAATTGTCCTGGAAGCACGGGCCGCTCCCCTCTCCCCAAAGGCCAGGGAGCCGGGGCACCGAGATGCTAGCTGCGAGGCCGGCTCTTCGCATGCTTAGCTCAGACGCACTGCCCTTTACTCTTCCGAGACTTTCAAGTCAAGGAGGGAAGGGAAGGCCGATCTCACGCAGGTCTCCATTTTCTGCAGGGGAGGAAGGCCAGCCTCCTTCCCGAGCATGGGTCCCTCCCTGCACCAAGCCCCCTCCCAGCAGCCTCAGACAAGACCTGCCCTTTCTGGGCCCGTTCACCTCCCCCCAGCCCCCTGCACTCTGGCCCTCCTCCACCAGCCAGGGACTGTCCTGAGGGGCCCTGGACACACAGGTGGGCTCCCGGAGACCCTGCCTGTCCTCTGCGTCATGCTGCGAGTGCGGCCCTCTGCGCCCAGCCCCAGGCAGGCAAGTGCTGTCCGTGGTGCTGACCAGGCCCTGCAACATGGCCCCGTGGGAGGCCGCATGGCGCTGGGGCCCTCGGACCCCAGGAAACGGGGCCGGTCACTGCCGCCCGCCTAAGGGGAGAGGGTATTAAAGCTGGGTCAGCACAAGTTTGCCGCCGAGTGAGCCCTAAGCCGCATGGGGTGGGCGGGGCCTGCACTTCACCCCCGTGGAAGCACCAACACGGCGTCTGCCTCAGCCCCTCCTCCACGCGGGGGACCCCGGGCTCACACTAGCCCAACCGGGAGGCGGGTCCAGATCACGTCCCACTGCCAGGACAGCTGATGATCGCTAACCACTGCAATGCGCCTCCGCCACGTCCGGGGCGGGCTCTCAGGCTCTGGGGTTCAGAAGCCCGGGTCCCTGTGCACACCTGGGGTCACCACCTTGCCTCCCACCAGCATTCGGAGAGCTCTGAGCTGAGGCGTCTGGGAAGCCCTCTGCCCCATACTGACCTTCACAAGTGAGCGCGCCCGGGTTGCGGCGGTGAGCGGGGGCAGGCATGTGGGGCCGGCGGGCCCCGGGTGTGGCCTGGCCCCTGCTTTCTCTCCTGCCTCCTTCTCACTCACTTCTCACCTTGACTCCGGGCAGCACACAGACCTGGGGGCACGTGAGGATCTACTTCACGTGCAGTTTAGACCTAGTGAAGTGACAGCTGATCCGTGGTGTGCAGCTCTTTCCAACACCGTGAACTGTAGCCTGTCAGGCCCCTCTGTCTATGGGATTCTCCAGGCAGGCATACTGCAGAGGGTAGCCGTTCCCTTCTCCAGGAGACCTTCCAACCCAGGGACTGAACCCAGGTCTCCCACATTGCAGGCAGGGTCTTTACCCTCTGGGCCACCAGGGAAGCCCACTTAGATCCAGGGAAGCCTGAAAAACTAGACTTCTTTCATTTGTCAGGATTCTATCATTTTTATGTTTCACTCTGAGGAACTGCATGGTGGTTTTAAAAATGATCAATCAGAAGAACGAGGTCTTAGTTGAGCCGACCAGGACATATGTCCTTTCCAAGTTTTACCCTTGAGGAAAAATACAAGTGATTGTGAGTAAAATCAGGATAAAATGCATTTAGTAGACAGTTTTAGAGGCATGGGGACGCTGAAAGCTGAGGGATGACTGGCCTTTATGGAAAGGCCAGAAAGAGGTCCGGGGCGCAGGGAGCCCACAGGGGCTGGTGGAGGTCAGCGGGACACAGCTGTGGGGTCCTGGCCCCCTTCCCCTGCCCGAAGCACCGGGCACCCTGAGCAGTGCTAAGTCCTCCCCAGAGGGGGCACTGCCAGGCGGGCGGGGGCGGTGGGCAGTCCCTCGCTGTTTCTGATGTGCGTCTGGACTTGGGACCATCATAAACGCACACACCAGCTCGATCACTCGGATGCAGCCTGCAGCAGCGGCAGTTGCCAGGCGACAGCCATAAACATGGCCGGCTGGCGCCAGGCACCGTGCTCAGCGGCAGTGGGCCGCTCCCACGGCGACCCTGACC
Organism: Oreotragus oreotragus; assembly: GCA_006410675.1. Lineage (NCBI taxonomy): Eukaryota > Metazoa > Chordata > Mammalia > Artiodactyla > Bovidae > Oreotragus > Oreotragus oreotragus. The sequence continues at coordinate 106,303 of SJYX01001061.1, read as the reverse complement.
AAGGTCCACTTGCCAGCCCCTGCCTCAGTGCGCGGCCCCACCAGCGACACCCCAGAAGGGAGCCTCAGGAATCGGCCACTGTCATCAGGGTGAGCTTGTGCTGGGCACAGGGCGCAAGGCGGCCAGCTGCCCCAGGTGGCACTGAGCTGCCTCTCCCATTCTCATGCCTGCAGGGGTCTAAGGGCAAGTACAGAGCAGGGCAGGGCAGGTCCGCTGTCCTGATGAATACTGGCAGCTCCCGACGATGGATTCTCAGGGGGGGAGGGTGCCCCACAGACCTGGGCCCAGGGGGACGTAGAGGCCTCTGACAGGGCGCTGAGGAGGGGACCCCCGCTCTTACCCAGGCCCCTCCATAACCTCACTCCCCTCTTCCTGCTGGCTGAGCCGCACGCCCACCAACGCTCCCTGACCCACCTCAGCACCCGGACCTGACCCTACGGCCACTGAAGGCTCTGCCCCACGGCCACCACAAGGGGGACGGTCCCCAGGGCAGCCTCCAACCTCCCCACCCCTCAGAGCAGCCTCAGCAGCATGTGGGACTTCAAGATTCACAGGCCCAGACCTGCTGGGCCAGAGATGGGGCAGGGGCACCTGTGTGGTCCACCCCCCAGACCAGGGACCCAGCAGCTGTGGGGCTCACCCCCCCACCAGACCAGGGACCCAGCAGCTGGGTGGCTCACACCCTGCCCCCCATCAGAGGGCTCAGGTTGAAAGCTGCCCCTCACCTCTGAGCCCCAGCCCTCCTGGGACAAGCTCTCTGGGACAGCTAGCCACCACCAGGTTAGGGGCTCGCCGCACCTCTCCCCGATCTCAGGGCCACCTGTCTGCCCAGGCCCTTCATGTGGCCCCTGAAGCACAACCCCTGGCCTCGAGCCCCGTGTGGCCCCCAGAGGTCTCACCCTCGGGGACCCGAGCGGCGCCCGAGGAGCCTCCCTCTCTGCACACCCCAGCCCAGGCCTGAGCCTTCTCTGCCCGAGTCCAGCTCAGTGGACAGAATGGCACGTGAGCAAAGGAGCCCCCGCGGTCACAAGGAAACAGGAAGGGTCACCCGAGGGTCAGGGGGCCAGCCTATGCAGACACAGGGGCTGCCGCTCGAGCCCGTCTCCCTGCCCAGGTCCAGCTCGTGGGGACAGGCTGGGGGACAAGCACCCTGGGGGAGGGCCGGGCCCACACCTGGACCCCATGTTCCCAGCCTGCGCTGTCCACTCTACGGGCCCTCTGGAAAGACACGGAGTCCGGGGTCCGCTGTGAAGGGACAGGGAGGATCGGGGGTCCTAGACCTCAGAATCTTCATGTCCACCATCTCCCAAGTGTGCATAGGGCGCGGCCAAGCCGCGGCAGGCAGGGTGGGCGCTGGGCCAGCCCACAGGGGCGTCCTCTCCGGCCCCCTGGCCCCTCCCGCCACACCCTGCCCCCAGGATAGCCCCCTCCAACTCCTGCCGGGCCAGGGACCTGGGAGCATCTGACACCCCACGGGCGCACGTGTATATGACCACAGAACCCGGTACTGACAGACACTCCTTTTAATACAAACATCCAGAGAAAAACGGCAATAAGCTGTGGAGATGGCAGGCGGAGGCTTGCTGGCCTCCTTTGCCCTGGTGATGGGGAGATGTGTATAAGAGACAGCACACACACACCTGCACTCACACCTGCACACACACCTGCACACACCCACACCTGCACTCACACCTGCACACAACACACACCTGCACTCACACCTGCACACACACACAC
>SJYX01001061.1:90346-104478 GCA_006410675.1 Oreotragus oreotragus | reverse complement strand
CCATCACCAGGGCAAAGGAGGCCAGCAAGCCTCCGCCTGCCATCTCCACAGCTTATTGCCGTTTTTCTCTGGATGTTTGTATTAAAAGGAGTGTCTGTCAGTACCGGGTTCTGTGGTCATATACACGTGCGCCCGTGGGGTGTCAGATGCTCCCAGGTCCCTGGCCCGGCAGGAGTTGGAGGGGGCTATCCTGGGGGCAGGGTGTGGCGGGAGGGGCCAGGGGGCCGGAGAGGACGCCCCTGTGGGCTGGCCCAGCGCCCACCCTGCCTGCCGCGGCTTGGCCGCGCCCTATGCACACTTGGGAGATGGTGGACATGAAGATTCTGAGGTCTAGGACCCCCGATCCTCCCTGTCCCTTCACAGCGGACCCCGGACTCCGTGTCTTTCCAGAGGGCCCGTAGAGTGGACAGCGCAGGCTGGGAACATGGGGTCCAGGTGTGGGCCCGGCCCTCCCCCAGGGTGCTTGTCCCCCAGCCTGTCCCCACGAGCTGGACCTGGGCAGGGAGACGGGCTCGAGCGGCAGCCCCTGTGTCTGCATAGGCTGGCCCCCTGACCCTCGGGTGACCCTTCCTGTTTCCTGTCTCTTATACACATCTGGGGCAGGCAAGTGTGGGGGATGGGGGGGCCAGGGGTGAGGGCGGGGCCCCCAGCAGCTGACTGCGGCAAAGGCCCAGCAGGCTGGACTCCGAGCTCAGCGGATGGAGGGGGAAGGCATGGACCGAGGGCCAGGCAGGGCGCAGGTGCACTGTCAGCGGCAGGCAGGGCCCACTCAGCCCCCGAGCCCCGCCCTGAGCCACTGGACAGATGTGTATCCTCGCTCCAGGGCAGCGGAGAGGGGCGACACCCCCCCAACTCCCTGTTCCGACGCCCAACCACCCCGCTAGGCTCTCCCACACGTCTCGCCAGGCCTGGCGGTCAGCCACTGGAGACGGATGGCCTCTGGAGGGCCACGAGGGCTCCCGTGAGGACGTGGGGGCAGCCCCGCTCCCCAGGGCTCTTGGGGCGGCCCAGGCTTCGCCGTGGAGCGGGCCCCGCCCATGGGCTCCGGAGCCCACCCCCGGCTGTGGGCAGGGCTGACGGTCAGTCCAAGACAGTCTTGAAGTCCGCGGTCAGGGCGGGGTGGGCCGCGGCCTCCAGGGCCACCCGTGTGGGTTCTGGGAGCTGCTGGTGCAGCCGGGCTTGGGCTGTGGGGGGGGGTGGACTCAGAGCCCCTGCGGGGGACGCCAGAGACCGCTGCTCACCGGGCACACTGCTGAGGCCACACGGGCACCCACGCTGGGCCGGCTGTGTGCCGGCAGGCTTGCGGGGGCGAGCCTCAGCAGGGGGAGACAACCCATCATGCCTGGAGCCACGGGGGCAGCTGGGCAGCGCCCAAGGGGACGCAGGTAGGGGGCTGGTGGGCAGATGCCGCGGGGAGAAGAGGCCCCGAGAAGGGCAGTGAGAGGCGGCGTGACCCGGCTGAGTGTGCCCTAGGTGGGGCGGGGCTGTGACCCCCAGCTCCTCGGGACTCCTGGGCCCACCCACCTGCCCGAAGGGGCCGCCTTGTGTCCCCCCACACCCACCTGTCCGGAGAGCCCCCAGCAGGCGGCTGTAGGTGGCGCGATGGCAAGCCAGCTTGTGCAGGAAGGCGTGGAAACACAGCCAATATGCGGCTTCAGACGGGAACAGGCCGGAGGCGCCCCTGGCCCCCAGCGACGCCCCTGGGGACACGCGCGACTGAGGCCCTGCCCGACGCCGTGCCGGGGAGACCGGGGCCTCCAGGCGGAGAGCATCAGTGCGCTTGTGGGACAACGCTGGGGGCGGCAAACCAGCCCTTTCATCCCAGGGGCCACCCTGATAGGAGCCCGGGGAATTCTAACAACAGATGTTTTCTTCAGCTTCTCCAAGAAACCTCCACAAAGGATAGTGACAGGAAGTCTGCACAGGCCTCACAGGCCTCACAGGCTGCACAGCCAGAACCTCGGACGGGGTCCGCAGGGCCCTGGCCAAGGCCGTGGGGGTGGGCACGGGGATGCCCCAGGAAGGCCGCGCTGAGGGCTGGTGACCCCAAAGCACATGGGGGCCCCTCTGCAGGCTCCTCCCCTGCGTGGGCAAGGGCGGCCTAGGGCCTCCTGCTGCCCGCTGGCCTGGCTGACTGAATGCCCAGGGCGCCGGGTCAGGAGGGCTGCCCGCGAGCAGGGGGGGCGTGCAGGGGAGGATCCCTGGCCGTGCCTAGGTGCCCGGTCACTCCAGGCTGGCAGCGAACGACAGGCCAGTGGGGGCCTGAGCCGCCAGCCCTGTCTCCTGCCCGCGGGGTGTGGGGGGCGTGCAGCCCCAGTCCCCGTGCCCCGCAGGCCGTCAGCCCCGGGCGCCCACGCACCTGCGTTCCTGGCTTTCAGCAGGGTGTAGCCGCGGGACGCCGTGTCTGCGATGACCTGGAGGAAGAACGCGGGGCTGCTCCCGGCCGGCTGGCGGAAGGGCAGCTGCAGCACGCAGGCGTGGAACCTGGGGGCGGCGGCCCCGTCAGGACCCGACCCCGACGCTGCCCGCGAGGGCCTCCACGGAGACCACGCAGGCCGAGCCTGGCTCGGGTCCCGGGTAGGGGTGGACGAGCCCCGGACTCCACAGGCAGCTGCCTGCGCGCCGGCTCAGCACCTGGAGGGTGGCATGGCCCCAGGGCGGAATGTTCCGGAAGCTGGTCTGTGCTGATTGGTGTGGCTTCCTGCTGCCCCTCCTGGGGGCACCTGAGGGCTGAGGGCCACTGCAGACACTGATCTCTGCTCCCTGACCTGCCCCCGGCCCGCCCTGCAGCCCTCCCCGTCGACGAGACCCGAGTGCCCCTGGGGACAGAGCAGCGTTCCCAGAGTGGACGAGGACACCAAGGACGGGGGCTGCCTCCTCGCACTAGGGAGCAGCGTGCCCCCCAGGTCCCGGGCGAGCGCGGCACTGCGGCTGAGGCCCCGTCCCCCACCAGACGCACCGGTAGGCCTGCAGCAGGAATATCTTGTAAACGTTTGTGAAAACCGTCTGGAGGCTGTTCACCTTCAGAAAGAAGAGAGAAGAAAAAGCTGGCGGCGCCTCTGGCTTTGCCTTCCCGAGTCTGCTTTACAGCCACGTCAAGCGGAGCAGGAGAAAGGGTCGCCCCGGCAAGAACCCGGCGGCCTTTCTGGGGAAATCCACCAGGTCCCCCGGGGCCCTCAGAGGCGGCCAGGCCCGTGGGAAGGGCGAGGGCAGGAGCCTGGCAGGATGATGGTCCAGGCCCCACGGGGACAAGCAAGGGCCACAAAGGCCCGGCCCAAGGGAACGAGCAGGGGACAGGCGAGGACGGCGGGGTGAGGGCTGTGGGCACACGCATGCACACAGCTGCACAAACATGCACACCCACACGCTTGGTCATGCAAACACGTGTGTGATGACTAATGCCCTCTCACACACAGGCACGTGTGCACACCCACACGCTTGGTCATGCATACACGTGTGTGATGACTAATGCCCTCTCACACACAGGCACGTGTGCACACCCACACGCTTGGTCATGCATACACGTGTGTGATGACTAATGCCCTCTCACACACAGGCACGTGTGCACACCCACACGCTTGGTCATGCATACACGTGTGTGATGACTAATGCCCTCTCACACACAGGCACGTGTGCACACCCACACGCTTGGTCATGCATACATGTGTGTGATGACTAATGCCCTTTCACACACGGGCACATGTGCACACCCACACGCTTGGTCATGCAAATACGTGTGTGATGACTAACGCCCTTTCACACACAGGCACACGTGCACACCCACACACTTGGTCATGCATACACGTGTGTGATGACTGTCCCTTCACACACAGGCACGTGTGCACATCCACACACTTGGTCATGCAAACACGTGTGTGATGACTAATGCCCTCTCACACACAGGCACACGTGCACACCCACACGCTTGGTCATGCATACACGTGTGTGATGACTAATGTCCCTTCACACACAGGCACGTGTGCACATCCACACGCTTGGTCATGCAAACACGTGTGATGACTAATGTCCCTTCACCCACAGGCACACGTGCACACCCACATGCTCAGTCACACATACACGTGTGTGATGACTGATGTCCTTTCACACACAGGCGTGCACCTGCACACCCACTCCACCAGGACCTACGACACATGGGCTGCCAGCTGCCCCCGTGCCCCACGGCCCTGACCCCCACCTGCAGGTCCAGGAAGAGCCCGTGGCACTTGAGCTGCAAAACCGCCAACAGCTTGCGACGCATGTTCCTCCCGGGCTTGAAGCCCTGGGTGAAGGTGAGACTCGCCCTGATGGACGTCCGGGCGTAACTGTGAGACAGGACAGGGTCCGGGGAAGCAAGTGTGTCCACCCCGCACTGACCCACACCTGGATGTCCCGCCCCTCGGCTACACTGATTGGCCAGGAAGGCCGCCTGTCCCCAACACGGTCACAGCTTCACGGGCAGCCAGACACGACAGTGGGCAGGTCACGACTCGCCGGCGTGGTCAGTGCGGGGACACGCAAGCGGGTGTCGGGAGCAGCAGGTGGACACAGGGAACCGTAGACGGCAAGTGTCCGCCCCGCGTCTTCCCAGGGAGTGCCCGGGGACAGCCCCCAGCCCCCTAGAAGGACTGGGCTAGCAGCGCAGGACAGGGTAGCCCCATCCAGCAGTGCCCTGAGATTGCTCGTTCCTCACAGAGCAGAGGACACGTCTGCAGCCACACTGCTCCTCAGCCCTCCATCTCTGTGCAAAGCCTGGGGCTCGCTGCACCATCCCAGGGCAGGGCTGGGGGAAGAGGGCCGGCAGGGGCTCAACCGCGTCCCCAAACTCACAGGGTGAGCCCCGCCCCCGCGGCCGTTCCGGGACAAGGCCTTTGAGAAGGTGACTGATGTCAAATGAGAGCATAAGGGGGGCCCTAACCCACGGGGATGGGGGCCCAGGAAGAGGCGCTGAGACGCTGAGCACAGGGGCCCTAACCCACGGGGACGGGGCCCAGGAAGAGGCGCTGAGACGCTGAGCACCGGGGCCCTAACCCACGGGGACGGGGCCCAGGAAGAGGCGCTGAGATGCTGAACACAGACGGTGACCACGTGGGTGCTGGGGGCGCGGACGCATCCACAAGGCCTGGAGAGGCTGCAGGAGGGATCAGCCGGCGAGGGACCAACAGAGCCGACCACGTGCCCTGAAGCCCCGTCCCTGATGGACCAGAGGGGACCAGAAACCCCAGAGCCCAGTGAGACCTGGGGCTGGTGTCCGGCAGGTCCCGCCTCTCCGGGTCACGGCCACACGCCGCCCCATGAACATGCTCATGCCCAAGTCCACTACGTGGTTCCCTTTCATGAAAAATGCTCAGAAAACCGCTGCCTCGGAGAGCCGGTCCCTGCCGCCCACCGTGTGGCTTCTGACCCCCCAGGGCCCCGGGTCCGTCGCTTACCTGGAGTGGTCGCCACGCACCTCCAGGGTGCGAGTGTCCAGCAGCAGGCCGCACCAGGGGAACAGGCAGTGGGCTGGCAGCTGCAGGGGCGCCGCGCCGCCCAGGGCTCCAGGCTCCACAGGGAAGTTCACCACCGTCTTCCGCAGGTTCACCTGGCAGCCGTACTCGGGCACACCACGCACCAGGGTCCTATGGCCGGGCGCCGCGTGAGCGCCGGACAGAAAGGGCCGCACTGGGTGTCTCAGGGGCGCTGGGCAGCGTACCCAGCGCCCAGAGAGGCAGGCGGGCTGCGGAGGGTGGGCTGGGACCGCAGGCCCCCACGGGAGGCTGGACANACACACAGGCGTGCACCTGCACACCCACTCCACCAGGACCTACGACACATGGGCTGCCAGCTGCCCCCGTGCCCCACGGCCCTGACCCCCACCTGCAGGTCCAGGAAGAGCCCGTGGCACTTGAGCTGCAAAACCGCCAACAGCTTGCGACGCATGTTCCTCCCGGGCTTGAAGCCCTGGGTGAAGGTGAGACTCGCCCTGATGGACGTCCGGGCGTAACTGTGAGACAGGACAGGGTCCGGGGAAGCAAGTGTGTCCACCCCGCACTGACCCACACCTGAATGTCCCGCCCCTCGGCTACACTGATTGGCCAGGAAGGCCGCCTGTCCCCAACACGGTCACAGCTTCACGGGCAGCCAGACACGACAGTGGGCAGGTCACGACTCGCCGGCGTGGTCAGTGCGGGGACACGCAAGCGGGTGTCGGGAGCAGCAGGTGGACACAGGGAACCGTAGACGGCAAGTGTCCGCCCCGCGTCTTCCCAGGGAGTGCCCGGGGACAGCCCCCAGCCCCCTAGAAGGACTGGGCTAGCAGCGCAGGACAGGGTAGCCCCATCCAGCAGTGCCCTGAGATTGCTCGTTCCTCACAGAGCAGAGGACACGTCTGCAGCCACACTGCTCCTCAGCCCTCCATCTCTGTGCAAAGCCTGGGGCTCGCTGCACCATCCCAGGGCAGGGCTGGGGGAAGAGGGCCGGCAGGGGCTCAACCGCGTCCCCAAACTCACAGGGTGAGCCCCGCCCCCGCGGCCGTTCCGGGACAAGGCCTTTGAGAAGGTGACTGATGTCAAATGAGAGCATAAGGGGGGCCCTAACCCACGGGGATGGGGGCCCAGGAAGAGGCGCTGAGACGCTGAGCACAGGGGCCCTAACCCACGGGGACGGGGCCCAGGAAGAGGCGCTGAGACGCTGAGCACCGGGGCCCTAACCCACGGGGACGGGGCCCAGGAAGAGGCGCTGAGATGCTGAACACAGACGGTGACCACGTGGGTGCTGGGGGCGCGGACGCATCCACAAGGCCTGGAGAGGCTGCAGGAGGGATCAGCCGGCGAGGGACCAACAGAGCCGACCACGTGCCCTGAAGCCCCGTCCCTGATGGACCAGAGGGGACCAGAAACCCCAGAGCCCAGTGAGACCTGGGGCTGGTGTCCGGCAGGTCCCGCCTCTCCGGGTCACGGCCACACGCCGCCCCATGAACATGCTCATGCCCAAGTCCACTACGTGGTTCCCTTTCATGAAAAATGCTCAGAAAACCGCTGCCTCGGAGAGCCGGTCCCTGCCGCCCACCGTGTGGCTTCTGACCCCCCAGGGCCCCGGGTCCGTCGCTTACCTGGAGTGGTCGCCATGCACCTCCAGGGTGCGAGTGTCCAGCAGCAGGCCGCACCAGGGGAACAGGCAGTGGGCTGGCAGCTGCAGGGGCGCCGCGCCGCCCAGGGCTCCAGGCTCCACAGGGAAGTTCACCACCGTCTTCCGCAGGTTCACCTGGCAGCCGTACTCGGGCACACCACGCACCAGGGTCCTATGGCCGGGCGCCGCGTGAGCGCCGGACAGAAAGGGCCGCACTGGGTGTCTCAGGGGCGCTGGGCAGCGTACCCAGCGCCCAGAGAGGCAGGCGGGCTGCGGAGGGTGGGCTGGGACCGCAGGCCCCCACGGGAGGCTGGACATGGTCCAGCTTTGTGGAGCGACCTGCTGCTTGTGATCAGGGCCCGGGGTGGCCGGTGGCAGAGGAGGGGAGCAGGGGCGCCCCAAGGCCAGCCCTGAAGCGTGAGTGGACGCTGGGACCGTACGCCAGGCTCTTGGAGCCCTGGGACTGCACCGCACGATGCCCCCCAGAAGTGCGGGGACGCACGGGAGGACCGTGTTCACACGCCTGCAGGACACAAGCCAGGAGGTGCGTGCAGAGACGCACACACAGGGGCCTCACCTGAGGAAGTCTGTGGCCCGCGTCAGGTGAGGGGTGACCAGCAGGAAGTCGTCCACCAGGCGCAGAAGCACCCTGGGCACGGAGAAGCCCCACGGTGAGGGCAGACCCTGACATGCCACACGCCCACAGACGCCATACGCCCCCGGCGTCCTCCTGGGGCAGGTGAACGGTGTCAGATGTAATGCCTGAATTCAGCCAGACGCGAATAAAGTGACCTTCTCCAGAGAAGCCAGCCACAGACCAGTGTCCGCGGGATTCAGCTCTGGCTGGGACCGGCAGGGCCCAGCAGTCGGGCTGGGAGCAGATGGGCTAGGTGCCGGCCACATGCCCTGGCCACGCTGCAAGCCACGCTCACTCCCTGCTCGAGGCCTGCTGAGCACAGCCTCCCAGCCGCGTGTACCATTCCCTGCACCCTGGAAACAGAGAGGCCCCAACAAGGCCGCGCCCGCCGCCACGGGGCCGCGAGCGCCCACACGGGGCCGCGCCCACCACCACGGGGGCCGCGCCCGCCACCACGGGGGCACACCCACTGCCACGGGGCCATGCCCTCTGCCACAGGGGCCATGCCCTCTGCCACGGGGGCCACGCCCGCCGCCACGGGGGTGTACCCTCCAACACGGGGCTGCGCCAGCCGCCACGGGGCCATGCCCTCTGCCACGGGGGCCATGCCCACCAACACGGGGGCCACGCCTGCCCGCACGGGGGTGTACCCTCCAACACGGGGCCGCGCCAGCCGCCACGGGGCCATGCCCTCTGCCACAGGGGCCATGCCCTCCGCCACGGGGGCCACGCCCGCCACCACAGGGCCGCGCCCACCACCACGGGGCCCGCGCCCGCCCGCACGGGGGTGTACCCTCCGCCACGGGGCCCGCGCCCGCCAACACGGGTGTGTACTCTCTGCCATGGGGCCTGCGCCTGCCCACACGGGGGTGTACCCTCCGCCACTGGCCTGCGCCCGCCAACACGGGGGCCACGCCTGCCAACACGGGGCCACGCCCTCCACCACGGGGCCCGCGCCCGCCAACATAGGTGTATACCCTCCGCCACGAGGCCTGCACCTGCCCACACGGGGCCGCGCTCTCCATCACGGGGCCCGCGCCCGCCAACATGGGTGTGTACCCTCCGCCATGGGGGCCGTGCCCGCCCACACGGGGGCACACCCACCGCCACGGGGCCACGTCCTCTGCCACGGGGGCTGCGCCTGCCGGCCGTACCCGTCCTGCTGGACTCCGGGGAAGAGCTTGTTTTCCATGTCCCCATAGCAGAAGCTGCACAGCAGGGTGGACAGGATGGAGCCCTGGGGGATCCCCTGACACTGGATGTAGGACCTGGGGGGCAGGATGTGGTCAGCAGGTGGGCTGGCCAAGGCGAGCCTCACGTTCACATCTACACACACACACAGGTGTGCGCACACCACTCCCACCTGGGGACGCGAATCAACACACTTGTCACACCCCCCACGAAGCCCTGCCACACGCCTGCCCGGCCACACACAGCACGATCCCACTCCACGAGGGGTGGTGGCCCTGGGGAGGAGTCAGGCTCCAGGCCTTTCCTGCAAAGAAGGACCTCCCCCGCCTGGTGCTCTTTCCACGCGTGTGCAGGCTTGTGCTCTCGTGAGAACTCGCCCCACTGCGCAGTGGGCACGCGCGCCTCCCCAGGAGTCTGTGCTGTTTTATATTTTACTGGAACTGCCTTGCCGTGAGCATTGTCGTTACTTGGAATGTAATAACAATGAAGGCACATCCTTTAAGCAGAAAGTCTCCTGAGCCAGGAGCACGTTCACGACCCCTGAGAAGGCCCCAGGGTCTAGACTGACCTCTAATGGCCGTGGCCACCAGCCCGAAGGCCGCTGGACCCAGAGGGGTCTCACACGGGCGCCACCAGAGCAGATGTGCTCTCACACACGTTAAGAGAACAACCAGCTGCCTTCTGACCCCGAGCACGTTCCGTAGGGGAGGGCCACGGGGCTGAGCGGGCAGGCGGGGCCCAGACCTACCTGCCCCCGATCTTGATGACGTGGCTGCGGACCAGGTGCAGGAAGAGGTTGAAGAGGCTGCTGCCAGACTCGTTCAGGGAGCAGCTCTGCAGAGGCAGGCAGGTGCTGGGCTGGAGTGGACACCACTCTGGGCCGGCAAGTGGCCCGGGGGAATGGGCCCACACGCAAGGAGGCGGCAGGGAGCCCCGAGGGCCCAGGCCCCGCTGGGGATCCCGAAGTGCGACCCCACAGGGCTCAGTCAGAGGCGGGTCTGCAGGGAAAGCCCTCTGCCCTCCTCCAGGAGGTGGATGCGCCTTCTTGTGGCCTCGAGGCCAACACAGAGGGAGAAGCCGGGCAGCAAAGTGCAGAGGGGCCGCAGGCAGCGGGGGTGCGGGGGGCCCGGGAGCGGGCGGTGGGGTTGCGGGAGGCCCAGGAGCGGGAGGCGGTGCCCTAAGGCAGGGGCGCGTCTGCACTGGCCAGCCCATGGGGCGCGGGTGCCCACACCCACCTGCTCGATGACCACGGCATCCCTCAGCGAGCCCGTCGCCTGCAGATGCTCCACGAGCTGCCTCAGGTACGGCTGGAAGTCTGAGAAGGTGGACACCTGCCGGCCGAGGACGGGGTGAGGCGGGTGGACACCCCGCCCCCGACAGCATGGTGCTCAGGACGGTGGTCAGAGCCTGGGGGGCTGGCCATGGCCACTGTGACCAGGGAGAAAATGCCGGGCTGCCGGGGGTGCCGGGGAGGTGCGGACACAGACGGGCTGGGGTCTTGGTTTTCGGGGTGCATCCCGCCTTTCCCCTGATCTCTCCCCATGGCCGGGATCCACTGAGCAGAAAGACTATTGGATTCAGGGCCACTAAGCAGCAAGGACGAGTTTGGGTGGACTCCGGGAGTTGGTGATGGACAGGGAGGCCTGGTGGGCTGCTATCCATGGGGGTGCAAAGAGACACGACTGAGTGACTGGACTGAACTGAAGCAGCAAGGACTGACGGCATCTCGGGGGAGCTTGCAGAGCAAGGACCCTCACTCAGGCACCGCAGGAGGCACGCCGAGCCGAGCACGTGGTCCTAGCAGCCAGGGGGCTGGGCCGGGGGCCCCTCGCAGCGGACACCGGGGAAGGGGAGTGAGGCAGGCCAGACACCACGCTGTCCGCAAGGAACCCCTGTAGGACTCAGGTCACGGTGCCACTGTCAGGGAAACACCGCCCGCCCCGGAGGGGAACTCACAAACCCAGCTACGGTTCCTATTCACAAAGTCTGGCGCTTGGTGGAAAAACAGGCCCGGGTGTGACCAAAACCTTGCACAGGACAGACAGACAGGGGAAGCCTGCCTGCGGGCCGGGGAGGCGCCAAATTTCTGGAATTTTTAAAATCAGTCAAGATAACACTGCTAACAAAACAGAGGCAAAGCGAGAGATTCAACCAGAGACGGGAACCTATGAGAAAAACCAACCTGGATTTCGAAACCTGAAAAACAGGTACCCAACCTAAGGATTGGTTAGATGAGCTTAAAACTAGAGACAGGAAAGAGCAGACGCTGCTTAGATGCGCTTAAAACTAGAGACAGGAAAGAGCAGACGCGTGAACCAGAGTCCAGACTGGAGGCGAGACGGAGACATTAAAGCATGTTCAAAACTGGCACACAGGCTGGTTCAAAACGGGCCCCAGGGACTTCCCTGCGGTCCAGTGGCTAGGACGCCAAACTCCCAAAGCAGTGGCCACGTTCAGTCCCTGGCCAGGGACTCAGTCCCCATGCTGGAACTAAGATCTGGGGCAGCCTAATTAATTAATTAAAATAAACCAGCCCCAACGTCCTGACAGAGCAGGGGTCAGGCAGACCACAGGCGGGCCGCACAAGCACAACACGGTTTCAGGCAGAGAAGCCGGGCCCATCAAAGTGAAAAGCATCTGTTCACGGAGACTCCACTTGCAACGGCAAAGGCAGGGTAGGCCGAGACAGCCTCCAGGACTGCCCAGAGGCCTGTCCCCAGAACGTGGGCGCATACCCTCAGACGACAAAGGAGGCACACGGCCCCACGTGGGGAGACTGGACAGGCGCCCCCCAATTCCCCGAGAGGACGTGCCAGCCGGGCAGCTGACACACGAGGTGCCCAGAGCCCGGTCCCCTGGACCCGCTCCCAGAGATGGGCCCAGGTGGTCCCACCGGGCGGCCTGGCCACAGGCTGCAGCCCTGCCCTTCCGGGCGCCCAACACCGCCTGCTGGACCCCCTGAGGCCCACGGGACCGCACCTGGCACCTCTCGGGCAACGTCTCCTAAAATGACACAAGCCTGGAATCCATCCCACGGGATTTGGGACGAGGGTTTATCTCCACAACAGTGCATCACAGAGCTGCTGGCAACCGCCGGGATCCACCCCCAGGCATGAACCAGCAGACACACACCCGGCGGAAGGCCAGGCCTCACCCGGTAGCATCAGAGGCCACCACATTGGGCCCCAGACCCCCGAAACCAGACTGGAGGGAGAGCATGCTTGCTTCACATCACAGAGACAGGTGAGCCTGCTGCCTGTCGGAGGAGGAGGCCTGGGGGACGTCCTGTGGGTGCTGCCCCACCTGAGCCACACACCCAGGATCCCCCCAAGCTCCCTGCATCACACACCCGGGACTCACAAACACGCTCAGTGGTGCCCAGGCACAGGTTTCCTGTGCGCCCTCCCCAGCGCTTCCTGGGAGCCCACCCACGTCTGTCTCCAGGTACACATGCTGCTCTGGGCAGGGGACAAGCGCTAGGAGCCCCCACGGCCTCGGGGTCCACCCAGCACCCGTGTCCTCTTCCAGCCCCTCCTGGCCTGAGGCCCCCGTCACTGGGGGGAGAAGTGGCCCCGTCGCTCACCCCGTGACACACGTGCGTGCAGGAGGCAGCGCAGCCTCCGAGTCGCAGGCAGGACGCCCTGCCGCCCCCGCCTCCCGCCCCGCTCCACAGGTGGCTGTGGGGACACCTCGGGACACCTGTGTGGCTCTGCTGCCGCCAGGGTCCCCCTCTCTGCGCAGCTCACGCGCAGTCAGGCCTAGGGCAGGGGCGGACTGGATGGGAATACCGGCAAGGGTAGTCCTCCGGGCTTCAGGGTGCTGAGCGTGCGCCCCCGCCCCCGCAGGCCACGCCCCCCACGCCACACAGGCCCCGTGGGTCTCACGTGTCTCTTGAAGGAGTTCCACATGCGCCCGCGCGCAGTGCGGACCACGGCGCAGTGACGCACGCAGTACGTGTCCTCCTGAGGCTGCAGCACGTTGGCCATCACCTCCGCCAGCCTGTCCTGGGGGAGGGCATCGTAGGCCCCCACCACGTCCACCTATGTGGGAACAGGGGGCCTGAGGACGCATTCACCTCTAACCCCGAGTTTCGGGTCCGGCTCATCCCGACCTGCCATCAGCCAGTGCTGGGGTGAATCGAACATGAGGGATGGGGGACCCTGTACCCCCATCCCTAACCCCCATGGGCTCTGAGACTCCCCACACCCCTGGACTCTGAGCACCCCTAGGACTGGCCTGCGTGCCCTCTCTGAGCTGCAGGCTGGTGTCCCGGACGACCAGGGCACAACACAGGGCACCTGGCCCAGGGTCTGAGCAGGTGTCTCCTTCCCTGGAGGGAGGGCAGGAGCCCCAGGGAAGCGGGGTGCACTCCCGGAGTACTCCAGAGGCACAGAGCCTCTGCCCCAGGAGCCGGGCCCCCGTCTTGCAGCTCACAGGAGAAGCTGAGAGTCACGTTTAACACGGACGTGACTCCACCAAGGGTGACCCATCCTGGCACACACGGGGCTGTAGGAGGCGGTCACTCCCCACATCAGCTGGGCCGGACCCACAGGGTCACCTGCGGGCCTGGTTGTCTCCATAGGGGTGGGAACGGGCACCCACCTTGACGAAGTAGAGCGGAGGGGCTGGGCCCTGGGCCCTCAGGGGCAGCACAAAGGCCCGCCAGGCCCTGTGGATGTCGTCCATGCCCAGCACCGAGGCCCCCAGGAGGCCGGGCCGCCGAGCTCGCTCGTAGTTCAGCACCGCGAACAGCGTCTTGACCCGCGAGCTGAGATGCTGCACCTGCGGGCCCAGCACAGATGGCAGTGTCACCAGAGCAACTATGGCCAAGGGGACTCGGGGTCAGACAGCCCCCAGGGGCCATCCTCAAAGGGACACCAAGGGTCAAACAGCCCCCGGGACCATCCCCAAGGGGACTCGGGGTCAGACAGCCCCAGGGGCCATCCTCAAGGGGACACCAAGGGTCAAACAGCCCCCGGGACCATCCCCAAGGGGACACCAAGGGTCAGACAGCCCCCAGGGGCCATCCTCAAGGGGACACCAAGGGTCAAACAGCCCCCGGGGCCATCCCCAAGGGGACTCGGGTCAGACAGCCCCCAGGGACCATCCCCAAGGGGACACCAAGGGTCAAACAGCCCCCGGGGCCATCCCCAAGGGGACTCGGGTCAGACAGCCCCCAGGGACCATCCCCAAGGGG
>SJYX01001061.1:58903-80169 GCA_006410675.1 Oreotragus oreotragus | reverse complement strand
CATGCCGCACCTGGGCTTGCGCGCAGCCAGGCGCAGTCCTGCACCTTCATCTTCCACGTGAGCTCCTGCTGCGAGAGCTTGCCGTGCTTGCCCAGGAAGAGGAGCTTCTTCACGTTCCGCAGGAAGCGCCGCTCGTTGTGCCGGGAGCCCCAGAGGCCGGAGGGCACCAGGCGGCGAAGACAGGCCCGCAGGAGGCCGTACACCTGCCAGGGGCTGCTGTGCTGGCGGAGCAGCCGGACCAGGCGCCCCGAGCTCGCCTCGCCCTCGGGGGCAGCCGCCGGCCTCTCCGCGGGGCAGCCGCCCGCGCCAGGGCGCTTCTGATGGCCTGGCCCCGCCGGGGGCGCAGAGGCCGGCAGCGGGCAGTGCGCCCTGAGCAGCGCGCCATAGGGGCACCGCGCGTGGTTCCCAAGCAGCTTCCGGAACAAGGGCCGCATCTGCCAGTAGCGCGTGGGCAGGCGGCGCGGCCGGCGGGGAGCCCCTGGCTGCCTGGGCTTCGAGTCCAGAAAGATGGTTTCCACGAGTGTCCGCGCCCCGGCCAGGCTCGGAGGCAGGGAGCAGAGCAGGAAGGAGCGGCGCAGCTGTTCGCCGCCTCCGGAGCAGTAGAGGAACCGCTTGGTCTCAGCGCATGCTCCGGCACCCGGCTCGCCGTCTGGGGGTAACAGCCGCCAGGACGCGGAGCCGACACCCCGCTCGCCGCCCGGAAAGGGGCGGCAGGGCCCGGGCACGTTGCCCTCCCGAGACTCGGCTTCCACAGCGCCTCGGGTAGGTGTCACCACGCGGGGCGGGCCGCGGGCCGCCTGCCCTTCGAGATCCCGCCCGGGCTCCAGGCCGTGCCTGGGCCTCTTGGCTGGAGGCAGTCGTCCTCGCGCGCTGCCTCGACGCCGCCTCGCGCCCTGGGCCCGCGCCTCCAGGAGTCCCCCGGCCTCCCCGTGGCCGCCGGTCGACGAGGCAGGGCGCGGGAGTCCGAAGCCCGCCCGGGTCCCGCCCACTTGCCGCGTGGGGAGTCCGAAGCCCGCCCGGGTCCCGCCCACTTGCCGCGTGGGCCGAGGAGCCGCGGCGGCGCGGAGGTCGTAGAGTGGCGGCCCACACACCTGGTAGGCGCAGGTCGGGGGCACCAGCAGGTAGAGCGCGCAGCGCGAGAGCAGGTGGGTGAGCACGTCGTCGCCCACGCGGCGCAGCAGCAGCCCCCAGGCGCCGCTGCCGCGCAGCGCGTCGGTTACCGTGTTGGGCAGGTAGCTGCGCACGCTGGTCGTGAAGGCCACGGGCGGCCCGCCGCGGGCCCCGGCCAGCAGCGTGAAGCCGAAGGCCAGCACGTTCCTCGCGCCGCGCTCGCAGAGCCTCTGCACGACCCTGGCCACCAGTTCCTTCAGGCAGGACACCTGCGGGGACAGTCCGTGGGGCGCGGGGGACACGGGGACGTCCTCCCCCACCGCCTCCGCCATCACCCCGCCAGGCCCGCCCAGGCTCCCCGGGGACGGCCCACCTGGCGGAAGGACGGAGCGGCAGGGGGCGGCTGCGCGTCCCAGGGCACGCACACCAAGCACTGGGCCACCAGCGCGCGGAAGGCCGCCGGGTCCCCGCGCCGCACAAGCCGGCGGCCCTGGGGCCGCAGGCGCCGTACGAAGGCGGCCAGGGGCAGCACCTGCCGGTAGCTGGCCCGCAGAAGGGCGCGCACCGCCCGGCACCTGGGCGCGCGCGGCATCGCGCGGAGGAGCAGGGGTCCCGGCGGAGGAAGGGGCGGGGCCGGCAGGAGGAAGGGGCGGGGTCGCGGAGGCCCGCAGCCCCGCCCCCTGCGCGCCCTCGGGGCCGCGGACGGGGCCCCTGTGTTTGCGCCCAGGTACGATGAGGACCTGGCCCCTGCGCGCGGCCGCTTCCGGGCGGTCTCCCCAGCCCCGCGCCGCCAGCCCTCCCAGGGCGCAGGGGTCGCGCAGGGGGTCGCACAGTGGAAAAGCTCTGTGGTACCGAGGGAGGGGACCAGAACGCAGGGTCCCTGGGGGGCCCCTGGTGTGTTCGGCGTCCCCGGGGAGCAGGTTCTTCGGGCTGGTTGCTTTGACTCGCGGGCCGTGACCTTGCAGCGAGGGATGCTCTGGGGTCCAGAAGGGGCTCATGGCAGCGACTGCGTAACTTTGTGCGAAGAGGAGAATGGACCACCGCCCCTGCCTGGCGGGCCTGGGGAAACCGAGGGGGCGCAGGTGCATCCTCGACTATTCCGCAGGGGAGTTCCTGGAGCCTTCCCTGGCGCGGGCGGCGGGCGGTGGGCAGCCGGCAGTGGGCAGCGGGCAGCGGAAGGTGGTCAGCGAGCAGCCGGCAGCAGCAGCACTTGTCTTGCGGGCTGGGTTTCCTTGGCTCCAGGCTGTACTTTCTCTTTGCGGGATCTTCCATGGTCCTCACCATAAACAGAAATCTTCAGACCAGTTCTCCATTAATCACCCATCCCATGGGTAGGGCCAAGGAAGGGGAGAAATGGAGCCACAGGTTCCCTGGGTCACCACCTGCAGGCTCCTGGCACCCATTCATGGCTCGCTTTACACCCAGAGCCGCCCTGCCCTCTACAAGCACCACAAAGACAGGTCAAAGGCCTGCCCAGAGGCTCACAGCCACAGAGACCGAGGCCCAAGGGCACGGTTCAAAGCAGTGACCCTAATGACGTCTCACCCGAACCCAGACGCTTGCAGGATGTGCGAGTAGAAAGAGGAAGCTTCTGGGTCTTGGGAGGCTTGCACAAATGATACACCTGAGTTCCCCAAACACTGAATGGCTGAACAAATAGTTAATATTTCATAACGTTACAAAACTTGGTCAGAAGTTACTTTTCTTCATGGCCATAGCATTTAAAGAGGCCTCCGCTCTCCCTCCGTCACCAGCGGTGTTTTGTGTCCAACCTGCTTGCTCGGGTCTGCCCCGCTGGTAACCCTTGGGACCGTGGGTGGCCCTCCTGGAAGTTCACCGTGTGAGCACTGCGGGGCCTCAGGCTGGCTCGTTTCCGCCAATGGGGGACTGGGTCTAGCCTTGGGAAGTGTGTTCTCCAGCGACTAGAAACCAACACGGAAAACAGTTGAAAAAGGAGGAGAAGAAGCAAGCTGTGTGATTAGTACCACGCCAGCTGCGCCACAAGGGAAGCCCGAGGCAGGGAGACTTTCCCAGCGTGACTGGAAACCGTTCATCTCCTGAACACGGCCTCCACTGCCACGTGGTGTTAGCGTCTGCGTCGTAAAACACAAAGATGTTCTCAGAAAAAGCTTCGTGTTGTTGGCTTATGACAAAATACAACAAAATCCGATTCCAGAACTTCCAGAAGACACACTTCACACCTGGACGTTTCTACACAAGGAATTCTGTCGTTCAGGCACTAAGTCGTGTCCAACTGTTTGCGACTCCGTGGACTGCAGCACACCAGGCTTCCTTGTTCTTCACCGCCTCTTGGACTTTGCTCAAACTCTTCTCCATTGACTTGGAGAAGCCATCCAGCTGTCTGGTTCTCTGCCACCCTTTTTTCCTGCTGCTCTCAGGGCTTTTCCGATGAGCTAGCTCTTGGCATCAGGGGGCCAGTATTGAAGCTTTAGCATCAGTCTTTTCAGTGAGTATTCATGGTTGATTTCCAAAAGGATCGACTGGGTTGATCTTGCAGGCCAGGGCACTCTCAAGAGTGTTCTCCAACACTACAGTTGAAAAGCAGTCAGCCTTTTTTATGGTCCAACTCTCACATCCATACATGACAACTGGAAAAAATCATAGTCTGTTGGCAAAGTGACGTCTCTGCTTTTTAATATGCTGTCTAAGCTGGTCATAGCTTTCCTTCCCAGGAGTAAGCATCCTTTAACTTCATGGCTGCAGTCACCGTTCACAGTGAGTTTGGAGCCAAGAAAAGAAAATCTGTCGCTGCGTCCACTTTTTCCCTATTTCCATAAAGTGATGGGACCGGATGCCATGATCTTAATTTCTTTATTACTGAGTTTCAAATCAGCCTTTTCACCCTTCTCTTCCACCTTCAACAAGAGGCTTTTTAGTCCCTCTTCACTTTCTGCCACTAGAGTGGTATCATCTGCAATCTGAGCTTGTTGATATTTCTCCCGGCAATCTTGATTCCAGGTTGTGATTCATCCAGTACGGCATTGCACATTATGTACTCTGCATAGAAGTTAAATAAACAGAATGACAATATACAGCCTTGTCATACTCCTTTCCCAATTTTGAACCAGTCTGTTGTTCCATGCCTGGTTCTAACTGTTGCTTCTTGACCTGCATACCAGTTTCCCAGGAGACAGGTAAGGTGGTCTGGTATTCCTATCTCTTTAAGAAATTTCCAGTTTGTTGTGATCCACACAAAGGCTTTAATGCAGTCAGTGAAGCAGATGTCTTTCTGGAACTCCCTTGCTTTCTTCACGATCTAATGGATGCTGGCAGTTTGATCTCTGTTTCTTGTGGATTCTATGCTGGGAGACAAATCTTGATGTGTCATTTGTCACCGATGGGACGAGCGGAGACCCCCCCACCCAACTCCCAATTACACATAAACCCAAACTGTGAAGCTTATGAGAATGCATGTGCATGGCTAGACACTGAGGATCCCGTGGGGAGCTGGCGGGGTGTCTGCAGGGCTGGCCATGGACCATCACCCCTAGTCTGTGAGGAGTTGCCACAAATGGTACAGAGGGTGGAGCTGGGCAGAGGGAGGAAAGGGGATCCCGGAGACTCCGACCCCCCCGGGGAGTGTGGCCAGAGGCCTGGCCGGGGGTTTAGATGATGAGCAGGCTGTCCTTCACGAGCAGCAGGTTCCGTCCTGTGACCACTGCCACTGGCCTTGGGGGCACCGCACCCCGCGGGCACAGGCGGCCAGCTCTGGAGGGCAGCCCAGGGCAGGCCACAGTGGCATGCCTGGCACGCCTGGTGCATGGTACCTGCCCCCCGACCCAGGCACCCTCGGATCTGTGGCCACGATGCGGGACGGCCAAGGCTGCGACCAGGACCCAAGTGCGCCTCAGCGGAGAGAGAGGGCGAGACGGCCCTCGGGCCCTGCCCTCGCCCTCAAGCTCCCTGAGTCCAGTCTCTGCCTCCAAGGCCCCATTTCCCTCCCGGACCCTGACGAGGACCCTCTAATTCACTCAGGGCCTGCCTCGTCCAGGGTCATCCCCTGCCTCAGCTCACAGGCCTAGGAAGGGGCAGCCTCTGCCTGTGAGACTCAGCACAGCAGAGAGCATGCGGCTCTGCCCTGGGTCAGTGTCCACCTAACACAGGCCGGGACTGGGACCCTGCCCGGTGGAGCGTGTGGCTGGAGGGCAACGCCATTCTGTCCCTCGTGTGGACTCACATGGCCAGCCCCACCCTGCGATACTGAACTGTCCCAGCGCCTCCCGTGCGTCAGTCGTGAGATCTCGGAGCAGCGCGCTGGGCCAGGCTGGGCAGCCGATCCAACCCCTGGCCCTGCGGTGGGTGTTGGGGTTTCCCCACTCTGGAGCCATTACCAGCACAGCTGCTTGTGAAGGGCTGCGTCGCTGGATGTCGGGTGCATACTCACATGACTTCTCATCACTCAGGACGGACGCCCAGGGGTCTGGTCGCCCCGTGAGCTTACGTCTCCTTTCCTGTCTTGCATCTCGACCAGGGACGTGTGACAGAGTCCTCGCCCGCACTCGGTGCTGTCGCTGGTTCTCACTGCAGGGGCTCAGGCGGGTGTAGACAGGATAGACTGGTCCCCGGGGGCCTGGAGACGCCGGGGAAGGGGAGCCGGTGTGGCCGCAGGGCTGCACGTGGGTGGAGAACAGAGGCACGCAGCGCCCAGAGCACTGCCCTGCGAGAGGCTGCCCTGCGTGCGGCTCGGGGGAGCGCTTCGGGGAAGGCGTTCAGGACCTGGTTCCCGGAGCAGCAGAGGGCGGAGGGGCCGGACCTCCTCTCTGCACGGAGGGACGGCCAGGGGCGCTGGGAAGCGATGGCGCAGAGGACACGGGCCGGTCCTGACGTAGGGACCCCCAGGAGGAGGCTGCCCCGGGAGCTCCACTTCGGGCCGGCACCCAGGTTCCCTGAGGCCGGGGGCCCTGTGGTCCCCGCCTGGGGACTCGGAGTGGCCTTTTTAGCATCCCCTCACCCAGGTTCCTGGATCAGGGGCCTGGCGGCTTTGTGGGAGCTGAGGGTGTTTCACGCCCCTGTTTTGTGGGGGTTTTTCCTGCCTTGGGTTTACTGAGAAATTTTTTTAATTCTCAGAAGGGAGGATAGGTTACAGGAAAAACGGTCTGTTTACACAGGGCTTCACGAGTCATATGGCACTCCTGCACACTGGCTCCAGGCAGCCCTGGAGGAGGTGGGCACATCATCGTCCTGCCCCGCGGGTGCAGGGGTGCTGGCTTCCTGAAAAATCCAGATAACTCAGGGCAGAGCCAGGACAGTGTCCCCCACACACCCGGCTGGCGCTGGGAGACGCCAGGAGAAAAGGCAGCAGGTTGGGGGAGCAGATGGGCTTTCTCGGGGCCCAGCTGGTAAAGAACCCACCTGCCCAGGCAGGAGATAAAAGATGCGGGTTCTATCCCTGGGGCGGGAAGATCCCCTGGAGGAGGAGAGGGCAATGGCTCTGGTACTCTCCCCTGGAGAATCCCAGGGACACAGCAGCCAGGCGGGCTGTGGTCCACTGGGTCACAAAGCCTCAGACAGGACAGCACGCACGCACTCCACCTCACTTTGGTGGGGAGCGGGGTCATGGGGGCAGCTCCAGGGAGAACCCGCGTCTCCTCCCGGCTCCCCAGAGCACGAGGCCTTTGATCTGCCCGCCAAGGCGGCAGGCCAGCCAGCTCACCACTTCCGCACCTTCAGTACCTTCTCTTGGACCTTAAACCGCCTGATGAAAACCAATCAAGAGTGCTTAAGACTGNGTGGGGAGCGGGGTCATGGGGGCAGCTCCAGGGAGAACCCGCGTCTCCTCCCGGCTCCCCAGAGCACGAGGCCTTTGATCTGCCCGCCAAGGCGGCAGGCCAGCCAGCTCACCACTTCCGCACCTTCAGTACTTTCTCTTGGACCTTAAACCGCCTGATGAAAACCAATCAAGAGTGCTTAAGACTGAAAATCCCTGTGAACGGGCACCACGTCCCTGCACTTTGGCAGACATGGCTTGGCTCCTGCTGTGCCCACACCTCTGGCTTTCCACACCCTTGAAAGTTATTTGATGAAATTTAAGAAGGCTCTAAGATAAAATAACCTACTCTGGTGCTGACCTGTGGAATTTACTTATAGAATTAAGCGTTTGAATCGCTCCCGGCCCAGCCATGACCCNCTGCTCGGGCTTTGGCAGGAGAACCCGAGTCAGGGGATGCGTCACCACCTCTGCAGGGAGAGCCTGCCCTAGATCCTGAACAACAACCAGATGCCCACCATGACTGACCCAGCCCTGCAGGGAGAACCAGCCCCCGCTCGGGACAGAGACCCAGAGCCCTTCCCGGAAGCCCTTCATCCCGGGGAGCGGTTGGCTCTGCAGCCTCCAACCCTGTCTGCTTCCCGTGGATGCCATCAACACACTCCCCATCCAGGGCAGGCTGAGGGCCCTTCCCCTGAGTTAATTTGCCTCTGGTTCCTGTGTACCTGGCCTGTGATATTTAATTCTTTTTATGGCTTTATGTATTTTTGGGGGTTAAGTTTTGTTAATAAATGTTACTTTAATTGATGCAGTTTGGGAACATTCAGGCCTTCACGATGTGTAACCAGCACCACTGTCTATATTTGGACCCTCTCATTCTATCCCTCCACTGCCCAACAAAGCCTGGACCCATGTCGAGCACACCCCATTCCTCCCTCCCCCACCTGACAACATTGTTTACTTTAATTGATGCAGTTTGGGAACATTCAGGCCTTCACGATGTGTAACCAGCACCACTGTCTATATTTGGACCCTCTCATTCTATCCCTCCACTGCCCAACAAAGCCTGGACCCATGTCGAGCACACCCCATTCCTCCCTCCCCCACCTGACAACATTGAGTCTTCTTCTTTCTCCATTTCTTCCCAATCTTTGGGTGTTCGCAATCAGTGCTAATCACTGAAACGATAGAAAAATGGATTTTTTTTTCTTGACGGAAAGTGAAAGTTATAGTCGCTTAGTCTTGGTAGACTCTTTCAGTCCCATGGTTTTGACAGTCCATGGAATTATCCTTTCAAGTGTTGGTTCTTAGTATGTGTCTTAATTGCTTTGGTGGTGTTTTGTGAAGCAGGGATCCAATTACTTTCCCAATGGGTGAAAAATTGCCTCAATGGTCCTCCTCTCTTCATTTTCATATTCAGTTCCACTCAGTTCAGTCGTTCAGTCTAGACCAACTCTCTGCAATCCCATGAATCGCAGCACACCAGGCCTCCCTGTCCATCACCAACTCCCAGAGTTCACACAGATTCAGATCCATCAAGTCAATGATGCTATCCAGCCATCTCATCCTCTGTCGTCCCCTTCTCCTCCCTTACCCAGTCCCTCCCAGCATCAGAGTCTTTTCCAATGAGTCAACTCTTCGCATGAGGTGGCAAAGTACTGGAGTTTCAGCTTTAACATCATTCCTTCCAAAGAAATCCCAGGGCTGATCTCCTTCAGAATGGACTGATTAGAACTCCTTGCAGTCCGAGGGACTCTCAAGAGTCCTCCAACACCACAGTTCAAAAGCATCGATTCTTCGGCACTCAGCTTTCTTCACGGCCCAGCTCACACATCGATACATGACCGCGGAAAAACCATAGCCTTGACTAGACGGACCTTGGTTCACAAAGTAATTCATGTCTCTGCTTTTGAATATGCTGTCTAGGTTGGTCATAACTTTCCTTCCAAGGAGTAAGCGTCTTTTAATTTCATGGTTGCAGTCACCATTTGCAGTGATTTTGGAGCCCCAAAAAAAATAAAGTCTAACACTGTTTCCATTGTTTCCCCATCTATTTCCCATGAAGTGATGGAAGTGGATGCCATGATCTTCGTTTTCTGAATGTTGAGCTTTAAGCCAACTTCATTCTCCTCTTTCACTTTCATCAAGAGGCTTTTTAGCTCCTCCTCACTTTCTGCCATAAGGGTGGTGTCATCTACATATCTGAGGTTATTGATATTTCTCCCAGCAATCTTGATTCCAGCTTGTGCTTCTTCCAGCCCAGTGTTTCTCATGATATACTCTGCATATAAGTTAAATAAGCAGGGTGACAATATACAGCCTTGACGTACTCCTTTTCCTACTTGGAACCAGTCTGCTGTTCCATGTCCAGTTCTAACTGTTGCTTCCTGACCCACATACAGATAGAGGGCAAAAAAATAAGGAGTGTGCAGAACATGAACATGTTGTGCTAAACAATTTTAGCTTTCATCTCACAAGTATGAGACCTGGTCATCAAAGCCTTTAGGCAAGTGAGAAAGTAAGAAACATGACTGGATTTTCCTTTACATCTTAAAAAGCCAATTTTTACAATTCTATGTTTATTAGGATTTTTAGGTTGCAAAGTTCCCTTGGGTTACACTGAGTTTATTATAAGAATAAGCAGGAAAGCAGAGGAACTTTCTGCCAACAACTAAACAGACAATATGGAAAAATACTGGATGTCTTCTCTGACTTTGGGAAGAGCAATTTCATCAGTGCTGTGTATGCAGATACCTGATTCCAAGTGGAGGACTTAATTGGTGAGGAAGAAATAGAGATGTTAAAAATGGACTAGTTTTACAAGAAATTTGAAAAGAGGATGAGGCTGCCAGGCTACCAGGATGCTGACAATTTGTACTTCAAAAAAAACCTTTACAACAAATAGCAATGAAGGATAAAACATTAAACACAAAACACAACTCATATGTGTGTTGGGCTCATATGTCAGATAACTATCTATGTGGATGAGAAATAGAACAGAAACATATAGTGGTGAGTGGAAGCTGAAGTCAGTTTTCTGTGTTTTGTAGTTGTGACAAATAATGTAGCAATGCTGGGCCAGAGCTCATTAAAAGCAGTCCTCTGATCATGGAGGAGGACTTCAGTTTCACTTTCTACTTAGAACCATGGATTTGGTGAGCCTCCTCCACTTGCAAAAAGAAGTAGGAAGAAATCTAAGATCTATCAGTTTGCAGGTGAAAGCTAAGAATATGTAGACATTGTGGGTTCAAGAAGGCATTGTGGGGGAAAAAAAAAAAGCAGTTTCATTTTCTAAAACTGAATCAAGCTGCCTTCAAGATTCAACCTAGATTTGTCATATGTCCAAACAGCTCATAGAGGCCATAACTTCAAAGTGTGTTTGTAAAATCTAGCCCTATACTGAAGACACAAAAGTAACAGAGGGAACTACAAAACATAGAACAAGAAGGATAACCATGTGTGTGTGCATGGGCCAGGGTGGGAGAGCACATGTATGTGTATGAGAGAGATGAGTGTGTGTGTGTGCATGTGTGTGTATGTGTGTGACAAAGATGCGATTGAAGAGACAAGAGACAGAGAGAGAAATAAACTAGTATACAAAAATTTCAAAATATATGAAGAAAATCTGATACTAAAATGATCAGTAACTAAAACATGATCTTATACTAAAAAACAAAATTAGTCATTCATTAGCAGAGCTCTTCTACATGATATTTATAAAACAGCCTGATAAAAAACATTCTTAAAGTATCAAGGATGTCAAAGAAATAACTGAAGAAATAATTTCAATTTAAATAGAAAAGAAAAATAATTGAACAAAAACAAACATAACACAGGAAAATCAGAGGTAGATAGATAGATAGAAATACCAACTATAAATCTTGGAAATGTAAAATATAGTAATAAATTTGAAAATGCTATGGATGGGATAATTTCTAGACAAAGTAACACAAAAATGAACTAATGAACTAAAACATACAATTGATGAATTCTAGCATGAACAAAGATAAGCATAGTTAAAAATCTAGAATGAAAGGCTCCAACATTTAGAAAACAGTAGTTCTTAAGAATAAAGTGAGAATTATGGAGATGCAAAATTTAAAGAAATTGTTAATGGGAAGTTTCCAGACTTACAGAAAAAGATCTAAGTTCTCAGGCTTAAGGGATTCCAAGAAGCAAGAGGATTAAATAAAAATAAATCTACACTTGGAAACATTATAATTGAGAGAGGGAGATGATCTTAAAAGCAGTAATGGAAAAAGAGTGATTACTTACAGGTAATGACAATAAATCTAAGAGTAGATTATTTATCAGCATAATAGAGGTCAGAAGAAACTAGGGGAAACCTTTAAGTAGGCAAGGGAAAATAAGTATCAATCTATAATTTTATACCCAGTCATGCAAGGCTGAGAGCAAAATAAAGATATTTTCACATATACAAAGTCTACCCACACACCCACACATGCACACACTTACACACACATAACCCACTGAGTCACACACATACATACTCACACTTACACATATAGTTCTTATTCAAGACATATTTGAGCTGGCAGACAAGTGAATCTGGAAGAAGGGCAAATAATATAAAAAACTGATAAAAATGTGTTAATCAAATTAATTCACTATTGTCTAAGAAAAAAAAAGTTTAATATTTTTTAAAAAGCATAAAATTCCAAACAAAAATAATGAGGTGGAGGAATGTTTAGTGAATCATTAAAACTTGTGAGAGAGCTTATCATTATTGAGAGAGGAAGGAAATATCACACAGCAATAAAGTTTATAGGTGTTTTTTTATATTTAAATAAGCATCCTTAAATTGTAAGTACTAAAGGGAAAAAAAAAAAAAGGATGTTCAATCTTGAGCCAGAAGAGATTAGCTAAGATGGACCATTACCACCCATCAGCAAGGTTTTTCAAGGTCAAACTGGTGGTTGGATCATCTTAAACAAAACACTGGGCTTCCCAGGTGGCACTAGTGATAAAGAACACACCTGCCAATGCAGGAGACGTAAGACATGCAGGTTCAGCCCCTGGGTCAGGAAGATCCCCTGGAGGAGGGCATGGCAACCCACTCCAGTATTCTTGCCTGCAGAATCCCATGGACAGAGGAGCCTGGCAGGCTACAGTCTTTAGGGTCAAAAAAGTTGGACACAACTGAAGCAACTTAGCACACATGCACACATGCACACATGGGTTACCCACAAGGTGATTTGAGTAAATGCTTTTGTCCAAATATAACCAAGGTTCAAGGCAGTGCATTTCCATTTTCACCAGTGAATATATCCCTGGAACTTGACCCTGGTGTGCTGTGATTGATACTGGATTATTTGCAAAGACTGTTACTATAAGTGCTAGAGAAGAATCTTTTTATAGAGCTTTTTGCAGGAGATAGGGATGCCCTTCACAGCTCCTTGGGATGTNTTTTTTTTTTTTTTTTTTTTGTATTTATTTATTTTTTTACACGAACTCCCAAACATGAACCCCCCTCCCACCTCCCACCCCACATCATCCCTCCAGATCATCCCCATACACCAGCCCCAAGCGTCCTGCATCCTGCTTTGGACATAGACTGGCAATTCATTTCTTACATGATAGTATACAAATTTCAATGCTATTCTCCCAAATCATCCCACCCTCTCCCTCTCCCTCTCCTCCCTCAGAGTCCATAAGTCCGCTCTACACATCTGTATAAGCCATCTATCGGTGTCCATGACAGCCCTTAGAACACTAGATCAGGTGGGACATCTGCCACTGCACTAAGAACAACTGTTCCCTCCTATTCACCTGCAAGGCCATTTTCTCAGTGGAGTCAGGTCAAGATGGGTCTTTCCACAACCTTCCTATCCCCAGACTCTCACATACACTGTCACTTTTTCCCCTTACTGAAGTCAACCCCATGATTCCAGAGTGACTTTCTGTCCCTGCCTGTGCTGTGGAGGAGGATCATTCTGAGTGCTGCAGAGGAGAGAGAAGCATAGGAGGCCCATAGCCAGGCTCAGGGAACATCTCCCTGATGGCACTGCTGGGCCCCACTGGTCCCAGGCACTGTCAGGAGACAAAGGCATGGGCTCCCTACGGCACAGGGCCCTGTTTTCCCAGGTCTAAGGCATGCAGTGAAGACTCTGCTGCAAGAATCATATTTAGGAATGAATTTGAT
Source organism: Oreotragus oreotragus (assembly GCA_006410675.1). Lineage (NCBI taxonomy): Eukaryota > Metazoa > Chordata > Mammalia > Artiodactyla > Bovidae > Oreotragus > Oreotragus oreotragus. The sequence goes on along the minus strand of SJYX01001061.1, from coordinate 67,168 downwards.
CTAAGTTCTGGATTCCGGTTAGATTGAGGCCTCAGGTTGCCAGGGCAATAGTAGATCTGTTCTTCCCTAAGCCTCAGAAGATATGAGATGATAAACAAAGCTGAGGGTTCGTTATCAAACAAGAAAGAGGACATTTCTCCATCAAACTCATTGTTCTTATTTTGCATCATCAAAGATGCTGAGCATTTCAGTATTCATGTCCAAGACTCTACTTAATATAAAATAAGTATTACCACCTCAATTGCTGCTATTTGGCTAATTTGCCTTCAAGAAATTTACAGGAAGATTTAATTAAGAAGGCTTGACAAGGCAATCTATTTCTGAGAAGTTGTAGCATTCTACAAATGGTGACATGAGGTCAAATGCCAATGGTTTTATCCTCAAATGAACTGTAATAACTTCCCTGAAATGTACTCTTTGGAATTTGCAATTGTTATAAAATGGAATTTATAATTAAAGGAAGAAACTAACACAGTGTACTAGTCTAGAATTGAAGTCTGGAAACTCCAACTTATTTTTAAGTATAAATAAACACAAAGAAGGGATTAGAAAAGAACTAACATTATCCTAAAGTCGGTCGAGAACTTTTATCGATCAGATAGTATATTAGACAATCATACTTTCAGGATTTAAGTTAGAACTCACAACGACATAATGAATATTCATTAAGCAGGTAGGAGATTTCAGTAGTAAAGGTATAGCAGCACTTTTCACCAGTGAATGGATTTATTAAAAGGGGATATAGGGATAAGTAACAGCTTCCCAGGTGGCTCAGTGGTAAAGAATCTGCCTGCAATGCAGGTGACTTAGGTTCGATCCCTGGGTCAGGAAGATCCCCTGGAGAAGAAAATGGCAACCCATTTCAGTATTCTTGCCTGGGAAATCCCATGGACAGAGGAACCTAGCGGCCTACAGTCCACTGGCTCACAAAGAGTCAGACACAACTTAGTGACTAAACAACACAACAATAACAGAAACAAGTTCTTTCAACAACCTATGGCCAGACATTGGAAGACATATCCAGGACACAGCTATTTACTCATAATCACACCCCAGAGACCACTACAGCAAGTCCCTTATATACAAACCTTCGGACTGAGAAATTTCAAAACTGAAAACATGCATTCACATATCCAGTCATGTAAGTTAGTTCATGTGTTTGGCATACACTGCATATGCATGCACCCTCTTCAAGTGGTTGCGTTTTTGTGTGCTTTACTTTATAGTGCTGTATAGAGTACAGTAGTGCAATACCTTTATTTTAAGCCCAGGATGTCTGGAAGCAAGCTTAAAAGCAGTGGTATAGAGCTGATTGTGTTAATTGGGAGCGTAGGCTAACTTTGTTGGACTTACAAACAAATCAGACTTACAAACACCCTCTCAGAACAGAACTCATTCATATGTAGGGGACTTGTTGCATAACTCTTCCAGATACCCTGTCAGATTGTCCATTTTTGCAGTAGCTTCTATTTGCTCTTCTACTATGATGACTCAAATATACATTGCCCATTTCTATTCCTCCTTTATTATAATCTAAATAACATTTTTATATGGGTTTTAAATTGAAGATAGAGGGAAAAAATTAGAGAAATTATAATGTATTAAAAAAGAAGTGGCATCAAAATCAGAAAATTCCATGTGATTCTGCTTCTAGGCATTATTTCTGATAAATCAAGCTTCAGTTTGGGCTTCCCCGGTGGTGCAGTGGTAAAGAATCCATCTGCCAATGCAGGAGATGCAAGAGACATGGGTTCAATCCCTGAGTCAGGAAGATCCCCTGGAGTAGGAAATGGCAACCCACTCCAGTACTCCTGCCTGGAATATTCCAAGGACAGAAGAGCCTGGTGGGCTACAGTCTATGGGGTGGCAAAGAGTCGGACATGACTGAGCCACTGAGCATGCACACACATTTCGTTTTACAAAACTAAAAAATGAGTATATTATTATTTACCATGAAGAGCTGTTATATATGTTAGGCACAACTTTAATTTTTGCAGTGTACTTGGTATAAGGCAAGACCACAATGTATGGTATCACTTGTTTTGGGGGGATCTGGTATTCTTGGCCAAACATCATCTAATACGAGGGCTGAAAGTACATGCCTCTATTACTTGCCGACTTTTGGGCCTGTGTCGGCCCATCAGTGGTAGCCAGAATAGTAGAGTCCTGAGATACACTGCAATAACAATGACTATCTAGCTGCACTACTCAACAAAGTTCCAGAAGGTTTCCAGTGTTATCCTAAAGTGAGCTGGCATGAGCTTGTAGTTTTGCCAGTTCACTGCAGCATCTTCAAAAGGATAACTGGTGGCAGGCTTGGCAGGCTACATTTATTCCTTTGTAAAGAGTCTCAAAAGTATATATAGTTCATAGTTAGCATAATATAATTCACAATTAAATGTTTTACTGTAAATCTTCCAACACTGTCCTTTCTCTTTTGAAAAGAATTCATTAATGGACTACGTCCCATGAATGAAGCATACCCCTTGCCAAGTTTGACGCCCACTCCAAACTGGCAAATCTGAGCTTTGAAGGCTAACTACATGTGGGATTTTGTTATCATTTACCCATGACCAAACCTAACTTCCTATTTTGAAGGGGAAATTAATATTAACCCTCATCTGAAAGTCCCCAAAGATTTTTCAGACACCACAAGTCATCCTCAAATCAAGAGTTGGAAGAACAAGTATAAATAAACCAAAACATGTGGGATTCATTTCCTCTAAAACTTAAGTTCAGGCAAAAGTCATTTGAAAAATTCTAATAGTTATACCAAGCCAAAGACATGTGTCCTCATGGGACTGTGGTGTGAGGGTCTTGATTTCTAGTATGCACATACTCACACAATATTGTAATTATACTTATTGCCTTTAAAAGATGCATTAAGGAATGAAGGTAATTGGAAAGTCCTTAGAAATCTAGTGTATACAGTCATCAATACGAGAAAAAATATTTCCAAGTTGGTTAGGAAGGGGGATTCGCCTAGAGTGAAACCTAGGTTATCTGAATGGGATAGTGACTTCCAACTTCTCACTTCCTCTCCTCTGTAATCAGTAATAAGATAAGGAGATATTTTCTAGAGCTGTAGCCTGCAATAGAACCACCTGCAACAATGTACATGTTCCCCATTCTGTGATCTTCAATACAGTAGTCACATGTCAGTCAGTTCAGTCACTCAATCGTATCCGACTCTTGGCGACCTCAAGGTAGCACACCAGCCTTCCCTGTCCATCATCAGCTTCCGGAGCTTACTCAAACTCATATCCATCAAGTTGGTGATACCACCCAATCATCTAATCCTCTGTCATCCCCTTCTCCTCCCACCTTCAATCTTTCCCATCATCAGGGTCTTTTCAAATGAGTCAGTTCTTCCCATCAGTCATATCTGAGGTTATTGATATTTCTCCCGGCAATCTTGATTCCAGCTTGTGTTTCTTCCAGTCCAGCGTTTCTCATGATGTATTCTGCATATAAGTTAAATAAGCAGGGTGAAAATATACAGCCTTGATGTACTCCTTTTCCTATTTGGAACCAGTCTGTTGTTCCATGTTCAGTTCTAACTGTTGCTTCCTGACCTGCATATAGGTTTCTCAAGAGGCAGGTCAGGTGGTCTGGTATTCCCATCTCTTTCAGAATCTTCCGCAGTTTATTGTGATCCACACAGTCAAAGGCTTTGGCATAGTCAATAAAGCAGAAATAGATGTTTTTCTGGAACTCTCTTCCTTTTTTAATGATTCAGCGGATGTTGCTCATTAATGTAGCTTTATTATGATGAGAACTTTCTTCTGTTTTGTTCATTCTGTTCATTGTATCCCTGGAACACAGAGATTTCCTAACAGAGTAGCCACTGGAATAAATTAATATAATTAATTAATGAAGGTTTCCAGATGAAGATTTGATTAAACAGAGATTTGATAAACCATTAAAGTTTACTGCTGAGGAAAAAAAAATGTTCATGCATTTAAACTGTTTCACTTGTCCTCAAAAGTTTGTTTTTTCCCATTTCAATTAACAGAAAGTGGCCCACAGCTATGTTTCATTTTTAAGAGAATCTCTCTCCAACTGAATGTGCATGGATCTTGCTTGGCCACACTTGAAAAGCAGTGATATGGAATGTTATAGCTGGAAGGGGCCTTAGGGAACCTATTCCAGTGGCCCTAAACTATGTCCCCATAATGGGTAGGCCAAGCTTTCCCACCATAAAAATGAATAATATAGTATTTTTTCCAATTTGCAGAAGTATTAGTCACTCAGTTCTGTCCAAGTCTTTGCAACCCCATGGACTGTAACCCATCAGGCTCTTCCATCTATGGAATTCTCCAGGCAAGAATACTGGAGTAGGTAGTCATTCCCTTCTCCAGGATATCTTCCCAAGCCAAGGATGGAACCTGGGTCTCCTTCATTGCATGCAGATTCTTTACCATCTGAGCCACCAGGGAAGGCCTTAGGGAACCTAAGCTATGTCCTAAACTATGTTCCCATAATGGGTAGGCCAAGATTTCCCACCATAAAATTGAATAATGAAGTATTTTTTTCCAATTTGCAGAAATAAAAAATTAACAGAAATATTTTCTCAATTAATTTTTATCTCATAAATTTCTTTTTAAGATATTGGCACTACAGTCACTTATCAACTAACAAGTACTAAGAGACATTAAAAATCAATAATCTAGAAGCAGATGAACACAGAAAAACTCCAATATACTTACTGCAACAACTTGATTTATCATGTACACATGGAAATGGTTTTGATTATATTTTGCTCTAATAATATTTTCTACTAGCACATTTTTTCCTAGTTTGTCTGAAAATTAAAGGTCACACATACATGGTACTCAACTAAAAATGTGTATCTGGAAAACAGAATTCCAACTGCAAGTTTTAATGTAAAACAAGTTTGAAAACTTCTGACCTGATCAGCCTCTTAATTCCACAGATTCAGTAACTTACACTCAAGATAAATGACTTCTCCAAAGTCACATAAAAGAACTCACTTAATTGTGTCTGACTCTTTGCAACCCCATGAACTATACAGTCCATGGAATTCTTCAGGCCAGAATACTGGAGTACTCTGGGTATACTGGGTAGACTTTCCCTTCTCCAGGGGATCATCCCAACTCAGGGATCAAACCCAGGTCTCCCACAGTAGGTAGATTTTTTTAACAACTGAGCCACAAGGGAAGCCCAAAGTCACATAGTTACTAGCAAAAATAGATACTTGAAAATCTTTTCTGTTTTCCTCCTTTTCCCTTATTTCCCTTATTTCAATTCTGAAAGATTCAGTCCATTCTAAAAGTTCTCAACATTTATTTCATTATGTGGGAAACATTTACTCAAAAATCTGTCTGTTGAGTAGGGTAGAGCTTTCCCTGCATTCAACTCCCTTTCCAAACAATCCCATTTTTCTAATCATTACATAATAAAAATTTTCTTTAAAAGATAGAAAGGTACAAAACTACTCAAAAAATATTTTTTAAAAAAGGAAAAATTCAACTTCTCTTCTGCCAGATATAATCACAAACTAGAGACCTGTAGACTGTCTTCTTGTTGTTTAGTCACTAAGTTGTATCTGACTCTTTTTCGACCCCATAGACTGTAGCCCCCTAGGCTCCTTTGTCCATGGGATTTTCCAAGTAAGAGTATAGGAGAGGGTCAACATTTCCTTCTCCAGGGGATCTTCTGACCCAGGGATCGAACCTTCATCTTCATTGCAGGCAAAGTCTTTACTGCTGAGCCACCAGGTATTCCTGATGGCTCAAATAGGTATTCCTTGAAGCCCACAAAAATCCACCAAATAGGTATTCCTTGAAGACCCCAAAAAGCCACCAAATAGGTATTCCTTATAGAATTTCCATTGAAGAATTGAAAGAGGGGGGGGGAATGCCAATGTATAAGAATGAGATTATTTCTAATTTTTAAACTTCCTAAATTTCTGCCCTCTTTTAAAGCTCTAGAAGATATCACTTCATTAAGCCCATATTCTTGAGTGACAACAATTATCAGGATCTAAGTAGTTACTAATCACTTTATACAAGGCCTAGAGCTCCCTGTTCACCCCAATTCCCTCCTTTTTCACCAAGTGCCAGTTCTATATTATTCAATTTGATTTACATTTTTATTATTTCTCTGTCCTCATGTCACCATCAAAATCGAGGGGAAAAAATAAACTGAGATGGTAATGAAACCAAGAAAAAAATAAGAATCACATTTATTTTGTGGAAATGAAGAACACTGCTATCTGTTTTAATATGCATATGATGTGTCTCTCTATGAAAACAACTTAAGATGGATTTTTTTCCATACTCCTTGGCATGGCCTTCTTTCAGTTTGTGATTTCTGTCTTACATTCATGATTACTAACTCACTTGACAAATAGTAATTAAAAGCCACTAGCTTCCTGTTTGCTTTTTCTTCTGAAGAATATTTATTACTATGACTGCTACCCCATAGTAGACATGTGTGTCATGCCTAATGTCTCAAAAACTTCCTTGTTCACCATCTACTCACCTCACAAACACACAAACACCCATAAACTACATGCTCTGTGAAATAGCTCCAAGCTGTCCACTGTAGAAGAGTAATCATTTTTCGTGACATTCCTGGGTACTTAACCCAAGGCACTGCAGCTTAGATTAGCCTGTGAGCCATAAAGTGGCCTGGTTTTCACTAAAGCAACCAGACTTTCTTCCTTTTGAATTTTTGGTTTTATATTTTCATTTATATATTTATAAAATTTTAATTTTTAGTTTTATGAGATTGGCTGGATAATAAGAACAAAAGAGACAGCCCAGAGAGCAGAGAAGCAGGATGAGACCGTGTCAGCTATAAAAAAAGAGGGATTAGTGATCCTTAATGCTGCTTCTGTGGCCAAGTGATTGCTCCCTTTCAGAAGGTATTAGATTGTGTTGCTATACTTTTTTAAAAAGGCTTTTTTATTTATTTTCCATTTTAGGAATACATAAGGGAACTGTCTTATGCTGAGCAGTTCTTTGGGTCAATGGTCCCTAATTCCATATATTTTTCTATTGTAGGTTTTTGTTGTTCAATGCTAAGTTGTGTCCAACTCTTTGCAACCACATGGACTATAGCCTGTCAGGGCCCTCTGTCCATGGAATTTCCCAGGGAAGAATGTGCCTAGAAATCCCCAAGTGTGCACTGCATGAATCTTTTATTGATAACATTGGTAAAATATAACCCAATAAATAGTCAAAGATGATAAAGTAATCCAAACATAGTTTAACCAATTTATTATATAGATATATTATTTTTTCAATTGACCAACTGCTACTAACTGATCAATTTTGGTCAAGTAACGAGAATGAAGTGCTGGCATTTAAGAAAAGCCCAAAGAATATTTTTCAGGGTCATCCTAATTTTTAATCTGGGTTAACAACATCAATGGCGACTTTCAGATGTATTTTGGTAATTTCTGCTAGATGTTAGCCCAATTTGGTCACAGAGCTGAAGATTTCATTAGTTTTAAGATTTATATACACATCTCCAGAATTCTAGTGTTCATGGGTTAACCTGCTGAGAAAAACTGACTTACAGTTTCATTGGTTTATTTGTATATTGAGGAATGAAGGTATATCAGATTTGTGATTATCTAGAAAAATCTTGAGGTTTATCTTCCAAGGATTTCTGCCAAATCGTAAAGTGTGTTTCATATTTCTTGTAACTTGAGAATTTCCTCTGAAATTGGGCCTTCATTTATACCATCATGTTTGTAAATATGTTCAATCTGACTCTTACAAGCTCAGGGCAGATCTGAAAAGGGAAATGAATCTCCGGTTACTCAAGTCACAAGACTGGTTTGAATCAGAATATTTCACTTCTTTAAAGAAAGAAGAGCTGTCTGAATCTAGTTTGGCTTTTCCCTAAGTCATATTCAGTCTGTGGTGTTATCTCCTAATATCAGTAAGGAAACACCATACCATGATCCCTCTGACAAAGTTGATTCTTGTAGATCTCCTTAACTCCAAACATTCCTTGATAGCAAAATGCAGTTTTCATTTTCTCCAACATGCTTTCACCTTCCATTCAGCTGACAGCACAAAAATTAGCAAATTTGCTGGCAATTTCTGCATACATTAGTAAGGTCTGGTCATGAATATCAAAACAATTCAAAGTGTTGATAACTTTCTTTGTCATCTCATGAAATGAACCCAGCTTGGAATTCTTGCCTGATGAATTTGGATAGTGGGCAGGCACTCATCACATTCCTTTGGAACATGAATAAACTGTTGAAAGCTTTTCTGGTCTTTT
>SJYX01001061.1:0-44793 GCA_006410675.1 Oreotragus oreotragus | reverse complement strand
GACTCAATGGACATGAGTTTGAGTGAACTCCGGGAGTTGGCGATGGACAGGGAGGTCTGGCGTGCTGTGATTCATGGGGTCACAAAGAGCTGGACACAACTGAGCGACTGAACTGAACTGAACTGAACATGTCCATTGAGTCGGTGATGCAATCCAACCATCTCATTGTCTGTCGTCCCCTTCTCCTCCTGCCCTCAATCTTTCCCAGCATCAGGGTCTTTTCAAATGAGTCAGCTCTTCGCATCAGGTAACCAAAGTTTTGGAGTTTCAGCTTCAACATCAGTCCTTCCAATGAACACCCAGAACTAATCTCCTTTAGGATGGACTGGTTGGATCTCCTTGCAGTCCAAGGAACTCTCAAGAGTCTTCTCCAACAGCACAGTTCAAAAGTATCAATTCTTCAGAGCTCAGCTTTCTTTGTAGTCCAACTCTCACATCCATACATGACTACTGGAAAAATCACAGTCTTGACTAGATGGACCTTTGCTGACAAAGTAATGTTTCTGCTTTTTAATATGCTAAGTTTGTCAGAAAGTAACCTCTAACAGCAGTATTGATTGTACCCCTATGGTATCCTGAGCATTCATCTGGCTCCACATTTTACAGACACAAGAATCTTTCCTTCTCAATGAAAATCAGCAAAGATTAGCAGTGTCATGTTAGCAAAAAACCCTACAGTCCCAGCTTTCCTTTTGTTTCCTGTCCTCTTTCTCAAATCCCATACTTATCAAGTCAGCCATAGGCTGTCCCTTTTTGGTTCTTGATTTACATCGCTTTGCCTCATTATCACCTGACTAGCATTGATAGGGTCATTGATAGGCTCTCCTGAGAAAAGGGGGACAGGATTGTGCAGTCTGCATGCCTCCTGCAGCACTGACACCACCTCTGAAACACGTGACTCATGCTCCGTCTCTCATCACGTTACTCTGGGTAATCACTGGTGCTGAGCAGTCCTGGCAGTTCTTGCTTTAATTCTGACATTTTACGGAACTCTTACTCGAAATTTCCTCCACGTATCTTTCCTTTCGTACAGACAAACAGAAATACATATCTAGACATTAGACAAGTAACTAGTTCATAAAGGAAACAGAACACCAATTTATGGTCACAGGCCAGGAAATGATGGAATTCCTAAAAACAAGGCACACGGCTCATATTTAGCTTTCATACAGAGCTTGTCAGAAAGTTCTCAAGAAGACGCAGGGCTCAGTCCTCATCATTCTCTAAACTCATGGTATGCTCACCCAACACAACAGTTCTTTCCTTCAAGTTCACACCTGATGAGCTGCTGATTACAGACAGATCCACAGGCAACCCATGGATCTACCTAATCTCCATTTCTAGTGATGAAGACAATTTCTCCCTTTGCTCTTCAGCATCCATCTTCCTAAATCTCTGTCTGTGATGACTCCCACATTGGGGAGAATCTCCTCTACATATATCTGCTCTCCCCCAGCTCTACACGTATCTGCTCTCTCCAGGCTCAGAGCACCATCAACCTTCTGTATCCTCCTGACTTCCTGGAGCAGGTGTTTTCCTCACCCTCCTCAAAGACTCTCCTCTAGACAACTTGGCCTTTCAAGTCTGGTTCTTACTCGTGCATCAGTTGTGGGATCAAAAAAAATCCTACCCTCAATAAAACAAACCTGTTTGTGTTTCATGCTTCTGCATACAGCAGCACTTTGTAAGTGCTTGGCATGTAATGGCACTCATAACTGTCAGCGTATCACCATTATTGATGAATGGGATGGGATGAGGAAGTAAAAGCAAGATTTATCACCTGTTAACTAACTTGGAGGGTTTTAATACAACTTCTTTATCAAAAACCTGGATTTTGTCAAGTGAATGATTACATGTCAGAGGCTTTAGACTCTCTCCTTTACTGGATAAATTGGAGAGTCATTCTGGCAGGAGTAACGATGGCCCAACAGTACTGATGTTTCCTAGATACCGGGCACAATTGCTAACAACTTCCTTTCCTTGATGTGATTCCAAAATAAGGCCAGTTGAATATGCCTGACAATCTGTATTGTTCCTCTTCTTCCTCTTCTGGAAGATACCTTAGATCAAGCATAACATAATCAACACTTTCTTAAATTATCCTAAACACTAACATAAACATTATTCTTAACTTAAATCTCTAACTATTCTTAACCTATAAAATTATCTTAAATACCACAAAAACACTGTTCTTACATATGTGACTATCATGTTAAGATTAAAACATTATAGACAGACTGGAATGGAACCTCTTCACTGTTATCTGTAATACTCTCAATCCATATAATTTAAAAAACTCTTTGGAATGGCTTCCCTAGTAGTCTTTTACTAATCCTTAAACTCACTGTCAAAGTAAAAATCAGATCTGCAAAGGCAATAGACAGAATAGTAGTTAAGAGCCTGGATTACAGAGCCAGAATATCTGAGTTTGAATCCTGATTCTACCACTTACTAGTTTCTACCACTTATAAGACTGTAAGTTATATTCTACCACTTATATATTGGTAGAATATATATCCTTATATTTTACCACTTACAAGACTTTGGGAAAGTTATTTAACCTCTGTTCCTTCACTTTCCTAATCTGAAAACAGAGATAATAAGTGTACCTACCTCACAGAATTGCTCTAAGGGTTAAATAAACTGTAAAATTACACATATTAAGTGAGGCTTAAATGTTAGAAATTATTATCATTACTACATCTATCTTTGCAATGTCTGATTAACTTAGGTCTTAAGAGTCCCTTGGACTGCAAAGAGATCAAACCAGTCAATCTTAAAGGAAATCAGTCCTGAATATTCATTGGAAGGACTGATGCTGAAGCTCCAATCCTTTGGCCATCTGATGCAAAGAGCTGACTCACTTGAAAAGACGCTCATGCTGGGAAAGACTGAAGGAAGGAGGAGAAGGGGACAACAGAGGACAAAATGGTTGGATGGCGTCACAAACTCGATGGACATGGGTTTGGGTGAACTCTGGGAGTTGGTGATGGACAGGGAGGCCTGGTGTGCTGCGGTTCATGGGGTTGCGAAGAGTCAGACACAACTGAGCGACTCAACTGAACTGAACACCCTAATTCATACACAAAAGCAATGTGACAGAGTAAAGAGACCTTATCAAACCCTCTCAGTCAGTAAACAGAGAATGCCTCTTGAAAGTAGAAGATGAATTCCGATAAACCAACCAGTGTAGTTTTTCTTGGCTTTCAAACACAAAGACAAATTCTTCAGGGTTTTTTTTTTTTTTTTTTAAAGAAATCACCCCCAACTTCACCTAAAATATAATCTTATTACATAAGATGTAATTGGGGCTTCCTTGGTAGCTCAGCAGTAAAGAATCCGCCTGCCAATGCAGGGGATTTGGGTTCAATTCTAGGATCAGGAAGAGCCCTTGTAAAAGGAAATGGCAACCCACTCCAGTATTCTTCCCTGGGAAATCCCTCCGGAGGATCCTGGCAGGCTATACAGTCCATGGGGTTGTAAACTTAGCGACTGAATAACAACAGCAACCTTCAACTTTGACTAAGGCCCACCACCAAGAAATTGCCATTTGCCACCATGAATGCTGAAATTTCATTTTGATAGGTAGGCCTCAACCCATGCTCTATTATTTCCTGTAATTACCTTCATCAAAGTGGATTATACTACTTTTGGAAATCCTCACTATTCAAAACAACATATCTATTCTTTATATAAAACTTCCATATTCAAAACAACATTTTTTTCCTTAATAAACTCCAAGTCTAGGTCCCTCACTCTCATAGCACTCCTGCTGGCTAGCAGGAATTAAGCACCATTCTGGCACTACTGATAATATAGTTCAAGAAAAACGTAAAACTTCTCAGATCTATCAATCAACTCTTGCTCTCTGATGAAATGTATGGAGGAAAGAACAATTTGAAGGTACAAACTACATAAGGCTTGAGACTAGGTTATGATTGCTTTGAGAAGCTTATTCGGATATGATTACCGAGCCTAGGGCGCACAGAACTTTCAGACTAAATTATTTACAATCCAAAAAAGCATAACGCATAGCCAAAAAGCATAACGCATAGCCGCTGTCTAGCTGTCCTCTGCAAGTTATAATTAAATAATTTCTTCAGTCTTTAGATGAATGTGATGCATCTCCTTTTGAATCATACAGACTGATAAGAGGCCTCATGCAACAGGGGAAAAAGTCTCAAAGAGGCATTGATTTTATTGTTAATTAACCTCATGTCATCTGGGCCCAAACCAAAACCACTGGGTTCTACAATTTAAATTATTTACTATCCCTGATAGATAAGAAAGTTGTTTAGCACATTTAAGAGTGTTGAAATGAATTCCCATAGAACACTAGTATCAGTGTTCTGATACTAGTGTTGTTTACTAAATCTATTGTTTACTAAGCAATAGGGATACAAAAGTAAATAAAACACTACTTCGGAGAGTTTAAAATCTAGTGAAGGAGAGAGATACGCATAAATAACTATAACCCCAGGTATAAGTAAGTATTTCAAAAGCATTTACTAGTCACTTCTGGTGCCAGACACATCTGTCCCACTTTCATGTAAGAATTATAATTAGGATGAACAGTTCTGGGATAAACACAAATTAGGCTTAAAGGAAACATCCAAAGGAATCTGTGTAAGTGTCCAGCTCAGTCAAAAAAAAGACATTTAATATTGTAAGAAAAGGACCATACCAGGGTTCAGTTTCCTCAGAGACACATCTGTAACTTCTGGAAGACAAAGAAGCTAGGGCACTTCTTGTCTGTAGCCACAAGATCAGTAAGAGGGACTCTTGCCTTCTTTGGCTTCAGACAGCCTTTGGACTGAAACACAGGGCTGAAACAGCCTCAAACCTTCAAATGCAGTCAAAACCTCGTCTAGTCAAGAAAAGAAGACTTACATGCAGGGTCCTTTATTTCATTTCCCTAGTCATTCATTCATTCATAAAATACCTATTGACCATAACTGAGGTGTCAAGTCTTGTTCCAAAACCTGGGAAAGCAAGCAAGCATGTAACCAATTAGATTACATACTAGTGAGACAGGAACATAATCAACAAAGACTAAGCCATAGGGAATAAGGCGTGGCACCTTATATCCAGGAGGAATAGAGGGCCAGACTAGAAATTCTCATTCCTGGGAGGTGGAAATCCAAGGAAACCTTCCCTAGCTTCTGCACAGGCTAATCCTTCCAGTTGTGGCACTTGCTTTCCCGGTGCTTAGTTTGGGAATTACTCCCTAAATTCTGTGACTACTCATCTTTTTTTTTTTTTTTTTTTATAAAAAAGCAGTTATGAGGCCAGCCATGGCAATTATTTGAATATGCCATTTTCAAATAGGCCAATTGAATATGCTGTCCATCAAAAGAATAAATAAGAGTCAGAGAAAAGCTGTTGATGGAAGAACTGAAAGATAACCATTATGCTGAAGGAGCAGAAGAGGATGATACACAAACTCTTACCCGTAAAAAACAATCTGACTCTTTTGAATATCTCCCTACAATCCACCCTCACTGACCAAACTATAATAGATACTAGTCCATCAAATACATTGACTGACTTCTCCATTCTATTGAACTTCTTTAAATTTCAGTTCATTCAGCTGCTACAAAATGGTATAACTGCATTCTAGGTGTGTATGTGAAGATTTCTTTTATTCCACAAGCTGTTTTGGCTGGGGAACAGTTAGAGGAACACTCCTTGTACTCCCTGGGTAATTAGTGGGAAGACTTCATGGCAACCTGAGGTTGGTTCTCAGGCTGTGCAAGTCAGCAGGGTGTAGCAGCCGAAGATAATGGCTCTATAATACAGTTCTGTAGGGTTTTTCCTGCCACATAAAGTCGTAAGAATGGCCTGACTATAAATAAACACAGAGGATGGCTCCCGCAAAGAAAGCCACAGAGAAAAAGCGTAACCAAATTGAAGACTTGAACAATATTACCCTTACAATAGTAAGTTAAATACAATGTAAGTTAAATGGCACTTGATGCAAAAACAGTACTTATACTTTCATTATTTGCATTAGTACCAAGACTCTTGCCTGATGAGGAAATCAAGGCTCAGAGAAGTGAAATGACTATAATAGAGACTAACACCTGAAACTAGGTATCCAGATTCCAAGAGAGTGAACCTTTTGTTGAAACAAACAAAACTGCTTTATGTGTACATTATATGTGTTAAAAAAGACAAAGTTTTATAAGAATTTTTTTGGATCTGATTTGTTTTTATAAGCACATTTATATATATGTGTGTGTATATATATTTGTATATTCAAACAAAACCTTTAATATCACCTTATCTATCACACTATTCACCCAAATGTCTAGATTCTACTTCACAGAAATTATCAAATAATGAGGTAGCCTCAGCATGCTAGTTCTCATTGAGGCAGACAGGGAACACATGTGGGGAAGACAAACTATTTTCAGAGGCCCAAGCAAAGGGAATTAGACTGCTGCTGGGGAAGAAAAATACCTTTCCTTTTATCCATCTAAGTTGTTGGCTGGGACCCCATAAGAAAAGACAAGGTTAACAAGAGAAAAGCATATAAACATATTTATTAATGTTTTTCTCCTGCTGATCTGAACTGTAAAAGGAAGGGACAAGCAGAAATATTTACCTTCCTCTCTCCACAAGACACCACAGAGATCCAGGAAGCTGACATGGTAAGCATTCTTACCTTTTTCTCAGTTGTCCCAGGCCTCAACTGCAGTCCCTGGAGCTAGTGGAGTGGGAATGCCCACTTGAGATTGTCAGAAACTGTAAAGGAGGAAAACTCTCTTTCCCTTTCCCTTTCTAAGTTCTCAGCTGGGGCCCCTGAAACAAAACACAGGTGGAAAACAGAAAAGCATACAAATCTATTTAATGTGAGTTTTACGTGACATGGCAGCCTTCACAAAGAAATGGAGATGTAAAGGAATGGTTAAGCTTGGGTGTTTTTATACTAGGTCAGACTAAAAGCAAAAGTCATGGGAAAATGTGGCAAGACAAAGGGAATGAGCTCAAGGTAGTAAACCAGGGGAAACATTCAGATTCCTCTCAGCATCCCTCCAACTTCAGAGATAAGGATGCTCCTTTTCTCTGGCAATAGGAAGGACATCTCTCACATAAGGGTCTTATGACCTGCTTCAGAGGAAAGTCAGAAAATCTTTCCTACACCTGCACCAGACATTCTCAAATATCTTCAGCCTATAATACTCAATATGACAAGGAGCCATATTCTGGGTAGCATGTCCTGACCCCGTTATTATCCACAAAACACATTCCAAGATTCTTTAAAATGTCTGAATCTTCTTTTAGGATTGACTGGTTTGATCTCCTTGCAGACTCTCAATAGTCTGTGACCTATTTATACAATGAAGTCTGTATTTCTACAATCACCAGCATGGTATCTATATAGGCACACCTTGGAGATACTGTGGTTTCGGTGAAAGACCAACACAACAAAGTAAATACTGCAATAAAGGGAGTCACGTGAACCTGGCTTCCAGGTGCATACAGAAATTATGTTTACACTTTGCTGTAGTCTGTTGAGTGTGCAATAATAGTATTACATCTAAAAACACAATATACATGCCTTATTAAAAATAATGTACTGCTACAAAATGCTGACCGTCATCAGCTCCTTCAGCAAGTTGTAATCTTTTTGCAGTAGTGACATCAAAGATCACTGATTATAGTTCACTGTAACAAATAATAATTAACAGTTTGAAATATTTCAAAAACTATGAAAACCATGGTAGTCATGTACCCATGACATTCCAGTAGTCATGTATGGACATGAGAGTTGGACCATAAAGAAGAATTTATGAGCGCCAAAGAATTGATGCTTTTGAACTGTGGCACTGGAGAAGACTATTGAGAGTCTGCAAGGAGATCAAACCAGTCAATCCTAAAAGAAGTCAATCTTGAATATTCAGTGGAAGGACTGATGCTAAAGCTGAAGCTACAATACTTTGGCCACCTAATGCAAAGAACTGACTTATTGGGAAAGACCCTGATGCTGGGAAAGATTGAAGGCAGGAGGAGAAGGGGACGACAGAGGATGAGANAAGAAGTCAATCTTGAATATTCAGTGGAAGGACTGATGCTAAAGCTGAAGCTACAATACTTTGGCCACCTAATGCAAAGAACTGACTTATTGGGAAAGACCCTGATGCTGGGAAAGATTGAAGGCAGGAGGAGAAGGGGACGACAGAGGATGAGACGGTTGGATGGCATCACTGCCTTGATGGACGTGAGCTTGAGAAAGCTCCAGGAGGTGGTAAAGGACAGGGAAGTCTGGTGTGCTGCAGTCCATGGGGTTGCAAAGAGTTGGACCATGACTAAGTGACCGAATAACAACCACCAAAGTGTGACACAGAGGCACACAGTGAGTGAATACTGTTGGAAAAATGGCACTGACAGACTTGCTTAATGCAAGGTTGCTGCAAACCTTCAACTGATAAAAACAAACAGAAAAATACACTATCTGTAATAAAAAAAAGGTATACCTGTAAATGGAAGTATAGCAGATTTGAAAGAACTCAGTGTATGGTTTGAGACTAAAAACAGGATCTGGGTAGATGCAGCCATAATCTGAGATACATCCATTTGACTGATCCTGCGAACATGCAGAAAATGATCACTTTACAAAGCGTCTCCTGAGATTCTCGGGAAGGTCTGCTTTCTCCCCAAATCTCTACCATCCATGTATAGTACCACTCTATAAGGCACTCCGAAAGTCTTATTAAGATACAAGTCATTTCTCTTATAAAGGCAGTCTACTTTGGCTACCTGATGCAAAGAGCTGACTCACTGGAAAAGATCCTGATGCTGGGAAAGACTGAAGGCAGGAGGAGGAGGGCAACAGAGGATGAAATGGTTATAGAGAGCATTACCGACTCAGTGGACATGAATCTAAGAAAACTCGGGAGACAGTGAAGGACAGGGAAGCTTGGCATGCTGCAGTCCATGGGGTCACAAAGAGTCAGACTTGACTTAGCAATTGAATGACAAAAGCCTTTAGTATCTACTACTGCTGCTGCTGCTGCTAAGTCACTTCAGTTGTGTTCAACTCTGTGCGACCCCATAGGCGGCAGCCCACCAGGCTCCCCTGTCCATGGGATTCTCCAGGCAAGAACACCAGAGTGGGTTGCTATTTCCTTCTCCAATGCATGACAGTGAAAAGTGAAAGTGAAGTCGCTCAGTCGTGTCTGACTCCCAGCAACCCCATGGACTGCAGCCTACCNCCCCTGTCCATGGGATTCTCCAGGCAAGAACACCAGAGTGGGTTGCTATTTCCTTCTCCAATGCATGACAGTGAAAAGTGAAAGTGAAGTCGCTCAGTCGTGTCTGACTCCCAGCAACCCCATGGACTGCAGCCTACCAGGCTCCTCCGTCCATGGGATATTCCAGACAAGAGTACTGGAGTGGGCTGCCACTGCCTTCTCCTTAGTATCTACTAACATAGCCACAAACGTAAAATTAGTAAAGGTATTGACTACATTCTTGGGAAGTTAGGGCAGGTGAACAATGATGAAGGGACAAGTTAGGGTCCAGGGAGGGAATGCCCAGGCGAGGTGGGGTGTCGGGAGAAGAGAAGTCCTATTATGGGAAGTAGCCAGTAATGGAAAGGGTCGTCAAAAAAAGAGAGAGAGAGAGAGAGAGAATTTTACCTGCTAAATCACTCCGCCTAAGACAACCTCTGTTTCCAACCTCCTCCAGGGGGCTATTTAGAGTGAAATGGCCCGGGGCAGGGGTGCCATTTTCAGTTATTAAAGAAGCAAGTAGAGCTTCTGGCTCTGAGCAGCACTTGACCCAAAGGGTGATGGGTAGAAGGAAGAGGAAAGGGAATTAGCCGGATCCCCTGTGGTCAGAGTCTGCACACAGCAGGGCTGATAACCATGTCCATCTCAGCGTGAACTCCCAAGGAACAGTTCTTTGATTGCAGAAGTTACTGCTGTCCAGAGCTGAGCTGCAGGGAAGGACTCAAGGCTCAAACCAAGAGGGGAGGGGATGGCTAAGAGAAGTCCTAGATAAGAAATGTAATAATTAACACATTTGTCACCTGGTGGTGGAAAGCCATAAAATAGTGATGATAAAATAGCCACAATGCTGGCATAATTACCCTCTCCCAACCAACTGCCAAAGGTCTGGTGATTAATCAGTCTCTCTAGGCATTTCTCTGAATAAGCCCAGCCTCCAATTCCAGTGTAAAAATCCACAAGCCAGCTTCTGTGAGTGAGAAACAGGCGGTTGACTTGAGGATCTTTTTTTTCTTCATCTGGAGAAACATGAATAAATCACACATCATCAAGTTTATCATTTTTCTCCTCAGAGAAATATGAAATATTATAGATCATCTCCAGTACATCAGCTTCTTCACACTCCATTAGCATGAAGGGACTATTTTTGATATAATTTATCAAACCACTGGCCTCATTTCTCCCACTTCCTTCAAGATGGAAAGGCAGACACAGTGGACTCAGGTTTCTCTTTTTCATAAGAAGCTGCAATCTGCCTTCTACTGAGGAAGCAGACAGTAAGTTGAAGGGCATAATTAGTGACAGGTCATCAACCTGTACTACCACCCAAAAGACTGGAAGGATCTGGCCTAGAGTCTGGAATGGAGCTGGCTCAAGCATGCTCTAGTTAAATCCCACTGAGGTGAGAATGTCATCTCTCTCTCTCGTTTTTGTTTTTTTTTTTAAATGATGAGTCCATCTCTCTTCCCAAAGTCAGTTTTCTCCTCCACCTTGGCCCATGCTGATGTGATAAGGGTCCCAATAAGGATGTTTGCCTGGCTAGTATGTTACAAGCTCTCATTGGCAGCCAAATATGTTCGAAAACTGCAACAGAGAATTAAAACATTTGTTCTTTTTCTACTTTCTCCTTCATTAGCAGCATTAGAGTCTTTTAACAGCAAGGCTGAGAACCAAATGATCCACTCAATTCAATTTGATTATTATTATTATTTTAATTAATGAGGTCCTACTATGTTCGGGGCAATTACCTTGTGATTCCTGCTCAGAATCAGCTAAGCAAATATATACCTAAGTAGCTGTAATATAAACTGATCATCAGAGAAGAGGCAGAAGATGTATCTGGATAAAAAAGTATTTCATTAGGATCTTGAAAGCTGAGTAGAATTTCAACATCCTGGATAAAGTTCAAAATAGGAAAGACAAATAGGGATAAAGAGATGTCACTGGGAGGCATGAAAAGAACATGAAACGGGAATGTGAGGTGTATGTTGGTGGTGGTGTTCAGTCACTAAGTCATGTCTGACTCCTTTACGACCACATGGACCGCAACCAAGCTTCTCTGTCCATGGGATTTCCCAGGCAAGAATACTGGAATGGGTTGCCATTTCCTTCTCCAGGGGATCTTCNAATGTGAGGTGTATGTTGGTGGTGGTGTTCAGTCACTAAGTCATGTCTGACTCCTTTACGACCACATGGACCGCAACCAAGCTTCTCTGTCCATGGGATTTCCCAGGCAAGAATACTGGAATGGGTTGCCATTTCCTTCTCCAGGGGATCTTCCCAGACCAGGGACTGAATCCGTGTCTCCTGCATTGGCAGGTGGATTCTTTACCACTGAGCCACCAGGGATGCCCATGAGGACTATGGTTGAAATGCAAATAGTACAAAGACTGATAAAGGTTAAGCTTAGGATCATTCTTGAACAGCAAGCTGAGGAGCATTTGTTCCATCACATAATCAACAGGGAGGTATTAAATGTTTTCAAGGACAACAATAAAGATTAAAACTGTGTCCAAGACATTAACTTTAACAGAACTGTGAAAGATGACCAAGGAGAGGCGAGCCAAGGTGAGTGGTAAGAAAACCAGTGAAAAGTCTCCAGCTGCAGGATTCCCCCAGGAGTCTTCTCTATAGCATATAGCTTAAAGACAAGGGCCTTGTTTCAGCAGTCTTGCATCAATCATGTCAAACACAGATGGGTGCTCAATACAACTTGCTGAAATAACGAATGGACGTGTGTGCACGGGGAGCTGCACAAGAATGTTCACAACAGCAGTGTTTGTAATAGCAAAAATTTGAAAACAGTCTAAATGTTCACAAATAGAATAGGTAAGTGGCAACACAATAAAACTAGATTATTATACAGTAGGGAAAAGCAAAAGAGAACAACTAAATTAATCTTACAAATACAACGTTCAGTTAAATAACTGCTGCCAGACTTCCCTGGTGATCCAGTGGTTAATAACCTGCTTTCCAAGGCAGGGGACATAGGTTCGATTCTTGGTCAGGGAACTAAAATCCCACCTGCCATGGAGCTCTTGAGCCTGAGCGCCACAAGTGCAGCCTGCATGCCACAACCAGAGAAGCCTGTGTGCTGCAGTGAAGAGCCCACGTGCTGCAACTAAGACCCCCAACACAGACAAGCAAATATTTAGGAAAAAAATTGCGTTCTTGAAAGTTGCAAACATACATATACAGCACGGTGCAGTTTTTCAAAATTAAACCTACTATATGTGTTGATTTACATATACAGGATATATATAAAGAAATTCATAACATAAACAAACCCAGAATAATTGTGGTTATTACCCATGGGTTCTGAGAGGAGGATATGATCACAATTACAATAGGGGCATCAACTATCTTGGAAATAATATACTTTTCAAGCTGGGAGATGGGTACATGGATATGCATTATTTCTCATATCTTTAACAAAATAAAGATAAGGCAAAAATAATAATGAACATGCAGAAGAATCTTGGGGGCCCAGTCACATTTAAGGATATGAACGACAGGGACTTCCCTGGTGGTCCAGTGGTTAAGATTCTGGGCTTCCAATGTAGGAGGTGCAGGTTTGAGCCCTAGGGAATTAAGATCTCATACAATGAGTGGTGCAGCGAAAAATAATAAATAAAGATGACAAGGCAATTAGTCTAATAGGTTGAGAAAGGGCAGTGAAGTCAGCATAGAAGTCAGACCACTGACGTACCCTAGAGCTGGAACGTGACAGTCATTTGAGCCGAAGGGATGGCAGAATGTAGGCTGCAGTTCGTACATTAGGCCCAGACTGGGCAGGGAGACAGGAAAAGCCAAGGGTTTGAGCAAACTTTGGGAGACAGTGAAGGACAGAGAAGGCTGGTGTGCAGCAGCCCATGGGATCGCAAAGAGCTGGACCTGACTGAACAACAACAAAGGCCTTAGTGAAAAAATTGGAGAGGAGGAGAGACCAGGACTGGCACACAGAAAGGGCAGATAAAGCTTGCTAGAGGACCAGGTGGACCATAACCGTATTAGAAACAAACAAATGAAAGCCTGGATGGAAGACTCCCTTTGGAAGAAATGCAGTGAGTGAGTGTGTGAGTGTGTGTGTGTGTGTGTGTGTGTGTGTGTGTGTGTGTGTGTGTGTAAAACCAAACTCCAGGAGAAAACCAAGTGTGTGTGTATGAGTTTTGTTTTAAGAACAGTCACCTTTTCCAAAAGATTGGATTTTGTACCATCATTCTTCAAATGATGAAGTATTTTCCTCTATTTTAAGCCCAGGTTGGGAAGGGACATCATTGGAAGTAAATCAAAGCAGAATAAGAACACACGTCAACTTCTCATATTTTTCTTTCTTGCAGAAATGCAATAGGATAACTTATTTTTAAAAATCTGAAGTTTATTAGGCTGGTATTTATTTTGGTTTCCCTGGAGGGTACAGTTATGCCTCAGAAAGACCTGTGGCTGCAAGACTTTCATAATAAACTATTTCTATGCTTACCACATGTACCAAGAGGAGCAAAGAAAGTCTCCTTTGTGAGGCATTTTGTAGAGAGAAGACTCCTGCTCTTTCCGTTTAGCAGCATCATTTGTTCTGGCATTAG
The DNA here is from genome assembly GCA_006410675.1 of Oreotragus oreotragus. NCBI lineage: Eukaryota > Metazoa > Chordata > Mammalia > Artiodactyla > Bovidae > Oreotragus > Oreotragus oreotragus. Next base: position 30,977 of record SJYX01001061.1, on the reverse strand, counting down.
AGTTCCTCTGACCGTTACCCAGGCTACAGAACTGAAGCCCATGAGAGTTATACAAAAGGATTATGTGGAATATCCAGCTTGATCTGGAAGAGTTGGACAGTGGGAGATAAAATGCCACCCTGAAATAACTTTTGTTGCACAACTAAAGCTCTGATCCCAGCATTGGCAATGAAGTTAAACCGAGGCTGTCAGCAAGCTGGTAGGGTTGGTCTCAGGGTCCTGTAATTCGCTCTAGATCAGAAAAATTATACTAGGCATAGTGATCAACTTTCAGAAGAAGGACTCCTTTCTTGCTAAGTTTCTTCCAATCACTCCTGTTTCTGGAGAAATGCCACTTCACAAGTATGGGGGTATATTTGACAACTCTTTAGCAGGAATGCAAACTAGTACAGCCACTATGGAGAACAGTGTGAAGATTCCTTAAAAAATTGCGAATAGAACTGCCTTACGACCCAGCAATCCCACTGTTGGGCATACACAGGAAACCAGAATTGAAAGAGACACGTGTACCCCAATGTTCATCGCAGCACTGTTTATAATATCCAGGATATGGAAACAATCTAGATGTCCATCAGCAGATGAATGGATAAGAAAGCTGTGGTACATACACACAATGGAGTATTACTCAGCCATTAAAAAGAATACATTTGAATCCGTTCTAATGAGGTGGATGAAACTGGAACCTATTATACAGAGTGAAGTAAGCCAAAAAGAAAAACACCAATATAGTATACTAACACATACATATGGAATTTAGAAAGATGGTAATGATAACCCTGTATCCAGGACAGCAAAAGAGACACAGATGTTTAGAATGGACTTTTGGACTCTGAGGGAGAGGGAGAGGGTGGGATGATTTGGGAGAATGGCATTGAAACATGTATACTATCATGCAGGAAACGAATTGCCAGTCTATGTTCAATACAGGATACAGGATGCTTGGGGCTGGTACACGGGGATGATCCAGAGAGATGATATGGGGTGGGAGGTGGGAAGGGGGTTCAGGATTGGGAACTCATGTACACCCGTGGTGGATTCATGTCAATGTATGGCAAAACCAATACAGTATTGTAAAGTAAAATAAAGTAAAAATAAAAATTAAAAAAAAGAGGGAGGAAAAAAAAAAAAAAAAAAAAGAAAGAAAATGCCAAATCATGACATGATAAAAATAATCCATATGAACACAAGAGGTAAGAAATAGGTTTGAGAGGCTCTTGAGTCTGTCAAACTAGCAGAAGACACTGCTGGAGGTGCCCAGGAAAGCTATAATGTCCAGGCATTAAAAATGCAGGGAGAGAAAGATACAATGTGATATTTCTGCATAATCTTGGCTCCTGGGGGACCGAAACTCATTTTTCATGGTTTGCAAAATTAACCACCAAAATTAAGCAGGAACAGAAATATATTTACTGGACTCAAAGGTGTGACTACGAGAACGTAAAATATATGCAGACTCACAAACACATGCATTTTCTCCATTTGTGCAGACTTGGCTGGGGACAACCAACAACTAGCCACTCAGAGTTCAGTTCCAATTCTCTCTGAGCCTTGGGGAAATAGGAGACTTGGTGTGATGGGCTTGCATTCCAAATGACTCTGGTGAAGCCTGTGGTGTCCAGCTGAGCCAAAGGTGGAGCCAAGGTAAACAGACGAGACAACGAGCCAGGAAAATGAGATGGCAGGGAGGCCTAACCCACTAAAACACAGCCATAAAAAACATAGAGACACAGAATTTCCCATGAGTCACAGTGGGCCGGTGAGATGCTGCCCACTTGCTGCCAAGGCAATCCAAAAGGCATCCCATAGACTTCGCCATACAACAGTGGAGACTCACCAGGACTCTGCAGGACTTGATAAAAGTCTATATTCTTAACAATATACAGCCATTTAAAACTGGCTATTCTACTGCAACAGGAAAAAACCAACTTTCCATTAAAATGCCTTTTTTTTTTTTTAATTACACCAGAAAGTTCTAAGTAATGGCAAAGGAAATGGAAACAACCAACTTCTTTGTCTTGGCAGGCTAAATGACAGCATTCACTCAAAAAGAAATTTATTTTTAATTGGTATCCAAGTGGGGCTGCCATTTATGTGTGTACCATTTATATTTCTCTTAAAATGTTCTTAAGACACTGTACAAGTGGTTAATAGTATCACAGGGACACTGACACTTCGGAGGGCTAAACGACATGGTATTAGAGCTTAAAACTGAAAGGAAAATTAATTTCTTAAGAACAATGAACATGGAAGCAACCTGAATGTCCATCAGCAGATGAATGGAAAAGAAAGCTGTGGTACATACACACAATGGAGTGTTACTCAGTTGAATCAGTTCTAATGAGGTGGATGAAACTGGAACCTATTATACAGAGTGAAGTAAGCCAGAAAGAAATTGTCTCAGTTTCTCCTTTGTAAGACAGAGTCGGGTGAAGAAAGGAAGTGAAGGAGCAGGAAGCTGGAGCTAGATTTGGGGATGGTCAGCCATGACCTCACACTGTTACTGGAGCCATCCTATTTCCTCCAGGCTTTGCAATTCAGTCTGTTCCATTTGCCAGTATTCTTGCTGATGATGATTTACTTTGAGGGTTTCATTATTTCCTCTACTAGTTCAGAACCAGTAACAATTCTTAGTTTATGGGATAAATCTCTATATTCCTGAAATATATTACCATACAGCTACTGGGCCCCATGATAATCACTCAATCTGTTTTAGCATCATTGACCATTGCTTGACATTAAGATGTTTTCATTATTGTGACAGTGTGAAGACTGTACTACCTAGGATATACCAAAAGGTTTAAGGATTGATACTATCCACCTCCACACATCAACCTAACAGTGATCATTTCTGATCAGGCCCCAAGTAATATTCATTTGATCTCATAAAAAAGAAAATGGGAGAGGGGAAAAAGAATATACCAAAATTATTAATAATGATTACACAAGTGGATGAAATCACTGATTATTTATTCTATCATCTTTATACTTTTATAAATGTTTAAGGATTGATACTATCCAAGTCCACACATCAACCTAACAGTGATCATTTCTGATCAGGCCCCAAGTAATATTCATTTGATCTCATAAAAAAGAAAATGGGAGAGGGGAAAAAGAATATACCAAAATTATTAATAATGATTACACAAGTGGATGAAATCACTGATTATTTATTCTATCATCTTTATACTTTTATAAACTTTTAAATGAACATTTATTTAATTTTTATATTGATTAAAAAGCTGTAAAAGATATCTTTGGGGAAAAAAAGCTTTAGGAATCTATTATGTTTCAGAACTGTGTCCAGAATCTTCTACAGTTTACTGCTATTAGAAGCATAATTTCTTTTGTGTAGGATCTTTTATGACTGCAAAAGCATCCATAAGTAGGCATTTCCAGTTCAGACCTTATGCAGGATATGTACATTGCTTCTCTAATAAGCAGACATCTGTTCTCTTCATCAGGCTTCGCCATTCCTTCTTTTTTTACTTACTGCCATCCCTCCACATTTTTACTGTGTCACAAAATGAATCATCTAATAATCTTCTATGTGTCAGTATTTAGCTACAGATTAGAATTTAATTCCCTTTCCACCATGTGATATTGTTTCTAGAGGTCTCTTATCAAAGCAAGTTCTCTTATTTTCACATTAAAAATTGTTAGTCAGAGAAACAATAGCTACTCCCACATGTATGATTAATGAAAGTCAAATATTTGACTAAAAGTAAATAATATTAGAGATATGAAGTTCTAGAATTATACTCCCATCCCCCTACTCTACCAAATAACTGAGTATTATCAAATAAAGTACCCCAGTACAAATGCAAAAGAAAATGTTTAAGAGACCTACTTTGTGACAAGTGGGAATATTGGGAGTTCAAAAGTAAAAGATATTTTTGCTCAGATGATTTCTTGACATCATAAAGCAGAACTTTTAGTAAGCTTAATTTCAAAAAATAAACATGTCTTATTCATCTTTGTTGATGCAAATATTTATAGTAAAACATTGATTCACAAAGTATCCATACAAAAGGCTTGCAAAATGCTATACTAGACAGAATTGAAATTCATTTGAAACACACATTGTTTATTATAGATTCTCTCACATGAAATTCTCTCAAAAAGTCTATGTGATAGTTAGGTTTGATACCTTTATTTTATTGAAGAAGAAGCTGAGGATAGAGAGCAAGTTACATACCTAATGGTACCCAGCTAACCAGTGATGAAAGTTAAACCTCAGTCATCTGAATCCATTGTACATGTTCTTTCAACTACTAGGCCAAGTTATATGTCATGGGCAGCTCCTACCTTCTTAAAAATTAATTAAAAAACTAGTATAAACTAGTTTTGCTACTGTTATGCACTACCATTACCACTTGTTCTACTTAAATTAATAAACATCTCCCTTAAAAATACCAGAGGTGTGTTATACTAGGTACCAGGTCCTCTTGACATATTGTGTTGAGGCCACATTGCCAGCTGCCCTATAACAAAGTTAGGTGCATCCAAAGCAGATCAAGCTTGGCAGTGCAGTGTAGCAGGCAAAAAGAAGTTCTGAAATTTATGTTTTATTGGACCTCTTTCCGTTTGCATGTCATGTGGATTCTCAGAGCCTGTAGACTTGGTTTAGGGCCACTAGTAGCATTGTGACTGGGGAGGGTTTCTTCACAACAGAATTCAGGAACGGACTGCCAAGCATGGTGCTGGAGGGAAGACAGGGCAGGGACTCATGCACTCACATGCAATGATGGCTGGGTGATTGCACCTTCAGCAAGAGGGAGATGGCCAATGCTACTAGGGGAGTGTAGCCTGAGCCCAAAAAACTGACTGCAGGTTCAGAACTGCAGATTGGACATAGAAGGTACTATCAGCTGCAGACGTCAGCCTCAGAGGCCAACACTTCTGAAAACCAGTCTGAGACCAGGGGGTCTCTTTCCTTCAAGTTAGGAAGACTTGTACCTTCCTTTGCACTCATCCAAATTCCATCTTAAGGAGACATGCAGAGAAAGGTGAGAGATGACAGAGCATTTCTCTGCAAGAAAGATGAACACAAACTAAAGGGACCATGTAACTCCTAAAATTAGATTAAACTTCTAATCACAGAGGAATAAAAGTCAGTTTTTAGCCTCAATAAACTGGATAAAGGCTGGAATAATGACCAAATTAGTTGTGGTCAAAGTTTAGTCCAATTTAGTTCAGTAGCTCAGTCGTGTCTGACTCTTTGCAACCCCATGGACCACAGCACGCCAGGCCTCCCTGTCTATAACCAACTCCTGGAGTTTACCCAAACTCATGTCTATTGAGTCAATGATGCCATCTAACCGGCTCATCCTCTGTCATCCCCTTCTCTCACCTTCAATCTTTCCCAGCATCAGGGTCTTTTCAAATGAGTCAGCTCTTCGCATCAGGTGGCCAAAGTATTGGAGTTTCAGCTTCAACATCAGTCCTTCCAATGAATACCCAGGACTGATCTCCTTTAGGATTGACTGGTTGGATCTCCCTGCAGTCCAAGGGACTCTCAAGAGTCTTCTCCAACAACACAGTTCAAAAGCATCAATTCTTTGGTGCTCAGCTTTCTTTATAGTCCAACTCTCACATCCATACATGACTACCGGAAAAACCATAGTCTTGACTAGATGGACCTTTGTTGGCAAAGTAATGTCTATGCTTTTTAACATGCTGTCTAGGTTGGTCATAATTTTTCTTCCAAGGACTAAAAGTCTTTTAATATCATGGCTGCAGTCACCATCTGCAGTGATTTGGGAGCCCCCAAAATAAAATCTGTCACTCTTTCCATTGTTTTGCTATTTGCCATGAAATGATGGGATCAGATGTCATGATCTTCGTTTTCTGAATGTTGAGCTTTAAGCCAACTTTTTCACTCTCCTCTTTCACTTTCATCAAGAGGCTCTTTAGTTCTTCTTCACTTTCTGCTGTAAGGGTGGTGTCATCTGCATCTCTGAGGTTATTGATATTTCTCCTGGCAGTCTTGATTCCAGCTTGTGCTTCATCCAGCCCAGCATTTCGCATGATGTGCTCTGCATTTAAGTTAAATAAGCAGGGTGACAATAGTACTCCTTCCCCGATTTGGAACCAGTCTGTTTTTCCATGTCCAGTTCTAACTGTTGCTTCTTGACCTGCATAGAGATTTCTCAGGAGGCAGGTCAGGTGGTCTGGTATTCCCATCTCTTGAAGAATTTTCCACAGTTTGTTGTGGTCTACACAGTCAAAGGCTTTGGCATAGTCAATAAAGCAAAAGTAGATGTTTTTTCTGGAATTCCCTCGCTTTTTCAATGAATCAATGGATGTTGGCAATTTCATTATTGGTTCCTCTGCCTTTTTAAAATCCAGCTTAAACATCTAGAAGTTCATGGTTCATATACTATTGAAGCCTGGCTTGGAGAATTTTGAGCATTACTTTGCTAGCATGTGAGATGAGTGCAATTGTGCAGTAGTCTGAACATTCTTTGGCATTGCCTTTCTTTGGGATTGGAATGAAAACTGACCTTTTCCAGTCCTGTGGCCACTGCTGAGTTTTCTAGATTTGCTGGCATATTGACTGCAGCACTTTAATAGCATCATCTTTTAGGATTTGAAATAGCTCAGACAGAATTCCATCACCTCCACTAGCTTTGTTCGTAGTGATGCTTCCTAAGGCCCACTTAACTTCACATTCCAGGATGTCTGGAATCCAGGCCATGGAATCCAGTATGTTTTGAATCCAGGCCAGAAACTGGCTTGGGTAGCCTTTCCCTTCTCCAGGAGATTTTTCCAATCCAGGGATGGAATCCTGATCTCCCACATTGCAGGTGGATTCTTTAACAGCTGAGCCAGAAGGGAAGCCCAAGAATACTGGAGTGGGTAGCCTATCCCTTCTCTAGTGGATCTTCCCAACCCAGAAATTGAATTGGGGTCTCCTGCATTGCAGGTGGATTCTTTACCACTGAGCTATGAGGGAAGCCCTGTTCAACCACATAAAAGATATGTAAATCAGTGACCACTTTCACCTTGTGTCTATAAAGTTAATATGGTAACACGGCTAATCAGGATTAAATGAGGCAACATATGTAACACACCGAACATGGTGCCTGCTACATAGCTGGTGCTCAAAACTGACAATTTGCATCTGCCTATCTACTTACCCTACTCTTAAAAAAAGTTAATCCTAATATTATTCAGTTACCTATAGTTTAATGTATAGCTAAACAATCACTTTAATTTCAGATTTTATTTTGTTTTTATATTTAGCAAATGTAAATGTGCGCTTGATTTAATACCTGGGGTTACAAAGAGCAACAGAAATAATCTCCTGGTGTATATTGGTCAAGTTTAGAAAATGTATTCACTCACCAGCTCACTGAATTCATTATTGCCTAGGTCAAGTCTTTCCAACTGGGCCAGTTTGTGCATTGACCTATAACAGATGGAGAAAAATAATATTGTGAGGCAGTGCATGACACATTGCTCCAAAAGACATTCCAGCCACCTTCTTGTCAGATTTATCTGGGTATATTGTGCACAGATATGGGGGTATTTTTCAGGGAGAAGTAAATTTCAAATATTCAGAAACATGTTCAAACTGTTACCTGAAAACCTTTAGTAGCTTACCATGTTTCCAAACGCCAGTCTGTGGATGGAGTACAGACCTGACTGCATAATGAAAATCTGGGAAGTTTGTTAAATATCTGTACCAATACAAGGTACCAGTTGAGGCTCTAACATCCATATTTTTAATAATCCACACAGGTTTGAGAACCAATGGATAAACTCAGCTCTTCATGAAGCATTTTAAAATTCCACAGTATGGCCACAATTTCATCATCAATCTTGTCAATTTTTACTTTCTTAAATGAATTTATGTTATAGGCAAATTTTTTTCTTTTCTATTCAAGTATAGTTGATTTAAAATATCATGTAAGTTTCAGATGGACAAGGTTGTTATTCACAAATTTTAAAGGTTATATTTCATTTGTAGATATTATAAAATATTGGTTATATTCCTTGAGATGTACTATGTACCCTGGTAGCTTATTTTATACATAGCAGCTTGTACTAAAATCCCCTACTCCTAACTTTTGTACTCATTGTCTCCTAAGCATATTGGCTTGATGATGTTACAGCTTTGAATAACTGTAAACCTTGGGCGAGAGTTGGTCCCAAAGATTAGAAGTACTCATGCACTTTACATACATAATCAGTATTTATCAAGCCATTTTCAGGTATAACAAACAACATAGGAGAAGATAGTACCATTCTTCTGATTTTCAAATTTTTTATCTCCCCACTAACCAGAATGCTATCTTCAAGTCTTGACTATGTACAGAAACTCTGGAGGCATTGTTGACTCAAATCTTAAAAAAAAATTTAGTTCCTTCATCTTTAAAATTCATGTAACCATTATCTTATAGGACTTTTATATGCAGCAAATGAAATACTACTATAATTCAGACTCTTTCAGGCACTCAGAAATGCAAAAAAAAAAAAAAATCTGTGTACTCTTTCTCTACTCAAAAACTGCTTTTGAAAGATTATTATGTGCTAGAGAGTCTTCTGGGGTCTGGGGAATAGCACTGTATGAAAAGAAAGACAAATTACTTCTTGAAAGGACTCTACTTCCAGTGCAGATGATAATGACAATAAAATGATTAAGTAAAATAAAATAAAATACTAGAAGGTTGTAAGTGCTATGAAGAAGAGTTAAGCAGAGGAGGAAGATATAATTTAGTTCCTTCATCTTTAAAATTCATGTAACCATTATCTTATAGGACTTTTATATGCAGCAAATGAAATACTACTATAATTCAGACTCTTTCAGGCACTCAGAAATGCAAAAAAAAAAAAAAATCTGTGTACTCTTTCTCTACTCAAAAACTGCTTTTGAAAGATTATTATGTGCTAGAGAGTCTTCTGGGGTCTGGGGAATAGCACTGTATGAAAAGAAAGAAAAATTACTTCTTGAAAGGACTCTACTTCCAGTGCAGATGATAATGACAATAAAATGATTAAGTAAAATAAAATAAAATACTAGAAGGTTGTAAGTGCTATGAAGAAGAGTTAAGCAGAGGAGGAAGATAAAAAGAATTCTTGTAACAGGATTGTATTTTCTAACAGGGTAATCAGGTCTCGTGGAGAAGAAATGTGAGTATAGTGTACTCATTCGACTGTACACCTTTGTCCTTATGGTAAACACATGTGGGTCTGGGGCCTATTTCCCTGTTTCTGCACAGGAATCCAACTGGTATGACTTTCCCTTACAAATGACTGGCCTAGAAGGCACAATCACAACCTTAGGTCAGGGAGAAAACATCAGGACTTGGTTACAGTTTGGGTCACATTCTCCATCAGTTATGCTGACGGTTTCATCATCACTTGTCTGAACGAAGTAACTTGCTGATAATTCAGATTCATTTGTAATGTTCACCTAGTTGTCTGAAGTTCTAATGATCAAGTTCTAATGAAATTGGCACTCAATTGTGTTAAATGCTGTTTACCAACCTATGTTCATATTATATATGTAAAAGTGGTAGAAATGTGTAAAACATCCATGACTGTTACTTTTATCATTGCTACTTCTCCTGCCTGTAACATTCTACCCATAAATCTTTGCAGAGCTGGCTCCTTTTCAACTCAGCTCATACGTTTCCTCCTCATATCCCCAAATTAAATCTCCCTTCCCATCTTCACTTTGTATATTGCCTTGTTCCATTTTCTTAACACGTACCATTGAAATTATTTAACATTTTAATTTTAATATTTAATGCTGAAAATTAAAATACTTTTTGATTACTTCCTAATTATTTCCCTCCTGCTAGGTTCAAGCTTCATGAGAGCAAGTAAATTGTCAGTCATACAAACAGCTTCTCAGTGTTTGTTTAGTGAAGACATTCATATGTGCATGAGGGAATGATTCTTTACCAGTGAGATGTTTGAATTCTAGAAATATTTACAAAGAAAAACCATTTAATTTTTTACCAGGCATCTACAATTAATTAACAGTTGCCAAAGAGATATCTTAACAGGCCTGATTTAATGAATATTGTAATGAATATACATTAGCTTACTTATTAAGAATTATGCATAATGTTAAAGGCAGATAAAGCTGAAGTTCATCTGTCTTAGTACATCTATAGCTTGTGTTAAGTTTAGTCCTGACATCTAACAAACATATGAAAAGATGCTCAACATCACTCATTATCAGAGAAATGCAAATCAAAACCACAATGAGGTACCATTTCATGCCAGTCAGAATAGCAGCTATCCAAAAGTCTACAAGCAATAAATGCTGGAGATGGTGGGAGAAAGGGAACCCTCTTACACTGTTGGTGGGAATGCAAACTAGTACAGCCACTATGGAGAACAGTGTGGAGATTCCTTAAAAAACGGGAAATAGAACTGCCTTATGACCCAGCAATCCCACTGCTGGGCGTACACATTGAGGAAACCAGATTGAAAGAGACACGTGTACCCCAGTGTTCATTGCAGCACTGTTTATAATAGCCAGGACATGGAAGCAACCTAGATGTCCATAAGCAGGTGAATGGTTAAGAAAGCAGTGGTACATATACACAATGGAGTATTACTCAGCCATTAAAAAGAATACACTTGAATCAGTTCTAATGAGGTGGATGAAACTGGAGCCTATTATACAGAGTGAAGTAAGCCAGAAAGAAAAACACCAATACAGTATACTAATGCATATATATGGAATTTAGAAAGATGGTAACGATAACCCTGTATGCAAGACAGCAAAAGAGACACAGATGTATAGAACAGTCTTTTGGACTCTGTGGGAGAGGGAGAGGGTGGGATGATTTGGGAGAATGGCATTGAAACATGTATAATATCATATATGAAATGAATCACCAGTCCAGGTTTGATGCAGGATACTGGATGTTTGGCGCTGGTGCACTGGGATGACCCAGAGGGATGTACGGGGAGGGAGGAGGGAGAGGGGTTCAGGATGGGGAACATGTGTATACCTGTGGCGGATTCATGCTGCTATATGGCAAAAAAAAATACAATATTGTAAAGTAATTGACCTCCAATTAAAATAAATAAATTTATTTTTTAAAAAAGAACGATAAATGAAAAGAATGATGTTAATTGTAGAAGCTCAACCAACCAACCACAAACAGGCAGAAGAATTAGTGTGCAATAGCAATGACTTGAAGAAATTCCATGGATGAAAAGAGACAAGACAGTTCCAGTACAGAACAAATGATTTAACTTAAAATGAAAACACAAATCCTTGCTAGGGGCAGACTGTTATACTGGAAACTTAAATCTCTTAAAACTGTCACAATGGCCTTTCTTCGAAAGTTACTTTCCTTAATGACACCCCTGATCAGAGCCTGAATTGGGCTTACCAGGTTCAAAACTCTGCTCCATCAATTACCACAAGCCTCCTCATCTGGGATAAAAGCTTTGCCTTGTCTGAGTCCAGGTTTCTCCATGTGCAGTAAGTGCATTATGAAATCGACCTAGTGGAATTGTTTCCAAACTAATTGAGATAATGAAAATGAAAGTACTAAATCGAACACCATGCAGGGCCCACAACAAAGTCACTAAGCCTAGATCACCTCATCTACAACCACTGCACACGTATGCCTTTGAGGCGTGATGGCGCGGTACCTAAGGGCACAGGTTCTTACATCAGGCTTTTCAAGTCCTGGCTCAGCCAACTACTAAATACATAACCTCAGACAGATTTCTTAATCTTTTTAAGATTCAATTTCCTTCTTAGAAAAATGGAGATAATTATAGTGCCTCCTTGATGGAGTGCTTGGGAGGAATATCAGTTATTACCTGAAACATAAGAGCACTGCCTGGCAAACAGTCAAAGCTCAGTACCTGCTAGCTGGGACCCTGGTTGCGTTATATGTAAAATCTGAAAACTCACTGACAGAGGGAATACCTCCTTTGAAATTTTAAAAAACTAGAGGCAAAGTATTTAATCAAGTCAGACCTCCTAAGCATGCTATCTCTGTCTATGTAAATTTTGATGTAATAATGATATTTTGATTGGTATTGTAGTTTTCACTTTTATGAGCATGGTGACTTTATAACTTCATTTTAAGAAAAAATGTAAAACACTGAGAAAACCATTCAGATAAGCAATCTACTTATTAAAATGCAACTTCCAAGGTATGGCCAAGATTGGTGCAAATTTAGCCTAACTTCCCATAAGAGTCTCATTTTATATCCATTTCTTCGTGCACAAAGAACTGACACCAATATCAAGGCCCCAAGGCTGTGAAAGACAATCCAGCGTCAGAGACAGACTCAATTGTTTTTGCTAGACCATGCTCTCTAATGCAAAAATACAAGGAATACATTATAGAAAGATTTTCAAGAACTAGTATACTGAAATAAATAAATTTTTAAAGAATGATCTAAACTTAAATTAACAATACTTTACTCCAGTAACAGAGGTTTTACTGCATTATCCTCTTAATCACGAGGACTAAGTATTATGAAACAGTGTGTGAAAACAAAGTGGGTTAACTATTTCGGGGAGTTTATATCCTATAATAATGTTTGGTTCATGCAAGCACTGCTCAGAAAAAATAGTAACAGTGGTTTGGACAGGCAAAATTGTTGCCAATTCACAAAAGAAGTTGAGACCAAGCAGCAGAAAGTTGAGTAATTTCTCTAGAGTTAGTTGCTCTTGAGCAAGTATCAAGAATGTAGATCTGAGACACCCTGTCCCGGGCTCCAGATGGTAGACAATGAGACTCTAAAGTTACGGCCAATGAGTAATTTTCAGGTGACTGCCTGGGTGTTTTCTTATAGTACCACTGTTATTATGCAATTACCATACTAATCCTATCTATAGCTTTCTTATTTGTTCTATGAATTATTACATTTACAGTATTTCATCTTTCATTGGGAACTAATCAAAAACTCCTAAAGTAACCTAAGTGTCCATCGACAAATGAATGAATAAAGATGTACAATGGAATATTACTCAGCTATAAAAGGATGAAATAATGCCATTTGCAGCAACATGGATGAACCCAGAGATTTCAGGCTACGTGATGTAAGTAAGACAAAGACAAACATTTTATGATATCAGTTGTATGTGGAACCTAAAATATGATAAAAATGAAATTATTTACAAAATAGAAACACAGATATAGAAAACTAAATTATTGTTACAAAGAGAAAAGGGAGGGAGGGATAAATTATGAGTTTTGGATTAACTGTTGCATATTACTATATATATAAAATAGATAAACAAGGTCCTATTGCATATCACAGGGAACTATATTCAATATTCTATAATAAACCATAACAAAAGAAATATGAAAAAAAGAATATATATAAAGTGAAATCACTTTTCTGTATATCAGAAACAAGCACAGCACCATAAATCAACTATACTAGAATAAAAAGAAAAAATTCTATTCTAGCCAGTAACTCTAATGAAGCCCTGTTAAGTGATGAGAACATCTGCAAAAACCCATCATTTTCCATGAGAGTCTTTACTCCTACTTCAGTAGAATCTAAAAGGGTTCCAAACCATAGCAAATGTCACCATCTTCCAGGTTATTAGCTTCTGTATGATATACTTAGTCACACAACTTCTGAACAACATATAGTAGAGCAGAGGTTGTTGGAAGTAAGAATGAGTGACATATAAGAGACATTGCAGGTACCTGTTTTTGCCCCTCAAATGATTCTAGGAAAAATTCCACAAATGTCAAGAACTGCCCATTACGAAGAATGGAATATCACACTTTCCCCCACTTTTCAAAACAGAAGTCCCCTAACTATCAAAGATAAAGAGACTACATTTTAAGAAAAATTTAACAGGAACAAATTGAAACTCCACAGAATATCAGCATATACCAGGACTATGGCTTCCCTGGAGGCTCAGACAGTAAAGAATCCACCTGCAATGTGGGAGACCTGGGTACAATCCCTGGGTTGGGAAGATTCCCTGGAGGAGGGCATGGCAATCCACTCCAGTATTCTCACCTGGAGAACTCCATGGACACAGGAGCCTGGCGGGCTGTAGTCCATGGGGTCTCAAAGAGTTGGACATGACTGAGTGACTAAGCACAACATAGCATAGCTAATTCAGTGACTCCTTAGCTAGAGCATCTGCAAGGAATCAAAACATGTGATTGGACAGATATGAGGCAAACCAGATGCTCCTCTTAACCCTAAAATCCCTTTTCCCTTCCTTTGAGAACCTTTGGAGGTTCAAGGGGAAAGTTTATCAATCTTGATTAATTTCATGGGCCAAATCCAATGACCTAAACAAGCTAATCAATTCTCATTTATTAATCAAATACAATTTCACAATGTTAAATAATCATTATATTATAGATATAATAATGATGATGATAAACTTTGACAGGCAATAATGTTTTTTTATTAATAATACATCCAGGAAAATAGTTTATAGATTGAAAGAGATATTAAAATGGGCAAAAATACACAGGGGAAGAAGGTATTATATATACATATTTTCACATTATTAAAAATTGAAAAAATATAAAGGTGAGATTAAAGTTACAGAACCTATCTGCATCTCTAGAAATGAAGGGTTTAGGTTATATGAAATATCGTCTGCTCTCATGGAAGTACTCTGTAGCTAGCGGCAAAACCTCTGAACAGAATTTGAATGAGAGATGGGCTGAGAAGCATCAGATGAAATTGAAGAAGCAAAATAAAATTTCCCATGAAAGAACATTCTTTAATTACGAAGAAGGTTGTCTGGGATTACCCAACAGAAACCTTGCAAATCCTTGCTCTTTATACCTGGTAAAATGAGAGCTACCTGGCAAGCCTTTTTTTTCCTGCCTTACACTCAGGTCCACAGACACAAGAGGACTGAGAACAGAAAAGCAGCAGCACCGCAAGATGTCCTGCCAATGCTGGGAACAGAAGCAGAGGCCACGGATTCAGCGCTAGTGAGCGCGGTGGCTTCAGATGCTTCAGCGCTGTGCGTGCCCAACAGAGGGGGTTAGCAAAGACCAGGGGGAGTGGGAGAAGCTTGGTAGGCAAGACACAGTTCCCATCACAAAGCAGTGGCAGTGAGGAGAAGCCCAGGGCACATGCAGACATTCTGCAGTCATCTGACCCGGGAAAGGCAGAAAGAAATGTAGTCCCTCTTAAAATCTCTGAGCAAGAAAAGGAAGCGGGGAAGAAACTACAAAAAAAAAAAAAAAACTTGTTTATAATAAAGACTACATTCTGTAGCAATTTCCTAGATTCCTGGGGTTAGAAATCTAGATTGCCAATGGATAAGTGAGCCTTAAAATCACATCCCTGCTGACAAAAATTCATTTCTTATAACCGTCTCCATTTACCGGAATGCTGAATCTTTCCCATGGGGAAGGAACAAATGAAAATGTTATTTCTCTGCTCATGAACTCATACCTTTCTGTCTGCTTTTCACTGTTGGCAATTTCATTCTCCTCCAAATTTGACTAAAGCCCGTGACCTGAGGGAAATAATGTCTATATAATAATCTTCTGAAACTCTAATTCTGAGTCATGTTTTTTTGGATGTTGCCTCGCAGTTTATGAAAATTGCACTGAGCTATGAAATGTAAGTGATGTGATGTCTCTGCCTAACATAATCGTTTTGCTGGTGAACATGTTGCAAATACTAATGAAAAGGAGGCTCCCACAAAAGCCATGAAGGTTGGTTAATGGCAACAATCTAGCAGCAGTGGCCCCCATCTTCAGGGCTGTTCATCATATTCCTCTCAGAATAGAACTGCAAAGGGTAAAAGACAGGTGGTCAAAGCACATTCAGGAAAAGTGGGAAAGTGTTTGCTTCCATTGTGATCCTTCCCCTGTCCTTTCATGCTTATAACCTCTCTGCCTTATCAGTTTGTGTGTGCTTGGGACAGTAGCCTGCCATCTGACCAAATGGGAACAATGATGTACTGACTTTACACTTTAAAGGAAATATCAATTTTGAGACAGGATCAATTATCTGTTTCAAATATGTTTAGTTATGCAGTATTATTAAAGACTATCTCTTTTACAAGTACAGATAACTATGACAACAGCAAGGTGGACCCCACCAGAACGAAATTTCTCTATCATTTGCAGAATTTAACACAACCAAATGGGATTAAGGTCTGTGACTTTAATTTTTTTCTATCTTTTCAATCTATTCAATGTGCAAGGAAGGGAACTAAATAAAAGAAGAGTTATAAAGATAACTTATCGCTAGTAAATCTCATATAAAATAAAGAGACCTTATAACATAAACATCAGTGATCTATGATGTCTATACACTTACTACCTAAATAGTGCAAATAACAGAAAATATTAAAATACATTTTGTTATAAAACTGCCTTTTGAGAGACAGTAGATGAAAGGTTCTGCTTTATAAATAGAAGGTATCATTATTTGAAATTCTCTCTCCTATTCTGATTCTCAGCAAAATACGAGGTTTTATAGTTTCTAATTTTCAGCAAATATTACCACAATTGTATTTGAGGCTATTTAGAGAATAATGTTAAAAAAATTAAGCAGCAAATAAAGTTTTGTAAGTTACCCACTTACATATGTGGCATCACTACCTGTGATTCCATAACCCCCAGTTAACTAATAATACTAAGAAAAATAATTAGCATGTATTATGATCTAAAGCAAAATCATATCCCTTAACACTTACTGTGAAGATTATTTTATACAATGAAATCACAGATATTTAAATGAATCATAGGCATGGAAAATTAATTCTGGATTTCACTGAATATATTTCATGCAAACCTCTGCATTCTACATCCATGTGACACTGAGGGTTTTTAAAAACTGAAAATTAAAGCATTAAATTCATGACTGTGAGGTAGTCCCAAGGCTAAGGGAAGGAACAGGGCTTTGGGTGGTCACATAGTGGTTATGTAATTGTTTGCAAGAAGGATTAACAACCTAGTCAAGGCTATGGTTTTTCCTGTGGTCATGTATGGATGTGAGAGCTGGACTCTGAAGAAGGCTGAGCGCTGAAGAATTGATGCTTTTGAACTGTGGTGCTGGAGAAGACTCTTGAGAGTCCCTTGGACTGCAAGGAGATCCAACCAGTCCATTCTGAAGGAGATCAGCCCTGGAGTTTCTTTGGAGGGAATGATGCTAAAGCTGAAAATCCAGTACTTTGGCCACCTCATGCGAAGAGTTGACTCATTGGAAAAGACTCTGATGCTGGGAGGGATTGGGGGCAGGAGAAGAAGAGGACAACAGAGGATGAGATGGCTGGATGGCATCACTGATTCGATGGACGTGAGTCTGAGTGAACTCCGGGAGTTGGTGATGGACAGGGAGGCCTGGTGTGCTGTGATTCATGGGGTTGCAAAGAGTCAGACACGACTATGTGACTGAACTGAACTGAACTGACATAAGTTTTGTAACAGTTCTCCAAAATAACTCATTAGAAGTACTCACGCCAGAAATGATCTTTTTTCCCCCTAAATAGAACAATTCTTACTTGAATAAAATTTACAAATAGGCTGCCCATGTTTGTGGCATGCAAGGAGTCATCAAAACAAACCCTAACTCAAATCCATTTTTACTATATCCATCTCACGTTACTACCCTAAATCTGCCAAGGACATCTAAACACACTTGTAAAATGGGAATCTTTTACTTAAGATTATGAGTATGCTACTCTATAGAAATCTACACCGGTTTAGCTGACTATCATTCTTTATCCTTTAGTTTAAGAGCTCTTCAGACTTTTCCTGAGAAGAGGAGCTATGATTAGGTCAATTGTGATCATGTAAACTAAAATTATATTCTTTTAGAGAACAATTTTTATTTTGGGTAACCTCAAAATAAGAGGAAAACGATAGTACAATATTTAGGGTAACAACATTATGAACTCAACAGTACAAAGTATGCATTGACAGCAGTAAAATTTGAAAGTTCACTCACTCAAAGGTCTTTTTAGTCTTCATTATTAATGAGTCATATCTGTCATATTAAACTAAGATATATTTCTAAATACTCCGATGACTTTTTCAGACCATGATTTAGACACATATTGAGAATACATTATCTTACTGTTATTCTATTACATACTGTTCTTCCAAAATATACATGCAAATTCTGCTTCTTTAAAAGCAGAGCAGAACTTTCAAGCTGTTTTCACTTGTTAATATTAATGGTGTGTCTCCCAAGTGGCGCTAGTGGTAAAGAACCTGCCTACCAATACAAGAGACATGAGACATGGGTTCCATTCCTGGATTGGGAAGATCCCCTGGAAGAGAGCGCAGTAACCCACTCTACTATTCTTGCCTAGAGAATCCCATGGACAGAGCAGGCTGGAGAGCTACAGTCCATAGGGTTGCACAGAATTGGACACGACTGAAGTGACTTAGCACTAGCATTGATGATATCATACTTGCCTAAATGCTTCTTATTCAGGAAGTTAAAACTACTGAGAGTGTTTAAAAATACCATGAGAAAGGGCCCCTTGCTTAGAGGGTGCAAGAAATGCTGTTTACACATATTTTAAGCACCAACTCATACTTCAAAATCAACAAGTTCAATCACAAATATCTAATAGTACCACTGCAGTGCAAAGCTTCAAATAGATTCAAGGAAATTCTGTGGCAGTGTCACTAATATATCTGAAGGTTTAAGGTTTTATTTTTTAAGCTGAATGCCTTGTCACATTTTAGATATTTAACTTTATCCAAAGAAATTACATTCCCCAAACAAGGTATGTGACTATGTCTGGTTGATCAATGAACATAACTTCCATAATTTAAATGCTCTCATGTTTATTGACATTTATTTTATACCTCAAAATATGGTATTAATAAATATTCAAAGTGAGTTTGAAAAACACCTGTATGATGCTGCTGAGTATTTTGTAAATGTCAACTGAATCAAGGTGATGGATAGTATTGCTCAGGTATTCTACATCTTTCCCACTTGGTTTATTTGTTCCACCAAGTACTAAAGAAAGAATGTTGAAATCTCCAACAAAACTAGTGGATTTGTCTAATTCTCCTTGTAGTTCTATTACTTTTTATGTATTCTGAGACTCAGTTATTAGGTACATATACCTTTAATTTTCTTGGTGAATTCTTGTTTTCTTGATGAACTGACCTCTTTATCACAATGTAATAAGTAGTACCGTGCTTTATCCCTGATAACACTGCTTATTCTGAATTCTACTTTCTCGGATATTAATAGAACCAACTCAGCTTTCTTTTGTTTGGATTTTGCATGATATATTGCTTTCCATCATTTTAGTTTTAATATAGCTGTTTTCATATTTTAAATGGGTTTCTTGTGTACAATACATAATTGGGTTTTGCTTTGCATCCAGTTTTTAAACTGTTTTTTAACTGACCATTTGTAGGTAATGTAACTATTGCTAGAGATGGGTATATATCTATCATTATGCTGTTTAAAATTTTCCCCAATTTGTTTTTTGTCTTTTTTTTTTCTTTTTTGCCTTCTTTTGTTTTAGTTGGGCATGTTTTATGATTCAATTTCTCTCTTTTATTATTTTGTTAACTATACTACTTTGTTTTATCTTTTCCTTCAATGGCTATTCTAGGGTTCATAATATGCATCTTTAACTTAACATAGTCTACTATAATTTTATTATATTACTTTATGAGTAGCATAGGAAACTTATAACAGTATAATATATTTCCATTTCCTTCCTCCTCTCCTTTGTGCTATTATTTTCAATATTTCTTTGGACATATGTTACAAACTCTACAATGCATAGTTATTATTTTTGCTTTAGACTAGGTCACAAAGTAACAAATTCAGACTTCATGAGCCCTAGAATATCCATTTTATATTCTTCACTTAAATTGTTTTTAATTTTTTTTACAACCTTTTAAAAATATAAAATACTCCTAAGCTTTTAGGCTGCACAAATGCAAGCTAGAAGCAGTATTTACCCCATGGGGTACTTTTTGTTAAATCTTGCTCTAATTCGGACAGACTGAGCAACTTCACTTTCACTTTTCTCTTTCATGCATTGGAGAAGGAAATGGCAACCCACTCCAGTATTCTTGCCTGGAGAATCCCAGGGATGGGGGAGCCTGGTGGGCTGCCGTCTATGGGGTCACACAGAGTCGGACACGACTGAAGTGACTTAGCAGCAGCAATCTCTTTTCATATCTTGAAANCTGTCTCTTATACACATCCAGATGTGTATAAGAGACAGCCAGTATTCTTGCCTGGAGAATCCCAGGGATGGGGGAGCCTGGTGGGCTGCCGTCTATGGGGTCACACAGAGTCGGACACGACTGAAGTGACTTAGCAGCAGCAATCTCTTTTCATATCTTGAAAGTAAGAAGAAAATATCTTTTAAATTTATCCAGTTTTACATTTTTGGTGACCTTTATTCCATATATAACATCAAATTTTCTATCTAGCAGTATGCTCTTGCCTGAGACCTTCCTTTTAACATTTCTTGTAGTGCTGTTCTACTAGCAAAAAACTCTCTTGATGTTTGTTCATCTGACAAATTCTTATTTTTGCTTTTCTTTCTAAAAAGACATATTTACTGAAGATGGCATTCTGGATTTCAGTTCTTAAAAGATGTCATTCCACTATCTTCTGGCTTTCATAGTTTCTGATTAAATGTCTGCCAAACTGTTAGCTCTGTGCCTCATTAAGCAATATTTCTTTTTTCTCTGATCTCCTTCAGAATTTACTCTTATCTTTGGTTTTCAGGAGTTTGATGACTATATATAGATAACCTTTGTTATCTTTCATTCTGAAAATTTTTCAACCATTCTCTCCTCAAACATTTCTTCTGTCTTATTTTCTCTTTCCTTGTTTATTTTAGATTGTTACATATGTTCTACAGCAACATACTCCATTTTTTGATTTCCTGTTTTTTATTTCCACTCTTTATTTTACTCTATTTTACTTTTGAAGAGTTCTTTTAGTTTATCTACAAGGTTTGTCTCTACTGTGTCCAATCTGTTAATAAACCCACAGAAAAAATTTTAATATGTGATATCTTGTTCAACATTTTTAACATTTCTAAAATTGCCCACTGATATATATGCATTGCCCAATTATCCAATAAACCCTTTAATATAATAATCATAGTTATTTTGAAGTCCCCGTCTGAAGCCTGCATCTCTTGGTTTGGTTCTGTTTACTATTAAACCTTCTGAGAAAGGTGTTTTTTTGTGTGTGTGCGCCTGTGTCTTACAAATTTTAAAAATTGAATTCCACACTTTTTGTGTGTAAGAAACCAAAGTAAATAACATTATGCCTAGAAATTGGTAACTTCTCTCAGGCTTTCAGCATGGAGGGAATTGAGTAAATCTAGTAAGTAGTTGAACTGGGTTTGGATACTGTTGCTGATATATTTAGTTTCAGTGCACTGAAGGATGAAAATTCTTCCTTTGATAGACTCTCATGACCTAATTCTTTGTGAGAGTCCAAAAGTTCCAAAGGAAAAAAACAACTGAGAGTTTAATCATGAGAAAAAAATTTAAAAAAAATTTAAAAACCAGTAATCAAGAAACATTCTACAGAATATCTGACCAGCATGCCTCAAAATTTTCAAGATCATCAAAAAGGAAAGAAGTCCAAGAAACACTCCCAATCTAGAGAAACCTAAAGAGACATAATGGCCATAAAGATAAAATGTGGTGTTCTGAACAGAATGCTAAAAGAGAAAAAGGACATTAGGCTAAAAAAGTAAGGGAATCTGCATAAAGTATTACTTCAATTAATAATAATATCACTACATTAGTTATAAAAACACAGCACACTTACATATGATATTTACAACAGGGATAAACTATGTGCTATGCATATGGAAACTTTCTGTGTTATCTGTACTAAATTTTGTAAATCTGCAACTATTTTTTAAAGTTTAATTTTTTAAGTATTAAGAAGTTTTTCTGTATTCATGATCTACCCAAAAAATACAACAGGCCCTGCAGAAAGTCGTTACAGGACATATGTGTGGTTAAGTGAGGGAAAAGTCCTCTCCATGCTCTTGTCACTCCTCTAGCAGCAGACTGCAATTATCCATTACCTGGTGCAAGGGCCGTGGTGGGGGAGAAGGTTCTCAGTCCACCTGCTCTGACTTCAGACTCACTCTGGCACTGTATATCTAAAACTCAGGAGGGAGACTCTCAACATTTCTGCCTCTCCCTTAATGACAGGCATCCACTTCTTCCTACTCATAAGGGCACAGAGTACAGTCAGGGTTTTTCTTCTTCCCTGTATAATTCGCATGGGGAAACCAAGTTCTTGGACTGGTGGAATATCTCAGGCATGAGGAAGTTTCCTGCTCCTCTGCCAAGTCAGCTGATCTCTGGTTTGCATCAGTGCAGAATCCTGGGTACCACAATCTCTCCCAGGAGCCAAAGGTTTTTTCCCAGTGTCATTCAAGGGAGTGGGAGGCAGTGCATAGCCGTGGTCCTCACATCAGTGATCTTTTTATAGAACCAGAAGGTCAGACACGTTTCTTGCCCCTCTCTAGTGGCATATGGCTTTTGCTCTGTACCTGAGAAGGCTGGGGGAACAGGTGCAAGACAGAGAAATTTAAATATCAAATTTCAGATTCAGTAGCAACTTTGAGAAAGACTCAACAATCTCCCTCTCTTTGAATCTAACATTCCATCTTTGGTATAAATGTGCTTAGCACCAATTTGGGTTATACGACTTGCTTGGTTCTTACATGATGGATCCTACTCCTATTAAGTCTCTCAGCTCTGGAACATCTCACACTGGGTGTTTAATTATATAAATTATGTTGACCCATTCCAGCTTCACTTAACTTATCTAGACCAGGCCATGAGATGGCTGCCCAACACTCCTCTATGTAGACCTTCTCACTATCTTCATTAGCCAGTCCTGTCTGTCATACCAGAGGAAGAGTCACTGCTTAAACAAAAGCAAGCCTCTAGCCTAGCCCCCTCTTCACCTAGTGTAACATTACAGTATTAGAGACCAAGTCAACATGGTAGGTATATATGTTGTTTAGTTCAAATATATGAAATCATTTCCTAGTTTCCCAACTATTCATTTATTAATATAAATACAGTGAGCTATTTGGAAAGAGGCTCACCAAATGTTCACACTGGCTGTTTCTGTGGAAAGGGTAAGATTTGAGCTGATAGGCTGCATTATCTTTGTACTGTTTTCTATTATTCTAAACTGTTTATGGTGCTAATACTATTGTGGTTAATGGTGCATCACTTTTGTAAAAATAATATGCTCTCCTTTAATAACATAATTCAAGGACAGTAATCAGTCACTTGCCTCTGATTCATAGCAGCAATCTTAGAAAGTCTCAGAATATACAAGGGTTAACACAGTGAACGAATTTCAAAGGAACTGACACCATAGCAAACAAGCAGGAACAACACAGAACTTTAACTTCATGATCAGAAGCACAAACTAAATATTCTCCTTTAAACCATGAACCTCTTAAAGAGATCCATAATATGAAATCAGATACTGCAAGTTTCTTAAGAAAATTGTCTTCAATTTTATATTTTCCTCTAATCTTAGTTGGAATATACTGAAAATGATCTCATCAC
Source organism: Oreotragus oreotragus (assembly GCA_006410675.1). Classification (NCBI taxonomy): domain Eukaryota; kingdom Metazoa; phylum Chordata; class Mammalia; order Artiodactyla; family Bovidae; genus Oreotragus; species Oreotragus oreotragus. The sequence continues at coordinate 7,467 of SJYX01001061.1, read as the reverse complement.
AGGTTGTCATTCTTTCATTTAAAAACCAAGAAATGCATAATCATTTTCCTAGAATCCTATGATGCGGTATGCTAGTACCTACTTGGAAGGTAATACACTGAGGGAACCCCCTCAATAACTCCTGTATTTTTCCTTGACAGGAATTACTACCCCTATAATTTCTTTGGAAAATTTTCTAAAAAAAAAAATTATACCTTGAGGCCACTGGATGTCACTGCAGGTTTATGGAGTGTTACCCAGTGGAATTTAAACTGGGCTATAAATAAAGGAACTCTTAAAGTACTTCTAAAGGGGTTGGGAAGTAAGTTGTCAGGCTCTGAAGATATATGGATATAACACTAATGCATTGGTGATATGTAATATACCAGTGATAAGACCTCTATCTGAAAATTCTTGACCTACAAACTTGAAGGAAAGGTGAGAAACAACCTAAAGCTAACAGACCTAGAGGCCAAGTACAAAAATAAAGGGCAATGAGCCTAATCCTGAAAAATCAAAAGAAAATGAGAAATACTGAAAACTCCAGGAGGCATTAAAAAGTCAAAGATAGTGATCTGTTTCCCCAGAAAGTAAGATTTTTACATCAAATGAAAACAAAACACACGCTCACCAAAGAGGAGATGTGATTCCCCCCTAGGAAACTGATATAAATGAAAGAACATGCCATGTAGATGAATGTTGCATACTTAATAAATACTAAAGACTGTGTCACCTACTATATCATAAACCTTAGAATTTTCAGTGGAAAAAATGAGCAAGAACAATTGGGAAAATTCTCTTGAAATAGCTAAACTGACTAGGCAATGACCAATGTCCCCACAGGAGAAGTCAGATGATTAATTTTACTCCTGTTTCCATTATAACATTTCTCTATCTTCCCAAAAGTTTTATTAAAAGACTCAAAAACTGGATCTTTGTATTCAAGAAAAAAGAGAGACTTAAATAAAATAAATACCTAATTCTCATGGAAATAAAACTCCATGGGATTAGTTTCAGCATCATTATATCAGGAATGCACAAGTTCTGTTTCCATATTGATTAATTCCAGCCGAGTTGAAATTTGCATGCAATTTACAATCATTCCCTTCCACAAATGTCTTCATTTAGTAGTATTTTGAGCTTGGCATGACAAGATTATTGCAAATCACAGCTCCATCAGAAAAGAATCTGCTTTAAAAAAAATTACAATTTCATTGGAAATACTGCAAAAGATAACAATTGGCTTAGGAGGAATAAACAGTGTGATGTAGCTAGTATATTATTCTTCAATTCACCAGTATCAGACATCAATAAAGGACCTTTCCCAAATGTCTTCATGTTATTGGGCAGAAGCACAGTTTTAGACACTGACAGCCAGAGGAGAAAAGTCAACTGTGACATGATGTATTTGAGGGATAAAAATTAGAAAGCTTACAAAAGTGTGAAAAGAAAAAAAAAAAAAAACTGTAAGGCTATCTTTTTTGAATTTCAGATTTAGTCACCTTCGCAAACTAACAAGCCATGAAAGATATAATCTATGAGGCTAATTTGGGGGTAATTGAGGAATTGCTTAATGAGTTAAGAGTTAATCTTTCAGGGAGCCTTAAAGAGGGTAAACTCTGATAAAGTCCTCAAGTCAAGAGTTTACACACTTAAAATTAAAGTGAGCAGAGGGCTTTCTGCACGAGAAAGATCATCACTGAAAGCATCACTGGTTAAAGCAAGAGGGTCACCAGAATCCAGGCTGGCTTTCTTTATTGAATGAAAATCCAGGCTGGCTTTCTTTATTTTTCTTAGGCATTTCAATGGCAACATTATGTCTTTCAACAAGTCTAAACATATTTTGCCACCAAACATTTCATTAACATAGCATACCCTATTAGATTAATAAATCGTATTGTATGAAAGGTGAAAGTAAAGATAATATTAAGGCAAATATCACTTAAACTATGGGTGTTGCTAAAAAGTCACATGTAAAAAGAATGTATTTTTGGTTAATACATAGAGAAAAGACCGTCTAAAGATCCTTTGATTAGATGAAAGCGAAGGGTAAGGGTAGGCCACAAGAAGACATCTGTTCAACACTGCAAAACAGCAGAGGAGATAAAATTAAAGGAGAAACCATGCTGATATCAGTACGTATCCCTCAACCTGATGAAGAACAAACAAATGCCTGTGATATCTCAACTACAATGAAATTTTATGGTCTTCATTGGGTAAACAGGCACATTAAGTATCAGTGAAGTTAAATGAAAACTGCAAAACATGTTGTATACATGATTTATAATTTTCACTCTTTGGGTCTTCCCTGGTAGTCCAGTGGTTAAGAATCCACCTGCCAATGCAGGCGAGGGGTTTGATCCCTGGTCTGGGAGGATTCCACATACCATGGGGGCAACTAAGCCCGTGTGCCACAGCTTCCGAAGCTTGAGCACCTGGAGCGTGTGCTCCACTACAAGAGAGAGAGTACAGTAGCCTCCTCTCAAAGAGTAGCTCCCAGTCGCCACAGTTAGAGAAACCCCATGCGTACCAATGAAGACCCAGCACGGCCAAATATAAATAAAATAAAATTTGCACTTTTTGACAATTCCTAAAATATCTTTTATGGTTAAACACACACACACACACACACACATAATATGTAGAGTTTTTAAGTTATCTGGTTCCTCTTTGAAAATGTACAGTTTAGTGCCCAAATATTCCCAGTATTCCATGGCATTATGTCTGGGAACTATACATGTTATAATAAAAAATTGTGTGCTTACAATGTAAAAAAAAAAAAAAAAAGACGCTTACTCCTTGGAAGGAAAGTTATGACCAACCTAGATAGCATATTCGGAGAAGGCAATGGCAACCCACTCCAGCACTCTTGCCTGGAAAACCCCATGGGCAGAGGAGCCTGGTAGGCTGCAGTCCATGGGGTCGCTACGAGTCGGACATAACTGAGCGACTTCACTTTCACTTTTCACTTTCCTGCATTGGAGAAGGAAATGGCAACCCACTCCAATGTTCTTGCCTGGAGAATCCCAGGGACGGAGGAGCCTTGTGGGCTGCTGTCTATGGGGTTGCACAGAGTCGGACACGACTGAAGCGACTTAGCAGCAGCAGCAGCAGATAGCATATTAAAAAGCAGAGACATTACTTTGCCAACAAAGGTCAGTCTAGTCAAGGCTATGGTTTTTCCAATGGTTGTGTATTGATGTGAGAGTTGGATTGTGGAGAAAGCTGAGCACTGAATAATCGATGCTTTTGAACTGTGGTATTGGAGAAGACTCTTGAGAGTCCCTTGGACTGCAAGGAGATCTAACCAGTCCACGCTAAAGGAGATAGGCTCTTGGTGTTCATTGGAAGGACTGATGCTGAAGCTGAAACTCCAATCCTTTGGCCACCTCATGCGAAAAGCTGACTCACTGCAAAGACCCTGATGCTGGGAGGGATTGGGGGCAGGATGTCTATGGGGTCGCACAGAGTCGGACACGACTGAAGCAACTTAGCAGCAGCAGCAGCAGCAGTATTAGAATGATGCTACACATAAATGATTCTTTTAATTGTTAATATCATACTTTTTATTTACTATGTTGAGTATAAGTTGTAAGTATGATACTGTCTGGTCTTTCTAACTTCTGAAACTATGTATCCATGTTAAAAACTGAATCACATTCCAATTTTTGGAGTTTTAAATTTTGTAACATTTACAGATAAACATCTAATCTCTTAGTATTAGAAAGTTACTGGCACCATCTACTATAGAACCATCTGAAGAGAAGTGGAGAAAACAAAAGAAGGGAAGCTGCCAGTTTTCTTCTTTTTTATTCACAATAAGCTATCTGAAGATTATCAACAGGGACAAGGATGAGTGGTTGATAATCTCTGATGTCACCACCCTACTTGGATATTCAAGTGAGAGAGAAACCCAGGGGGTAACAAAGCTGGGATCTTGCTTGCTGATCATCCTCCAGATACAAGTGAGATAAATAAAACATCATTGCTTTTCTATTTCCCAAATATAAAATGGATCCCTTTTCCAAAATTTCATTTTCAGTTCCTTGTATGGAACGTAAAACCTAATTTTAGAAACAATTTTAAACTGCTTCATTTCATTTCTAGAGCATATCTAAAGAAAGTTATTTCAAAGCATGAAAATTCATAAACTAAGTGTTCATAACTCAAGAAATAACAGAACTTACAAACTTCTCAAAAAATAAAAATCACTAGAAATACCTATAATGCAATAAATGAATTACATTTCAAAATAAAATCACAATGAATTTTAAGTCTTAAGAAATTTTTTTCAATATCTCCTATCATAAACTAGTCAAATAGAGTATTATTTTAACTTTCAATTTAAGAGGGGAATACATGTCTACTTGAATCTAAAATATATGAAAGAAGATTATTCTAACACTCAAACACATAAGTAGCACAATTGCTTTTAAATTTTCAATTTCCAAGAAACTATGAACAAATGTTTCTCAGTTTAGGTTCCAATTAAGTAAATTATGGTAAATCCATTCAACAGAATGCTAGAATACATTAATTAAAATCATTTTTGTAATTGTATTTTCTGTGGAAAAAAGCTTTTACCATAAATGTTACATATACTTTCATCACCACTTAAAAAATATATATTTATAGAAAAAGACTAAGGAAATACATATTACCCTATTAACTTTGAAGGGAAGAACTATGCCAACTGTACTTGGAATTCTTCCTCTATTCTTTTTGGCCTTACAAAAAGTATTTAAAATAGATCTACTAACAATGGACATAAACGGGAGAACTTGACAAGAATACAGTAACAGTAGGATTTTAACACTCCACTTACCATCACTGGATACATGATCCAAACAGAAAACCAACTGGGAAACAAGGGCATTACCTGACAATCTAGACCAATTGTACTTAAGAGTTACAAAATCTTCCATCTAAAATCAGCAAGATTTTAGATATATACATATTCAAGTTCACATGGAATGCGCTCCAGAATAGGTCATCAGGCAAGTCCCAACGAATTTAAAAGGATAGAAATTATATCAAGCATCTTTTCTGATCTCAACAGTATAAAACCAGAAATCAAATACAGGAAGAAAAATGGGAAAAACAAAAACAAACAGAGACTATACACCTCAGAAAACAAGAAAAAAATCTCAAATAAACAAGTTAAACTACCACATAAAAGAATTAGAAGAAGAATAAACAAAACTGAAAGTAAGCAGGAAGGACGGAAAAGTAAAGATCAGAGACAAAAAACACACACACACACACACACACACACACAAACTAGAGAACCCCTCTACCCAGAAAGGAAAAGACAATGAAATAAGGAGTTCTTCTTTTTAAAGATAAAATTATTAAGCCTTTACACAGGCTCATTAAGAAAAGACAGAGAAAAAAAAAAAAGACAGAGGACCCAAATAACAAAATAATACGTGACAGAGGAGAAATTACAATCAATATAACAGAAACATTAACAATCGTAAGAGAATACTATGAAGAGTTATATGCCAACAAATTCAGCAACCTGGAAGAAATGGATAAATTCCCGGAGACATACAATCTTGCAAAACTGAATCAAGAAGAAACAGATAATTTGAACAGACTGATACTAGTATTAAAACTGAATCAGTAATCAAAAACCTCCCAACAAAGAAAAGTCCAGAACCAGACAGCTTCCCAGGTGAAGTCTACCAAATATATGAAGAAGAGTTAATACCTACCCTTCTCAAATTATTTGGAAAAACTGAGGAGGAGGAGGTCACACTCCCAGGTGAATGCTAAAGTCCACCACGAAAGATATCAAAACCAGACAAAGGCACTATGACAAAGAAAATTATTTCAGTACCCTTGATGAACATAGATGCAAAAATCCTAAACTAAATATTAGCAAACCAAATTCAACAATATACAAAAAGGACCATAAATCACGGTCAAGTAGGATTCATTCCGGGGATGTAAAGACGGTTCAATATCTACAAATCAACCAATGGGATGAACCACGTTAACAGAACAAAAAATAAAAATCATACGATCATCTCAACAAGTACACACAGACCACTTGACAAAATTCAACTTCCATTCATGAGAAAAACCCTCAACAAAGTTGGCATTGAGGGAACATATCTCAACATAACAAAGTCTATTTACAACAAACCCACAGCTAATTCATATTAAATGGCAGAAGAGTAAGTAAAAAAACAATCCCAGTGACCACTGCATCAAAAAGAATGAAATACCTAGAAATAAACACACCAGGAAGGAAAAACCTACACTATGAAAACCGTAAGACACTGATAAAGGAAACTGAAGATGATACAAATAAATGGGAAGGCATTCCATATTCACGGACTGGAAAGATTAACACTGTTTAAAGGTCCATAAACCTAAAGCAATCCTTATCAAAATACTCTTGACAATTTTCACAGAAATAGAACAAAAAATCCAGGACATGGAAGCAACCTAGATGTCCATCAGCAGATAAATGGATAAGAACGCTGTGGTACATATACACAATAGAGTATTACTCAGCCATTAAAAAGAATACGTTTGAATCGGTTCTGATGAGGTGGATGAAACTGGAGCCAATTATACAGAGTGAGGTAAGCCAGAAAGAAAAACACCAATGTAGTATAATAACGCATATATATGGAATTTAGAAAGACGGTAACGATAACCCTGTATGCGAGACAGCAAAAGAGACACCGATGTATAGAACAGTCTTTTGGACTCTGCGGGAGAGGGAGAGGGTGGGATGATTTGGGAGAATGGCATTGAAACATGTATAATATCATATATGAAATGAATCGCCAGTCCAGGTTCGATGCATGATACTGGATGCTTGGGGCTGGTGCACTGGGATGACCCAGAGGGACGGTACAGGGAGGGAGGAGGGAGGGTGGTTCAGGATGGGGAACACGTGTATACCTGTGGCAGATTCATGTTGATGTATGGCAAAGCCAATACAATATTGTAAAGTAATTAACCTCCAATTAAAATAAAATTTTAAAAAATCCTAAAATTTGCTGGTACAGAAGCACAAAAGGCTCCAAATAGTCAAAGTAATATTGAGAAAAAAGAGCTATCCTGGAGGTATCACATTACCTTAACTTCAGATTATAATGCAATGCTACAATAAAAAAAAAAAAAAAAGCTAAGGTTCAGTTCAGTTCAGTCGCTCTGACTCAGTCGTGTATTTTAAAAAATCCTAAAATTTGCTGGTACAGAAGCACAAAAGGCTCCAAATAGTCAAAGTAATATTGAGAAAAAAGAGCTATCCTGGAGGTATCACATTACCTTAACTTCAGATTATAATGCAATGCTACAATAAAAAAAAAAAAAAAAGCTAAGGTTCAGTTCAGTTCAGTCGCTCTGACTCAGTCGTGTCTGACTCCTTGTGACCCCATGTACTGCAGCATGCCAGGCCCCCCTGTCCATCACCAACTCCCAGATGTTACTCAAACTCATGTCCATTGAGTCGGTGATGCCATACAA
>SJYX01001060.1:24948-52806 GCA_006410675.1 Oreotragus oreotragus | reverse complement strand
AGAGTTGACTCATTGGAAAAGACTCTGGTGCTGGGAGGGATCGGGGGCAGGAGGAGAAGGGGACGACAGAGGATGAGATGGCTGGATGGCATCACTGACTCGATGGACGTGAGTCTGAGTGAACTCTGGGAGTTGGTGATGGACAGGGAGGCCTGGTGTGCTGAGATTCATGGGGTCGCAAAGAGTTGGACACGATTGAGCAACTGAACTGAACTGAGTATAAAATACTTATATATGAAATTATAAAAAAAAAATGAAAGCATGTTAAAAAAGAGAGAGGCTCTCAAATGTATATTAGGCAAATGTGAAAATGCAGCAAATAATATTTCTACAAATGAAAAAAGGAAATGGCCAAGACTTTTCCAGAACTGATAATAGGAAACAATCTCAGATTCAGGAAACCCAGCAAATCCCAATCAGGATAAATAAAATAAAGGTCCACCTAGCAGTGTTACAGTTAAACTACAGAACACTAAACAAGAAAGCAAGATCTGAAACCAGTAAGAAAGAAAAGAAAAATTGCATATGAAGAAATAAATCTTAGACTAAATGTTGACTTCTCTGAAGGAACTGATGGTTGGGAAACTATGGGATGATAGCTATACAATGCCAAAATCAGAGTGAATTTAGACTTTTATTCCCCAACCCCCCAGTTTTTACATCCTGAAAAATGATCTAAGAATGACAGCAAAATAAAGACACAGTCAGGATATTCGGGACTGTGGCTTTCAGTTTAAGGTTACTGCCAGCCTATGGTTACTCCAAGGAAGGCATCCAGGGGAATAAGTATCCTGAACTCACTCTCCTCCCTTCCTTATTTTCTGAACTTAATGGGGTTGCAAAGAGTCAGACATGACTTAGCAACTGAACAACAACAAAAAATCAGAAGCCAGAGACTAAGGGAGCCTTTTCAGTTTGAAGAAAAATAAACAAAAATCCCAAAGTATCTGCTGCTGCCAGCTGCTGTCAAGTCACTTCAGTCGTGTCCAACTCTGTGCGACCACATAGATGGCAGCCCACCACGCTACCCCGTCCCTGGGATTCTCCAGGCAAGAACACTGGAGTGGGTTGCCATTTCCTTTTCTAATGCATGAAAGTAAAAAGTGAAAGTGAATTCGCTCAGTCGTGTCCGACTCTGTGTGACCCCACAGACGGCAGCCCACCAGGCTCCTCCGTCCACGGGATTGTCCAGGCAAGAGTACTGGNATTCTCCAGGCAAGAACACTGGAGTGGGTTGCCATTTCCTTTTCTAATGCATGAAAGTAAAAAGTGAAAGTGAATTCGCTCAGTCGTGTCCGACTCTGTGTGACCCCACAGACGGCAGCCCACCAGGCTCCTCCGTCCACGGGATTGTCCAGGCAAGAGTACTGGAGTGGGGTGACATTGCCCTCCCCAAAGTGTCTAGGGGCACTGAATAGGAACAAATGGGAGGCATTCAAAATCATTCTCTCAAATAGATTATTTTTTTTTTTTGGCCAAGCTGCACAGCATGTAGGATCTTAGTTCCCCCACTAGGGGCTGAACCCTCGCCCCCTACAGTGGAGATGCAGAGTAATAATCACTGGACAGCCAGAGAAGTCCCCCAAGTAGTTTTATAAATCAAGAATCACCTTGATTTCAAGTCATTCAAGAAAGTAAATTACACATATCGCTCATGAGCACAGATGCAAAAAATGCTAAACAAAATAGCAAACTGAACTCAGCAATGTGTAAAACGCAATGTATCAAGGCAAGTCTGGATCATATTAACATGAGACTGACTTAAAATTAGAAAATGATCAATATAACTGACCAAAATAGTAGATCAGAATGAAAAAAAAGAAACCCATAAGATCATCAGTTCAGTTCAGTTGCTCAGTCGTGTCCAACTCTTTGCTACCCCATGAATCGCAGCACGCCAGGCCTCCCTGTCCATCACCAACTCCTGGAGTTCATTCAGACTCATGTCCATCGAGTCCGTGATGCCATCCAGCCATCTCATCCTCTGTCGTCCCCTTCTTCTCCTGCCCCCAATCCTTCCCAGCACCAGAGTCTTTTCCAATGAGTCAACTCTTCGCATGAGGTGGCCAAAGTACTGGAGTTTCAGCTTTAGCATCATTCCTTCCAAAGAAATCCCAGGGTTGATCTCCTTCACAATGGACTGGTTGGATCTCCTTGCAGTCCAAGGGACTCTCAAGAGTCTTCTCCAACACCACACTTCAAAAGCATCAATTCTTCGGCGCTCAGCCTTCTTCACAGTCCAACTTTCACATCCATACATGACCACAGGAAAAACCATAGCCTTGACTAGATGGAGCTTAGTCGGCAAAGTAATGTCTCTGCATAAGATCATAGCATTTGATAAAATGAATGTTTGTGATAAAAAGGCTTAGGTAAAGGGAACCCTTGTACACTATGGGTGGGAATGTAAAGCTGGTGTTGCCACTATAGAGAACAGTAGGAAGGTTCCTTAAAAAACTGAAAATAGAGCTGCTATATGATCCCGCGATCCCACTCCTGGACATACATCCAGAGAAAGTGAAAACCGCAGCCAGAAAAGATACATGACTGCAGGGCTATCCACAACACCCAAGAGACGGAAACATTACGGGCGCTCATCAACAAACAGCTGGAGTAAGCGGTTGTCCATATCCAACAGAATACTACTCAGTCTTAAAACGACAAATATTGCCATTTGAAGTAACACAGATGAACCTAGGAAAATTATGCTTAGTGAGGTCATACAGAGAAAGACAAGTAGTATGATGGCATCACTTACATATGTAATCTAAAAAATAATACAAATGAACCTATATACAAAATAGAAACACACTCATAGGCAAGAGAAAACCAACTTATGGTTACCAAAGGAGGGAGGGAAAATTAGGACTATGGAGTTAACAAACACAAATACTATACACAAAAAAGTAACAAGGATTTACTGAATCACACAAGGAATTATATTCAATATCTTATAATAATTTATAATGGAATATAATCACAAGAATAACTGAATCACTATGCTGTAAACCTGAAACTAACACAATATTATTAATCAACTATACTTCAATTTAATTAGAGGTTCAGTCAACTAGGAAGAGAGGTGTAAATTAAAAAAAAATTATTTATTTAGCTGTGCCACGTCTTAACTGTGGTACATGGGATCTTTGATCTTCATTGTGGAATGTGGGATCTTTACTTGTGGCATGCAAACTCTTGGTTGCAGCATGTGGGTTCTTGTTTGCTGACTAGTGATTGAAACCTGGTCCCTTCGTTGGGAGACCAAAGTCTTAGCCACTGGACCACAAGGGAAGTCCTTGAGGAATACATTCTTCACATGATAAACATCCATGATGTAGATGATATAGATATGATACATCTATATCAAAACCATACTGAATGGGAATGTTAAAGACATTCCATTTAAAAGAAGGAACAAGTCAAGAATGACTAGTACCACAATTATTATTTAGCCTTGTATGGGAAATTCCAGTCTGTACACTAAATTAAAAATAAGTACATAGATTAGAAAAAAACAACTATCATAATTCACATGACTGATTATCTACAAAAAAAATTCAGAAGAGTCTATAAATTATAAAAGAGCTTTACAAAATGGCTAAACAGAAGATAAACATACAAAATTTAAACTGCATTACTATACAGCAACAAGAGTCAGAAAATGCAATTTTAGAAAAGATACTACTTAAACTAACAAAAAGTAAGATATCCGGTAATCAAACTAACAAAATATTCAACACATGAAAGACATCATCATGAAGAAAAGTATAAGCTTCGAATGAAAGACTTTAAAGGAGAACTAAATAAATGGAGAGATGTACCATGATCATGAATAGGAAGACTCAGTATCACAAAAAAATGTAAAAATTCCATGAATTTACCTAAAGACGTCATAGAAGTTCAAACAAACACCAGAAAAGAAATTTTAATTTGTCAATATGATTCTAACATTTATGAGAAAAGCCAAGTGTCGGCCAAGATTGAACTGAAGAGAAAGTAGGCTGGATGATTTTCTCTTCTAGACATTAAAGCTTATCGTAGAATGGTAGTAATTTACAAATAGTGCTATTGGTAGAGACATTCAAACAGAAATACGGATAAAAGAGAGAATTCAGAAACAGACTCTTCATATATAGAGATGTAGTCAGGATAGAGCTTATACTGCAGATTACTGGGAAACAAGGCCACAAAATTGCTTATTCATATAGAAAAAGAAGTATGGATGTCTTATGGACTGAATGTTTGTGTCCCTCAAATTCATATACTGAAGTCCTAACCCCCAATGACTGCAGCTATGAAATTAAAAGATGTTTGCTCCTTGGAAGAAAAGCTATGACCAACCTAGACAGCATATTAAAAAGCAGAGACATTACTTTGCCAACAAAGGTCAGTCTAGTCAAAGCTATGGTTTTACAGTAGTCATGTATGGATGTGAGAGTTGGACCATAAAGAAAGCTGAGCGCCGAAGAATTGATGTTTTTGAACTGTGGTGTTGGAGAAGACTCTTGAGAGTCCCTTGGACTGCAAGGAGATCCAACCAGTCGATCATAAAGGAAATCAGTCCTGAATACTCATCGGAAGGACTGATGCTGAAGCTGAAACTCCAATACTTTGGCCACCTGATGAGAACTGACTCATTAGAAAACGCCCTGATGCTGGGAATGATTGAAGGCCGGAGGAAGAAGGGGACAACAGAGGATGGGATGGTTGGATGGTATCACCGACTCAATGGACATGATTTTGAGCAAGCTCCAGGAGCTGGTGAAGGACAGGGAAGCCTGGCACGCTGCAGTCAATGGGGTCTCAAAGAACTGGACATGTCTGAGTGACTAAACTTAACTGAAGAAGGAGATCTGAAGCAATAGCTTTAAGTATAGTGAGATAAATTTTGTACTCTACCCCTCAAATAAAATAAGGTGTAACTAATCTGTTTGCATGCTGACCAAAAAGCTCTCCCCTCCCCACCCTCAACCAAAATGAAGAAATGTTAGACTCACGTTGGTGACATACTCGATATCCTTCCACAGGATGCACTCCCTGGGAAAATCAGCCAAGTCTAAGAAGTGATCCACCACCACCTGGCCAATTAAGTCATGGCGAGAGAACCTGTCAAAGTCATACACGGAGAAGTGAAGCTTCCTGGCTGCAAGGTCACTGTAGGGAACCGGAAATAAAAACACCTCATCAAACACCGGGTTCAGGGTCTTTCTGTGAACTTTAGTCTGGTGTTTTGTCTTCCGATCGGGAAGCAAATAGATCTTGACGTAAGGATCTGAAGTCCCAGAAAAGTCCTTGGCGGGCAAGTTGACAGCTTTGTGGATCTTCACTATGAGCTGCTCTAAGTCACAGTCATATTTTAAAATGAAGTTCAGTTTCCCACAAGATTTACTGTTACTCCTTCTCCCGTCATCATTATCCAATGACCTCTGCTTATATAACTCCGGTTTAATTCGACCAATGCCAGTCAACTGTTCCTGTTTTTGAAGTTGTTGGATATTGAAGTCTGGGTTTGATAGGTTGAGTTGTCTTCGGATTGAATTGTGCCTTGAATGAAGAGCAAGAGAGAACAAAGTTATAACCTCATTAGCTCTGGGTCTTTCACAAACCCGTACCTGGGATGTAGGTAGACTGCTACATACTATTAAAAGTTTAGATTTGTTGGCATTTTTTAATCTAAACTCAAAATGCCTATCAATGTGAGTAGGCTGTTCCCCAAGGCTTGAAGCTCAAACTGAGGCCTGGGCATCTGGAAGTGCTCTTACTAACATGTGACCTTGGAGGGTTTAATGCACTTTCTAAACTGTCTAATATGACATTAGAGAAGCTTATTCAGCTGGTCGGAGGTAAAGATTTGTACAAACTGATTTAGAAAATAAAATTATTCTCCTTAATATATAGTATGGTCCTGAAACTGAAATAGTTAGCTATGTGGTATCTTAAAAAGAATGGCTATTTTTCTAAATTATATAGAATTTCCTGGCACTGGTTTTTAGCCTACTGAGGATTCACATTCTCATGGGATAAATCAAATCATTTCATCACAAGAACACAGTCTTTGCTCTTCTGAAAATGTATGTGACAGGATGCATCTGTTTATAGGGGATTCTGTTGACTCTGAAAGATACAAGTGCCAGGTCCATGACTGTACTTTCATTGTACCACATGGGTGACAAGTGATGAGGAGGGAGGGTTTTATTTCTATAATAAACACTGAGACATAAAAATTAAAGGTAAGCTATTATAAATCTATATATGGATTCAGTTAGAGAAGGTCGGACACTGGTATTACAAATTAAATATTTGCTATCAGAATCTATATTTCACCCTATAAACTTGCTGGTTTGGGGTAAAAGTTTTCCTGAAAATCTCTTTGCCATATGTATGGGTCCTCAAAAACTGACAGAAGTAGTCATTACATAGAAAGCTGTCTTTAAGGTTATTTTGTTTGTTTTAGTTCATAGCTATTATATTGTATTTTGTCTCTCAATCACATTAAAATAGCTCCTCTCCACCAGAAGATAAAAGAGAACAGTCAAACTGTCTCTGAGGTGTTAGTAAATAGTTGGAGAGACAGAATAAACATTGGAGTTTGCCTTCTTTTCCTTTCTTAAGACTACTTTATGAAATGAAGGTACAAATATGGGATTAATAGGCTCTGAAACATATTTGAAATTATTCTCCCTTGTCGTACAGATGCTATGATGCTAAACATTTCTCTTCATCCTAAAATACCCTCCTGATTACTAATCACTCACACGGTATAACAAAAGCACAGCCACAGAGCTGTCACTTGCACCTGTCACAGCCAACAGTCTACACTCAGCCATACACCTTCCCACATGTGCAAAAACTGTGTGGCCTGAATGTTTCTCTTGTGGAATTTTAATTTCTTACAAAGAAATCCACTCACCATCTTAAGTTTTCTCTGTATCTTTTGATTTTTTGAGGAAGGAAGGGGAGAGTCAGGTGGACAACGATAAAGCGCTTTGTGCTAGCACCCAGGTCAGTCCCTGTCTAGATGCTGAACCTTTGCAGTGCTAGAGAGTTTTAATCCTGGTCTACTGGGATTTCTGGGCAGAAAGGCCCCCAGCGGGCAGCAAGCCTCAATCTCCATGCAGGGGTCATAAATGGTTGGAACCAGCTTTGGTTTCCTCTGCTGGTGATTTTTCTCTCCAAGCTGGGTTCAAACAAGGGCCCTGCTTGAGTCTGGAGTCAGTTCCCACGTATGATGGGCAATCCTGGGTGCTATCCACTTAGTCAGGCTGCTACTACTGCTGCTAAGTCGCTTCAGTCGTGTCCGACTCTGTGAGACCCCATAAACGGCTCCCCCGTCCCTGGGATTCTCCAGGCAAGAACACTGGAGTGGGTTGCCATTTCCTTCCCCAATGCATGAAAGTGAAAAGTGAAAGTGAAGTCGCTCAGTAGTGTCCGACTCCTAGCGACCCCATGGACTGCAGTCCACCAGGCTCCTCTGTCCATGGGATTTTCCAGGCAAGAGTACTGGAGTGGGGTGCCATTGCCTCCTCCAGAAGTTAGTCAGGGGTGCAGTTTAAATACTAAAAGTGCATCTTCAAGACCTACTAGATGTGCTATCTTGGCACCAACGTCTGTGATGGAACACGGGTCCTGTGTCTACTCCAGCGCAACCCTGCCACTCTGCTGCCACACTTCTCCTGAGGTGGTTGCCTGAGCAGGCTCTCTGTGCCTAACAGCTTAACTGCGAGGTTTCTGAGTCATGGCTTCCTCACAGCAGCATTTTGTCTTATCTCTCATGTGCAAGACTAAACCTACCATGTACACTTTAATTTAAAATATATGAACTTGGCGGCTTGGCAATGGAACATATTCTGTTTTACTCTCACATTTTCTTAGACATGAAATCTGAAGAGAAATAAATCCTACGTGTTCTGCTCTTCTAACCAGAATGGATTGCGAGGGGGTGGAGGGGATGGGCTAGGGAGGGCATTATGCAGAGATCTGTACTTCAAAGACCAAAGTAAGAGCCCATTACCTCAGAATCCAACTGCACAGGAGGACTCCATTCCAAATTCCAAGAGAGCTGAAGATTCTTTTTAAAAATCAAGCACAGGTACGAATACTACTGTTTACCCATATGTTAAAGTAGAGCCCCTCCCCAGGGTAAGGATCTGGAATTCCGCCTAGGAATGCAGAAGGAGTTAGCAAGCTTTCTCCACCTCTTGCCCCACTCAAGGTGGGCAGAAGCCATTTTCCTGTTGTGAAACAGGCAAGGAAGAGGACGTCACCTTTGGACTTGGCTGACCCAGACCTGAGCCGGAAGACTGGTGGCTGACCCTGGAGAATGCCCAGTTTCCAAGATGACCAACCAAATCTGCAAAGCTGATTTCCCACAACAAGCTCAAAAACACACTTTCAGGCCTGAAGGAATGTAAGCCTGTGCCGAACTGAGCCAAGAGTAAGTAAGGAGAGGTAGGTAGATGCCTAGGCATCACTGACTCAATGGACATGAGTTTGAGCAAGCTCTGGGAGTTGGTGATAGACAGGGAAGCCTGGTGTGCAGTAGTCCATGGGGTCAAGGAGTCAGACACAACTGAGAGACTGAACTGAACTGACTGAACCCCCCGCTATGGTGGTATTTGGGTTCTCTGGGAGGTTATTATGTTTAAATGACATCAGGAAGGTGAGGCCCTCATGGTGAGATTGTCCTTCTAAGAAGAGGAGAGGTGGACTAAAATCATAATTAAGAAAGGTGAAACATTAAAATTTCTAATAAAAACATTGGAAAAATATCTATATGAATAGGGTAAGAAAGGATTTCTTAAATAAGATGGAAAAGTGCTAATTTACAGTGGAGAATATTGATATATTTTACTGCACTAAATTTAAGAACCTCTATTGATCAAAATACACCATCAAGTGAGTAGAAAGGCATCCATAAATGGAGAAATGATGTTTGTAATACATACAACCAACAAAGGATTGCATCTATATATACAGGGAAAAAAAAAAACAAAAACGTGCTGAACAAACATTTAGCCAGGAAGGAAATGTGAGTGACCAATGAACATATCAAAGGACCATTAACTCTGGCAACCAAGAGTAATCAAGTGAGTAGAAAGGCATCCATAAATGGAGAAATGATGTTTGTAATACATACAACCAACAAAGGATTGCATCTATATATACAGGGAAAAAAAAAAACAAAAACGTGCTGAACAAACATTTAGCCAGGAAGGAAATGTGAGTGACCAATGAACATATCAAAGGACCATTAACTCTGGCAACCAAGAGTACACAAATCATAGTTACATGCATGTACATACAAATCATATTCACATGCATGTTTACATATTAAAGTTTTACATATTAAACAGTGTGACAATTCCAAGAGTCAGTGAGAATGTGCAGCATTAGGAACTGTCATACCTCAGCGGGAGGATCAACTTGTACAGCCATGATGGAAAAACGAACTTGGCACTGCCTAGAAAATGTGGATGCATGTGTACATTTCCTCTATCAGGGCTACTTCCTAGAGAAATTAATGCACGTGTGAACCAGGATATGTGCACAAAATAAGTTCTCTGTAGTTTTATTCAGAACCATAAAAAAACTAATCACAACCCAAATATCATCAATACAAAAGAACTAATTAATGTACATAACACAATGAAAATTTATACGGTAATGAAAATAAATGAACCATGGCTCCATTCATCTCTGTTGTTAAATGTCATGATCAATGCGGACTGAAATAAAAGGGCAAAGAAGAGCTATGAAAAGCAGAAACAGACAGCTGAAGAATATATTATCTTACAAATAAAATTCAGGATAGTGGTTTCCTCTTGGCAGGAATGGGCTAAAAGAATGTGATGGGGGAGGGCAACCCAGGGGTCATCATCAGTACTTGGTGGTGGTCTGCTCTTCAGCTGAGGGGTGGGTCCTGCCTGTTCTCATTTTCCCCTCATTAGTCTGTACATGTATAGTGTGTATACTGTGTGGCATACATGTGTATTATAAAAATGAAACCTTGGTAAATCTCAGACTTTCCTTCTCAGTCTTTGTACAAAGTCACATTTAAAAAAGCACAGTTAAAACAGCCCCAAACTGGAATTTTTCAAACGAAAATTTTTTAAATGGTAGATTATGAAACAACCTGTAATTCCTTTCTTAGGACATCCTTTCTCCTGCTAGCCATCCAGACGCCATCAACGCTCAGAATATTTATTGTTGGCTGAGGAAACAACTGAGAGTTTCAAGGCCTTTAGCCTTAATGGTTTGCCTCCTTGATAAATAATTTCACATTCTCCTCAACTCTAGGATTCTCCATCAGTGGAGTCTCCCACCACAGTCATGGCAAAGGGTGACAATGGCAGTGATCCCAGGGCCCAGAGGCCTCTGCAGGCCCCCATTCTTTACTTTCACCCATGGGAGACTGCTTGAGGAGTCCTGCCCACCAGGGGTCAGTTTATGCAGACTTTCATCAGCCACTGTGCACTCCGTGTTATGCTCCCCACAAAATCTCTAGAAGGCAGCTCACAGCAGGATCCCTGATGAGATTTCTAATAACAACTCCAGTTATTTTATGGAATCCTAGAATCCATCAGTCAAAAAGTTAAAAAAAGATGTCACACTAGATGACGTGACCGATGTCTCTGTACTAAGGCTCATCATTGTTGGCCAGAAGTTTCTTAGCTTACACAAGTGATTTGATAAGAACTCCAGTGAGATGGTTCATTCTTGAGCCATTCGTTGCTTAATATCAGCAGCCTGCCCTCACTGCCCTCTTTTTCTTAAGTTCCTAGTACTGCCTTCTGATTTTGCCAGTTGGGATTTAGGATACAACTCTTGCCACCGACAGCAACCATTTTTGGGTTTACAAATATCACAACCTTTCAAGTTTTAAGAGGTGTGTTCCTTCCCCAATCTCCTGTCACCTTAATTTCATCATCTGATGTTCTCTGCTTCTTCTCCAGTTCCTTCTTTTCTTTCCTCATCATTATAATAAAGGCCAGCAGAACTCCATGCTTCACTTTGCTTATTTGAGTAGCAGGACAAAGTTGGCCTGCTATCACACAGGACGTGAAGGGAAAGTGTCCCTTGGAACATGAGTCCCCAGTTGACAAAAGTGGCTGAGATGGGTCACTGGGCAGAGATTTTGTGTGTTCTCTTCTTGAGTGGAGTAAGAGTCTTTCACTAAATGGGCTCCAAACTCTAGCTAGATCATTATCCAAGCAGCATAAGGATTATGGTGCTTAGTGTTTTAGATGCCAAGGCAGAGAAAGAGAATGATATTCCCTTCAGAAGATGAGCTAACAAAGTTACCCGAGCAAATATGCACAGGGAAAAGACATGAGTGGTCTTAAAATATCAGAGTCCCCTAAGATAGCACAATTTTCCTTTCTATTTCAGGAGTGTCAGTACCCCTCTGCAGGATAGTAAAACAGATGCAAACGGAGTGAAAATACCACCATTTTGATCTCATGTCTACATGTAAACATGGATATAAGGCAACAATACACAGTACTTTTGCCCTCTCTCCTGTGCTCTAAAAAGGATTTGACCTTGTATAGATTAGTTTTGTCAATATCTGTAGATCTTTTCAGACAGACCTCCTTGCAACTTTGATTCTGTATTTTAAAATGTGGTACCAACTCTTCTCCATCATTCTCACTTCTGGGATTAAAGCTGAAAATGTGATAATCATGATAAATGCTCCTGAGCTGACCTGAGACCATGGTAAGGGCTTAACGCTCTCAGAGAGTCAGGCAATGTACCCTCAGCTACAGATAAAAGCTAATAGGATGCCAGGATCCATTTAACACAAACAAACCTAAGAAAGTTCTAAAGAAAATAAGGTAAGGAGGGCAGATAATATCTAATGTCTATTAGGGAATTGCTTAGAACCAGAAAGTAGAAAAGAGAGAATGTTACTTTTCAATATTGCTTTCATGAGTAATTCTTAGAAACCACAAAATGAGTATTATGAAAGGCTTGTTTCTGGAAAGGTACAGGGAGGTTTCCAGAAAAACATCTACTTCTGCTTCATTGACTAGGCTAAAACCTTGGACAGTGTGGATCACAACAAGCTGGAAAATTCTTAGAGAGATGGGAATACCACACCACCTTACCTGTCTCCTGAGAAACCTGCATGCAGGTCAGGAAGCAGCAGTTAGAACTAGACATGAACAATGGACTGGTTCAAAATAGGAAAAGGAGTACGTCAAGGCTGTGTATTGTCACTCTGCTTATTTAACTTATATGCAGAGAGAGTGAGGTGATGGAGATGCAGGTATCAGGCCTTGGTGGGTGGAGGTGTGGGCTCAAATGCTGCTGCATACATGAAGCTTGTCTTGCTCCCCCAACCCTCAGCCAAGATAGAAAGGCATGAAACCTTGGTGTCACCTTCAAGTATTTTATTCAGTTACTAAAATGAGCCTATGTCCACCAACACTTTCTCTGAAGTGTTCACGTGTCTAGAGTAAATATATAAATGCCATGGACATAATAGTTTCTGATAATTATCCCAGTAGAGAAAATACACATTTATACCTCGTTTCAGGGTCTCATGGAAGGTTGAGAGAGGTCTAGAAAACTTTTATTTTTGAAGATATCAGTTTATTAAAATCTGAAGACATAACTAAAAGACTAATTCAAAACATAATGTTTGAAATGTTTACATCTAATCAGTGTTCTCAACATATAAAAAAAATATATATATATAGCTTAATAAACCTGTGCTACTCCTGGAGTAATTACAACATTTAATCCTAACGTACCACTTACTGGAGTTGTGGCCAGTAATGACATTTAGAGGACTCAAATTGTCATCTTCTTTCAATTCTGCCAGAGTATTTCTACAGATTACTCTACAGATTACTTAGTTCAGAGGCAAGTTCAAAAGTCTCTGAACTTACTTTTTGACAAATTCAAAAGAAAAGCTCTGAATGAATGTGAGACCTGGGGACAAGTCACCTTCCATTGGTTTCTAATCATTACAGGCTCCACTCAGTTTATACTTTTAGTGCTTTGTCATCAGAACACAAGAAAAATGGCCTGATATTGATGAAAGCATTTTGTCAGTCATTCATGAAGAATTCCACTATGTGTGAGAGGCTGCATTAGGTGTTAGATACATCAGTTCAGTCACTCAGTCGTGTCCAACTCTTCGTGACATGGACTGCAGCACGCCAGGCCTCCCTGTCCATCACCAACTCCCCGAGTTTACTCAAACTCATGTCCATTGAGTTGGTGATGCCATCCAACCAACGATCTCATCCTCTGTCGTCTCCTTCTCTTCCCGACTTCAATCTTTCCCAGCATCAGGGTCTTTTCAAATGAGTCGGTTCTTTGCATCAGGTGCCTAAGTATTGGAGTTTCAGCTGCAGCATCAGTCCTTCCAAAGAACACCCAGGACTGATCTCCTGGAGGATGGACTGGTTGGATCTCCTTGCTGTCCAAGGGACTCTCAAGAGTCTTCTCCAACACCACAGTTCAAAAGCATCAATTCTTCGGCGCTCAGCCTTCTTTATAGTCCAACTCACATCCATACGTGACTACTGAAAAAACCACAGCTTTGACTAGACAGACTTCAGTTGACGAAGTAATGTCTGCTTTTTAATATGCTGTCTAGGTGGGTCATAACTTTTCTTTTAAGGAGTAAGTGTCTTTTAATTTTATGGCTGCAGTCACCATCTGCAGTGATTTTGGAGCCCCCCAAAATAAAGTCTGTCATTATTTCCATTGTTCCCCATCTATTTGCCATGAAGGGATGGGACCAGATGCCATAATTTTAGTTTTCTGAATGTTGAGTTTTAAAACAACATTTTCACTCTCCTCTTTCACTTTCATCAAGAGGCTCTTTAGTTCTTCTTTGTTTTCTGCCAGTTTTAATTTCATAGCTGTAGTCACCATCTGCAGTGATTTTGGAGCCCAAAAAGTAAAGTCTTTTACTGTTTCCATTGTTTCGACAGCTATTTGCCATGAAGGGATGGGACCAGATGCCATAATTTTAGTTTTCTGAATGTTGAGTTTTAAAACAACATTTTCACTCTACTCTTTCACTTTCATCAAGAGGCTCTTTAGTTCTTCTTTGTTTTCTGCCATAAGGGTACTGTCATCTGCATATCCAAGGTTATTGATATTTCTCCCAGCAATCTTGAGTCCAGCTTGTGCTTCATCCAGCCCAGCATTACTCATGATGTACTCTGCATAGAAGTTAAATAAGCAGGGTGACAATGTACAGCCTTGATGTACTCCTTTCCTGATTTGGAACCAGTCTGTTGTTCCATGTCCAGTTCTAATTGTTGCTTCCTGACCTACATAGGGAGATGCAAAGCAGATCTGGTCTTTGAACTCACAGAATTCAAAGTCTAGAGTGCAATATAGATAATAAACAAACAATTGTATAGTTAGAAATAGATTTTAATCCTGTGAGGAAGTGAAAGTAAGGCAACTTGTAGAAGAATAAAGAGTGGGAAGGAGTGGAGGAAAGACTATGTACTTCAGACAGGTGGTCAGGGAATTCCCTGTAGCTCAGATGGTAAAGAATCTGCCTGCAATGCAGAAGACTTGGGTTTGATCCCTGGGTCAGGAAGATCCCCTGAAGAGAGGAATGACAACCCACTCCAGTATTCTTGCCTGGCAAATTTCATGGGCAGACCATGAAGTTGCAAAGAGTTGGACACGACTGAGCAACTTTCATTCATTCAAGGAAACTTTTCTGAGGAGGTAACATCTAAGATGGAACATTAAGGCTGTAAAGGAGCCTGACATGGAGAGAAGCATTCCAGGCTGATGGAATAGCATTTATGAAGGTCCCAGGGCAGGAAACGGCAGGTATACTGAAGAAAGGAGAGCAAAGCTAGTGTAGATGGAGATGGAATGTGATGAGCTTTTCCGTGTAGGGTCTCTTAACTGAGTCCAGGCTAGTGGCACCCTCTGGGTTTGTGCCACATGGTGGCCCTGGCTGGAGGTGAGGCCTATAGCTGGTAGCAAGAGACTATGGCAGTACGACACAGGGCCTTAACAGACCTGATAAGAAGCTTGTGGTGTGGAACTTGAAATTTTTATAAAACCAAAGTGTTATAAAAGAAATTGAGAAGACTTAAAACAGATTGGACTTTCATGTTGGGTCATGAATCAGGAAATGGGTTAGATGGTTTTTCAAGGATCCTTCTATTTTGAGGACTCAGGGATTTTCATATATTTGGAGTAGAGACCTTTAAAATGTTCTGGTACTGAAAAGTTCTAAAAAAAAAAAATCCACATTCCCAGGATATTAGGTCATTATAGAAAAGGGATTTCATCCAAATTGAAAGGAATTAGCAGGAATTTTGGAGGGTCTAACAGTAACTGAGCTAATCAGAAACAGAAGGCAAACATGCCTGATCTTGGAAGAACAACAGAAAGTCATCCTGACCAGAAATATTCTTAGAAGATGCAGCAAAACTCATCGTTAGGATGTTCCCAAAGGCAGTGGTGGGAGCCATACATATCTAAGCTGAAGGGGCCAGGTGACAGTAGGATTTCCAAAGCAAATGCCATGGCAGAAGCTGTGCCAATCTCTGTGACAAGTGGGGAGGCCTTAACTGGGAGTCCAAGCGTTGCATGTTCTGGGCTGAGCATGTGCCCAGGGAACTTTGGGACAAACGGTAACAGCTGCAGGAGGGAAGCAGTATGAAAGAGAAAGCAGTGAGAAAGTAAAGATCATAACGAGAAAGAAGGGAATAGAAATAATAGCTAGCAGCGCAGATTGTTGTTTAGAGCCATCTCAGCAAGAGTAACCTCCCCACCCGCCACAAATATGGTATGAAAAACGCTACTTAAAAAAGGATGTTAAAAATGTTCTGGAGTATCAAGGAAATTTCATTCATTTCCCCCACTTTGTCAGTAAAAAGGCTTTGTGTGTGTGTGTTCATAGCACAACTCTAAAGAATTATAAGACCATATCCTTCTCATTGTGGCAAGACCATGAGTCAAAGATACGTATTTCCAGACATAACCCATAGAATCAGGTCAGCAGTAATTTAGATAAGAATGTTTGAAATGCAAAATGATGCAAATGATCAGTATTAGGTCAAATACAGCTGGAAAGAGTTTAGTTGTCATATGGGACTCAAATATTACTAAACAACTTTAGACATCAGAAGAGAGAATTTAATTGCATGACTTCAAAACTAAAATACATCAAAATGTAAATGCATGGATAATTCCTTCCCTTTCTCTTTATTTTCATTTTCCTTCTACCCAGTTTCTATAGGTCAGTGATAAAGATATCTACAGTTTTTAGTTTTAAATAAAATCTATTCTTTGATATGTAGGTTACGTATGTATTTTCTAGAATAAACACTAATAATTATAGTGATATGATTGCCATCAATTCTCTAGAATTATGGCAGAGTCCTTGGACCTTTCATCTAATAAAAACACAGTACTGTTAACACCATATTGATGGAACCCAGATCAGAAAAATTAACATGCAGAGTAAAACAACAGGAGACAATTTCAGTGGAGACTCCATCTGAAGGCCCTACTTACTGAAGCACTGAGAGGATTTTATTATGAGTCTGCACCAACGCACAAACTCCACAGCAGCATCTGACAGAGCTCTAGTTATATTTAAGTCTTAAATCTGAAGAGAAGCCCTAATGATAAAATCTGAAGATTTCTTGTAAACCAAATGGCAACCAACCATCCATTTTCTCACAGAGGAATATTTTAGATAAAGTTCTTTGATTCAGAATTGGAAATGATGCTAAAACAGGTTTTGGAAAAAATTAAATTACAGACTGTCATATTCCATCCCACTTAATGTGAATGAGCAGAGCCTCTAGGATAAACTTGATTAACATAAAAAGGGTAAAATCTTCTAGAGGACAAATAAAAAAGATTTTTTAAAAAATAACTGCAAACTGTGCTTGTACTTTTCAAATAACAGCACATGCTATTCCTCCAACTATCACTCAAGCAAATATTTTCATTTTAAAGAAGGCTGCTTTCTTAGTCTCTTTTCCTGAAGCCTTATTGAGAGTGAATTTTTATATATAGTGATTCAGAATTGGCTGTTTAGCCTCAAAGCTATCTTTATGCATCAGAGTCCTGGAAGAGGCAGGTCTTGGTGATGATGATGATAATGACAGCATCACCAAAAACAAAACACCAGCTCATGGTGTGGAGCAGCCACTAGGTGCAGGCCTGTGCCAGGCATGTGACGTGCATGTCAGCATCTCATTCTCAAAACCACCTATCTCTGTTCCTCTTACACAAGAGGAAACAGAAACAGATGAAGGTTAAATAACCTGTCCAATATCACACTTGCAGGTAAAGCTAGTTCACTGGCCCGAAGAGCCCTTGCTTTTTGTCACTGCACTGTATTATTTCTCTTCAGTGCAAAAGCACAAAGATCCAGCCCATGGAAAGACAGTGACACTAGGCCTAGGTACTCTGTAGTCCTTGAAAAGCCTGGAGATGGACAAAGACCTCCAGTCACCCTGTGGGACTCTATGGAGACCCGGTGTGTGGCAGCTGGGCTAGGCTAGAGGCACGGGGAATCAATTTCATAGCACTACAAGAGCAGCATGGAGGAGAGGCTAAAAACTTGGGCTCCGGCGGTATTTGAACAGGGGTTCACACCCTGACCTGGGTGCTTGCCAATTTATGACTTTGTTTCCTTTTTTTTTTTTTCACTTTTTAAATTAAATTTTTATTTTGAGATAATTGTAAATTCGTGTATAGTAGTAAGAAATAAAACAAAGAGATCTTTTGTACACTTTACCCAGTTTCCCCTCAACAGTAGCATCCTGTAAAACTGTAGAACCATATCACAAGCAGAACATTGACATTGGTAAAATCTACCCATCTTTTTCAGATTTCTCCAGTTTTATTTGTAGTTATTTGTATGTGTGTTTCATTCTATGCTATTTTATCACCTGTGTAGGTTTATGTATCCACCACCACAGTCAAGACACCGAATGGTTCCATCACCACAAGAATCCCTCAGGTAGCCCTGATTCCTCTCACTGACCTCACTCCCCCTTCCTTCTCTAAACCCTGGTCACCACTAATCTGTTCTCTATTTTTACAACTTTGTCATTTCAAGAATGATATATAAATGGAATTATACAGTATGCAACCATTGGTGAATGACTTTTTTTTTACTCAGCCTAATTCCTTTGAGATTTATCCAAGTTGTTGTATGTTGGATAGCTCATTCCTTTTTATCTTGCGCTCACTTTTAAGTCAGGGAAATCTGCAAGTGGCTTAATATACTGAAGGAGAGGTCCTGGGGCTGGCATTTCAGCACAGTGAAAGAACTATAGAAGCTGAGGGCATGGGTCTAAGTGGAATTCTTCCTGCCTTGAAGACATGCCTGGAGTCTTGAACTGCACTTAAGCACATGGCTCCCTCTTTTAGTTGAAAAGTACACAGTACTGTTCTTTAGCAATCAGCCACCAGCAATTGTCACCACAAGACTTTTGGCATTCAGGAGTTCCACCAAGATCAGACTCCACTTTCTAGAGGAAAAGCTTCAGAGGTAAGAAATCTTTAATACTAGCAGAGTCCAACTATCGAGTGCTTAATATTCTAGAAACTCTCCACATATTGAGCTACAGTTGCCTTTTGGGGAAGAAGAAATCCAGCAGAAGCCAAGGAGCCTCTGGAAAGTCAAAAGCAAGAGCTTGATTTCTTGAGTTGTCTTAAGGAAGATATACTCCAGCAGTCTTTGTGGTACTGATTTCATATTTCTCTCCTTTCACTCATACTGAAACCCTAAAGTTTCTGCTTCTTCATCTTCTATTGATTCCAGGATCATCAGAATGAGACATCTGCTATGATGTCTATAATTTACTTTAAAATATTAAAGCAGAGACAGTGTAATGTTCTGCATGATTAGTTTAAATATACACTCTATGTAGAGTGTATATGAAGACCTCGCACTCAAAATCACACTCCAGAGATGGCTACTACAGCTACCAGCTTCAACTATCATTATTTTCTAATAACACCAGAGGCTACGGTAATTAGCATAAAAAGTTTTAGAAATAAATTTTCATTGGAGAAAACAGAGACATGTTAGTTAATATGATGCTTTTTAAAATGGGTTATTGGTGAGATTCAGTTCAGTTCAGTCGCTCAGTCATGTCCGACTCTTTGCAACCCCATGAATCTCAGCACGCCAGGCCTCCCTGTCCATCAACAACTCCCGGAGTTCACTCAGACTCATGTCCATTGAGTCAGTGATGCCATCCAGCCATCTCATCCTCTGTCGTCCCCTTCTCCTCCTGCCCCCAATCCCTCCCAGCATCAGAGTCTTTTCCAATGAGTCAACTCTTCGCATGAGATGGCCAAAGTACTGGAGTTTCAGCTTTAGCATCATTCCTTCCAAAGAAACCCAGGGCTGATCTTCCTCAGAATGGACTGGTTGGATCTCCTTGCAGTCCCAGGGACTTTCAAGAGTCTTCTCTAACACCACAGTTCAAAAGCATCAATTCTTCGGCACTCAGCTTTCCTCACAGTCCAACTCTGAGATTAGTGGTATTCAAAATATATGGACAGACTAGAATATTCTACCTTGAACAGGGTATTAAAATCTAGTAGTCTCTACGTTTTAGGGAGGGTACTCTTGAATTGATTCTTAAAGGGTCCTGAGTCCTGCTGATGTTTTCAGATAATTCTTGGTTCCCTGACTCCAATAAATGTTTTATTGAATCTATGGCTGGAATATTATTACATTTTCCTCAGGTGAACATTTCATGTAAGAGTAACCAAAAAGGACAGAGATCTGAATATCAGTGAGCTTCTAGAACAGGTTTTAAGACTGTTTTGTACCTGCCTGCTAATAAATGTTTATATGTGTGGCAGATTTTTGTGTGACACTTGCTTTTATTCTAAACTGGCAGCAAGGTTGTGGGGAGGTAGCTAAACCCTTCACTTTTTTCCAACTGTTTGTAACTACCAAGACATACTCATAAAACTAAAAGTTGTTCGGTTCAGTTCAGTTCAGTCACTCAGTCGTGTCCGACTCTTTGCGACCCCATGAATCGCAGCACGCCAGGCCTCCCTATCCATCACCATCTCCCGGAGTTCACTCAGACTCACGTCCATCGAGTCCGTGATGCCATCCAGCCATCTCATCCTCGGTCGTCCCCTTCTCCTCCTGCCCCCAATCCCTCCCAGCATCAGAGTCTTTTCCAATGAGTCAACTCTTCGCATCAGGTGGCCAAAGTACTGGAGTTTCAGCTTTAGCATCATTCCTTCCAAAGAAATCCCAGGGCTGATCTCCTTCAGAATGGACTGGTTGGATCTCCTTGCAGTATGCCCTTACTGGGCTCCATTACAGTCTGAGGCCCCAAGGATTCGTCCCAGGTTCTGCCTTTACTGTCCATCATTAATATTTGAATTGCTTCAGCCAAAGCTTTCTGGATGTCCATTACATGCCAGGGATTGTGCCAGGCTTTGGAGACACAATGGAGAACATGACAGACACATTCTAACCTTCACAGACTCCTATTCTAGTGAAGGGGAAAATTAGAAATCAGTTACTAACAGTCACAATGTCAACGATTCACAGCACGCCAACAATCCATGACATGAGACAGCTGAGGCATGCATGTGAACCCATCCTGCAAGTCACTTCCCTAAGGAATCAAGCTGACCACCTGCTGTCTGTGCACTTTTCAACATGATTCTTAAGGTACTCGATCATTCTTATGAAATGATAAGACAATTTCTTCATGAAAAATTGCCCTTGACAGAAAGCCAGCTGCCAGGGCTGGTGATGGATCTGATGTGTCTCCTCTATGCCTCCCAATCAATCTTTGCCCTTGTGGCGAAACAACATCATATCTCTGTTTGGAAACACAGGGGCTCCAGTTTCAACATTGGTAATTGAGCTCAAAATCTTTGCTTATCCCATTTCTCTTCAAATATCACTGAAATAGGATAAGCAAACTATATAACTATGGAAAACAAGGACAGATACTTTCTATCTAATACTGAGGCATTTCTGGGATTGTTTTAAACAAAAAACCAATCAGGGCTGAACATTTAACACAAGCCAGTGAAGGACAGGGAAGCCTGGCATGCTGAAGTCACAGGGTTGCAAAGAATCAGACATGACTGAGCGATTGAACAACAAAAAAACAACAATGAAGAAATGCTGAGGGAAAAATAGAAATTAAAAATCTCAGGTGCAGAGCAAAAAAGGCAGGGATGGGGGACAGGGAAGAGAGTCAAGGGGGGAAAAGTAAAGGATGCTAGAAATCACAAATCATGGTGCCCCAACATGATGGGGAAGAGAACATGGTTTGGCCACAGGCTCTACTTGGTTCTGATAGATCACACAGCAGGATGGAAAATTTGGTGGTGAAAACTTCTATGATAGGCGGTAGTACTGGGAGTGCCAGGAAGGAGGAAACCCTTCCCAGTGAATCAGGCTGCCATAGCAAAGATCAACCTCTACCCGCTCCAACAAAATCTAAAAATAAAACAATCTGTGCAACACAGTGAGACCCCTTACTACATTCTGTAGTCCAAACAGAGGCAAAACCCCTTCTCTGCATCATGTTAATCACTTCAGCACCAACCTGACAGACACACCACTAGGAGGGCGGCAGAGGCTGGATACACTGGGAGGCAGTAAGGTTACAAGTGTGATGTGACAATTATATATTATCATTTACCAAACAGCCACTCTTCCACACCGTACTGCCCCCTCCAACGATGGAGCATAAATCTCAAACCCTTGATGTTGGTCTTGGCCACATGACTTACTCTGGTCAATAAAGTATGTGTAGATATGGCCTGATTAAAGAGTCAGTTATGAACAACATGTTTCTCAACCTAAAACTTGTCCTTCATCAGTTTTTTATTTACACTTTCTCTGTACTTTTGTGATAAAGTCCGCGGGGTGGGCGAGTTAGGGTGGCAGCGGGGTGGCACAGTCTGAGAGGAGCTGGCCTCAACAAGGTGCTCACGTTGGCTCTGTAGTTGCTGGTCAGGTGTCTTCTGGGGAGAGCGATGGAATGTAGAGGGCAGTGGCCTGTGTGTTTTGTTTCATGTGGACCCGTTAGCCTTTGCTCCGTTCGTCCTGTGGAAGAAGGCGGCTCTGAACAGTCACTTCTGCTTGTTTGGTGTTCGGGTGTTCTTGTGGTGATTAGCCTCTATCTAGTCTTGCCTGGAAATCCAATGGACGGAGTAGCCTGGTGGGCTGCAGTCCATGGGGTCGCTAACAGTCGGACAGACTGAGCGACTTCACTTTCACTTTTCTCTTTCATGCATTGGAGAAGGAAATGGCAACCCACTCCAGTGTTCTTGCCTGGAGAATCCCAGGGATGGGGGAGCCTGGTGGGCTGCCGTCTATGGGGTCACACAGAGTTGGACATGACTGAAGTGACTTAGCAGCAGCAGCAGCAGATATGGCCTATGCCACCTTGGAGCAGAAGACTGCTGGGCTCCCACTTTCTGCCATGAGAAGAAGGCGGTTGATACTTCAGCCTAGGTGCCACAGTGGAAGACTTGTGGTGCAGGCCCAGAGTCCAGAATGAAGAGCGAATTTAAACCTGATGTGCAGACTGGGCAGGACAGCAAAACGATCCATAGATCCATGAGCAGAACTTAAACAGTTGATGTTTTATTTAAGTCACCAAGATTTTGAATGTGTTTGTCCCTATAGCAAAAAGTTGACTAATAAACATGACCATATAATTTACTGTCCAAGACTAAGATATTTTTAAGAGGGTAAAGCGGTGAAATCAATAATCACATTGACAAGACACTTTACCCAGGATTGTCTAGGCTTATGGTCACCCTGCATTCAGAATCCTACGTGAGCTCTGAACTCATCCACATGGTACAATATGGCCTCTCAGGGTTTACCTGGCATTGACAACATGCTCAATAGAGTAAATCCTCGATCTGTTTCTGGTAGTCACCATAGCACCTGACCCAGCCTAGCTGACTCTCAGCTCATGTACCCCCAAACCACCTTTCTCCCAAGTCCAGTCATGGGAGATTCATGGAAGCAGGGGTTTTGTCTGTCCCTCTTAGGACTGAATCCCAAGCATTTAAAGGGCGCCTGAAACACAGCACACATTCACTGTACATTTGATGCAGCCCACCAGAGAGCCCTGTGGTCACCTCCAGGTCTACCGTGAGTGAAGGCTGTGTGGCCCGTAAGCTCCAGGAGCCACTCACTAGTCACGTTCATAGTTGTTGACAGATGTCTGTGCATCCCAGGTACTACAGAAAATAACTGGCGAACAGCAAGAGGGGCTTTTCTTATTTGCACAAAGGTGCCCTATAGGTGAGCAAGGGGTCAGAGAGCACCAAGAGAAACCAACAGTGACTAACACAGCCACACCAACCACTAAGTGCAGTCATCAGGACTTCTTGATAGCAAACAGCTCTATTTGTATTTTTCTCTCTTTTTTTCAGAAAGAAGTCTCTTAGAAACTTAGTAAAGCTGCTTTAGCTTTACTAAGGCCACACATACCATCCACCTCTGACCCACAGCCTCAGGAAAGAAAGAGGGAGAATTCATTTAGAACTACAAAATAGCTTTTTCAGAAAAGGAGTTATTGCTTAAGTAAGGTGGTAGGTACATGGCCATTTGTTATATTATTGATTTCTAAACGACATGTGCTATTCACACACACACACACACACACACACACACATATTCTTTGGCACTGACATATTTTATAATAAAAATTGAAAAAAGTAAATAGCACCATCAAAAAGATAATTTTTCTGAAAAACAGAAAAGTGTAATTGGCCCTTCTGTCCAAGAGTCAAGAGAATAAGCAGCTGGTGATCCAGGATGAAATGAGGCACATGGTAGGTAACGCAGCTGGGACCCAGATCCTCAGAGGTGCTGCTGGTTGGGGTGACTGTGCATCAGTGTGTACCCAGAACTGCTGAAGAACACCCCTTCAGGGAAGAGGCAGAGCGGCGTGTCCTGCCATCAGGCCTGACCATCAGAACCCTCTTCTGCAGGCCACTAGCCCTCGCAATAGGACATGAAGTACTGCAGCAACATCCCTGGACCCTGGACACAAGGCACCAGGACACCCCTAGACCCAGGAGACAGCCCAGCTGGACACCTATGATTCCAAGGGATCCCTGCAAGCCTGAAGATTTGTTCTAGAATGACAAATATTATTGCCCAACAAACACATGGCTTGGGCACCTACACATCATATAGAAAGGAAGGGCAGTTGCCCTGAACTGTGAAAGGATGGGAAGAACGTGTAAACTGATGACAACAACAGAGTCATAGGGCAGAATCAGCAACTTGAAAGAGGCTAACCCAGCTGAGCCATCAGAATAAATGACACCTGACATAAAACGAATCAATGTGAGAGACAAACTGACTGATATATTCAGTGAGATGTTTAAAACTGTGGCCAAGAGAGACAAGTATGGCTGCAGCAGTAATCAGAATCAGACACCCCTGAGATCTCACCTGGTTTAACTACGAGATTGTAGCCCTAGAACTCCATAGCCAGCCACGTTATCACAAGAGGAAAGGCATTTTCAGCCGTCAGTGGCTCAGAAAATACGTGATTCATGTATCCCTTCCTGCATAAAATCTATGGAATTCTCCAAACAAACGAGTAAAATTTTATGTTAGAATAGAGAACCCAAGAAGGGAAGAGCTTTCTAGATAAGACATATACTTAGATACTAGATATCACAAGAATTAGTGATAATCAAAGAAAACAGTAAAAAGTGTATTAAAACTAATTGCTGGTTTTGAGGTTATAAAGTTTAACAGAACTGTAAAGGAAAAAAGTCCACTTAAAAGAGCAAAGGAATGGTAACTACATTCACTTAAAATTCCAACAATTTCAACAAAATGTGGGAAAAGGAAGAAGGAAGGAAAAACAAATTAAATGGCCTATACTGTTAGCAGGGAGAGATGACAGATAACTTCAACTTGATGTTGATACGGAAATTAGGTGCAAATATGTACATAAAATATTAAAGGGAGATAGTGACTCATAATGGTGCCTATGCATACATATTTACGCATATATATCCTCTCCTTCCTGAGACACCCCACCATTAAATATGATGAAACAAAAAGCATAAACTCACAATCACAAAGAAAAGAGCATGGGATGATTAGCAGTTTGCTGTGCTGTGCTTAGTCGCTCAGCTGTGTTGGACTCTTTGCAACCCCATGGACTGCAGCCCACCAGACTCCTCTGTCCATGGGGATTCTGCAGGCAAGCATAGAGTGGGTTGCCATGCACTTCTCTAGGGGTTCTTCCCAACACAGGGATCAGCCCAGGTCTCCCACATTGCAGGTCTCCCACATTGATTCTTCACTGCCTGAGCCACCAGGGAAGCCCTCATCCAGGCTCAGGATACAGACATTTCCAATACGGCAGTAACTAAGACTAAGACGCTGAGCTGAAAACAAGAGTAGTGACTGAAAATCTTCCCCCAATACTGTCCAGTATGTCTAGGGAGAAACCAAGGCGACTAGTGCAAGAATTGGTGCCCAAGAACAGAATTCTCCATATTCTTGCAAAAAATGGAACCTCATAAAGAACGCTTTAAGTAAATCTTGACTGTTAAAATCTCAGTCACAGATGCATAGCTGTACACCCAGCTTTTCTACTGCCTCACTCTTTTTATTTTTTTATTTTTTTAGAGCTTCCATTTTACTTTATTTTACTTTATAGTATCTACTGCCTCACTCTTAAATATGACTATGTTCCTTGGGAGAATAGCTATGACAAATCTAGACAGTGTATTAAAAAGCAGAGATGTCCCTTTGCTGACAAAGACCCATACAGTCAAAATTATGACTTGTTTCTAGTAGAAGTCACGTATGGATGTGAACGTTGGACCATAAAGAAGACAGAGTGCTAAAGAATTGATGCTTTTGGCCTGTGGTGCTGGAGAAGACTCTTGAGAGTCCCGTGGACAGCAAGGAGATCAAACCAGTCAATCCTAAAGGAAATCAACCTTGAATATTCATTGGAAAGACTGGTGCTGAAGCTCCAATACTTTGACTACCTGATGCAAAGAGCTGACTCACTGGAAAAGACTCTGATGCTGGGAAAGATTGAAGGCAAGAGGAGGAGGAGGTGACAGAGGATGAGATGGCTAGATGACGTCACTGACTCAGTGGACATGAGTTTGAGCAAACTCAGAGAGTGAGTGAAGGACATGGAAGCTTGGCA
The DNA here is from genome assembly GCA_006410675.1 of Oreotragus oreotragus. Taxonomy (NCBI): domain Eukaryota; kingdom Metazoa; phylum Chordata; class Mammalia; order Artiodactyla; family Bovidae; genus Oreotragus; species Oreotragus oreotragus. The sequence goes on along the minus strand of SJYX01001060.1, from coordinate 26,632 downwards.
TGCTGCAGTTCATGGGGATGCAGAATCGGGATTGAACAACAACGACAATGCTTCAAAGAATTGCCAGCCATATAGAGAAATCTCACAGCAACATCAACATGTAGAAGGAAAAAAGAAAACGATGTTCCCAGAGAGAACAGAGATTAGGAAGGAAACAGCAACTTTTAAAACATTTCAATCACAGGAAATTTCCATGATGTATTTCCTCTATAAAAGAAGGGCAGACTACTAGAATGAAATGGAGAAGAAAATAAGACAATCTTCTTAGGAAAAAAAAAATTGCTAAAACAAATAAAAAATTCAAAAGAGGGTAACCAAAGGTTCAGAAAACTTAGGCAAAATTATGGTAAATTTATTTCTGCATTAAAAACCACATGGAGATAGAGCAAACCATTTCTGTTGGGATGAAATTAGAGGAGACTTTCACTTCCATGTTAACTTTTTATAAAGAGTAAATATTACTGAGAAAAAAAAGAAAAACATTTTTTAAGCTGTTGTACATGCAGTACATGTGGCAGCACATTCAGGTGAACTTGGGTTGGTAATCTCCAAACATTTCTGAAAAACAGTCCTTATTTAACCCTGCTCCTTGGTTTATGAAGAACAAAGCAGTGAATATTATTAAAATCATTACAAAAATGATCATCTCAGTTCCCCAGCACGTTTTTCTCTTCAAGTCAAACCTGTAAAAGCCATTTTTACCCTTGTCTGCTCATCTTTGTTCAGGCTTTTAGATTCATGAACAAAATATCAGGAGACTGACACAGGCTACCAACTTTTTATCTTGCTAATACCTGTTTTAAACTTACAACTCTTTATTCTCATGCTCGTTCCATATGAGAAGGGATGTTTTAACACCAGAAACAAATGACATTCCCTTAAAATACTATATTGAGCTTTATGAATATAATGATTACACTGTCCTTATTTTGTTGATTGCTTCAGAGCTGTGAGAACTTTGAACTCTGTATTTTGTGTTGGGGTGTAGCTGATGAACAATGTTGTAACAGTTTCAGCCACAGGTGTACATGCATCCATTCTCCCTCAAACTCCCCTCCCATCCAGGCTGCTACGTAACGCTGAGCAGAGTTCTATGTGCTATACAGTAGGTCCTTGCTGGTTTCCATTTTAAACAAAGCAGTGTGTACAAGTCCACGCCAAACTCTCTAACTATCCCTTCCCCTCATCCGTCCTCTGGCAACCAGAAGTTCGTTCTCTAAGTTGGAGAGTCTCTGTTCATTTTGTAAGTACATTCATAATTTTAGATTATACATATAAGGGATGTCATACAATATTTCTCCTTCTCTTACTTCATTCAGTATGATAATCTCTGGGTCCACCCATGTTGCTACAAATGGCATTACTTCATTCTTTTTAATGACTGAGTAGTATTAATTGTATATATGTACTAAATCTTCTTTATCCACTCCTCTGTCAATGGACATTTAGGGTGCTTCCATGTCTTGGCTATTGTAAACAGGGCTGCAATGAGCACTGGGGTGCATGCATTCTTTCAGTTCAGTTCAGTCGCTCAGTCGTGTCCGACTCTTTGCGACCCCATGAATCGCAGCACGCCAGGCCTCCCTGTTCATTACCATCTCTCGGAGTTCACTCAGACTCACATCCATCCAGTCCGTGATGCCATCCAGCCATCTCATCCTTGGTCGTCCCCTTCTCCTCCTGC
>SJYX01001057.1:0-10405 GCA_006410675.1 Oreotragus oreotragus | reverse complement strand
CTCCAGGCAAGAACACTGGAGTGGGTTGCCATTTCCTTCTCCAATGCATGAAAGAGAAAAGTGAAAGTGAAGTCGCTCAGTCTGTCCGACTGTTAGCGACCCCATGGACTGCAGCCCACCAGGCTACTCCGTCCATTGGATCCTCCAGGCAAGAGTACTGGGGTGGGGTGCCATTGCCTTCTCCTAGCCTAGGAGCAGTTAATACACCTTTCCTGTGTCCCATACCTCCCTGTATATACTTCCATGATCCATCAGAGTGCACTCCTGCTGTTAGATTGGGAGCCCGGAAGAGCAGTCACTGTGACTTCATCCTTGTATGTTTTTAGCACTGCCTTGAACATGGAATGGGTACTCAGTGCTGTTGACTACTGTATTGAATGAATAGATGTATGACCAAGTGCACATCGAGATAATTATCATAAAGAGATCAGATAGAAGGTAATTGCAGTAGTTTATTAATGAGTGCTGGTGAATAAAAATGTGTAGCCTCCACCAAGATGAATCAACTCAGTAAAGACCAAGTACCACTGGGAAAATTCCAGTGATCAATTGAAGAGAAACAAATAGCCTTATATTTCTTTTAGTGGTTTTCAACCCTTGCTATATACTGAAAAAAGTTAGTATGTTTAAAAAATCCAATGCCCTCTTCCTGAGTGCTACCCTCACCCCACCACTCTGATTTAATTTAGTCTGTCATGAGGCAGGATTTTAGAATATTTTAAATGTGCTCCAGAAGCCTCTAAGAAGTGGTGAAAATAGAGAAACATTGGTATAAATGCTCAGTAATGCTATTTATTCTGTTATTTCTATGACATCCTCTAAGCCCATTGATTCTTCAGAAGTTGTAGTTAGTAACAAGCAGATGAGATTCTTCTGCCAAAGAAGCTTAGCAGAATTTTGTGTGAAAGACATTGAGGGATAGTAGTTGGCTTAGTAGTCTAAAAATATATCTATAAATTAATTGACCTTAGATTTGTGGATTTATTTCTTGGCTTTCTATCTTGTTCCACTCATCTATGCTTCTGTTTTTGTGCTAGTGGTGGTGGTTTAGTTGCTAAGTCCTGTCTGACTTGTGACCCCATGAACTGTAGCCTGCCAGGCTCCTCTGTCCATAGGATTTCCCAGGCAAAAATACTGGAGTGGGTTGCCATTTCCTTCTCCAGGGGATCTTTCCAACCCAGGGGTTGAACTCAGGTCTCCTGCATTGCAGGTGGATTCTTTACCAACCGAGCCACCAGGGAAGCCTGATTAGTCTATAAAGTCATTAATGTAAATATTAAATTAAAAAGTAGTTAGTCTATAAAGTCTTTAATATAAACATTGTATTTCTAATAGAAAGTGGATATACTGACACCTCAGTGTAATGGTTCTACAAATCTAGCTGTTCTTTTAATAATATTTGATTGGGTCATATACACAAAAGTTAAATACATAATACAGGTCTTCACATTATTTATGTCTTAAGAGGCCCTAACAAAGACAGCACTGAAGACAAGCATTTAGCTTAAGAATATGAGCAAGGTACTATTATTAGACATGAGATTCCAGAGACCACTCTGCACAAAGGTAATTTGTAATGCCAGACTGTAATTGGCCTTCAGTCTCAGCAGGACCCAAGGAAATCTAAGAACTAGTCTTTTAACTCTGGTGCAATGACAATATTGGACTGCAAGGAGATCCAACCAGTCCATCCTAAAGGAGATCAGTCCTGGGTGTTCATTGGAAGGACTGATGTTGAAGTTGAAACTCCAATACTTTGGCCACCTGATGCGAAGAGTTGACTCATTGGAAAAGACCCTGATGCTAGGAGGGATTGGGGTCAGGAGGAGAAGGGGACGACAGAGGATGAGATGGTTGGATGGCATCACCGGCTCAATAGACATGGGTTTGGGTGGACTCTGGGAGTTGGTGATGGACAGGGAGGCTTGGCGTGCTGCGGTTCATGGGATTGCAAAGAGTCAGACATGACTGAGCGATTGAACTGAGCTGAACTGAATGACAGTATGGATGTCACTTCTGATTAATCAATGATGGAAGGACTGTGACTACTAATTGTGCAGGCAGCAGCTTTAGGCTCCATTCTGTGGAGATCATCACAACACAGATTAGAGGCTGCAAATTCCCCAATATTAGTGTCATGTTCTTGCAAGGTAGCCCCAAGGCACATCTATAGGAACACTTCTTTATTCAATTAAGATCCTTCTTAAAATATAGCTCAGGGCCAAGAGTTTTCAAAAGTAAAGTCTAAGGTGAATATTCCCCTTAGATGCTTTAACCCACTGGCTTTTCTAGTACAACTACATATCAAGTTAATAACAGAAATATTCACACACATGCTATTTCTTGTATATGGAATCTAACAAGATGCTGCAAATAAACTTACATACAGAACAGAAATATACCCACAGACATAGAAAGCAAACTTATGGTTACCAGAGGGGAAAAGCAGAGGAAGGGGTAAATCAGGAGTTTGGGGTTAACATATACCCATTACTATATAAAATAGATTGCCAACAAAGAACTACTGTATAGCACAGGGAACTATATTCAATATGTTATAATAACCTAGAAAAGAAAAGAATCTGAAAAATATGTATGCATAACTGAATTGCTTTGCTGTACACCTGAAACTAACACAACACTGTGCATCAACGATAGTTCAGTGAAAAAATAGTCAATATGATCGACTTCTTTGAAAAAGAAAAAATTTTGTGTAAATTAAGTGCTTGTAAGAAAACAAAATACTGCAATTCTCAATAGAGGCATGTTGCTTTGGGGGTTTCTTAGAATAGTTTTTGTGTGTGTGTGTGTGCGTGTGGAAGAGACTTGAAATGTAAATATTTATCAAAAGACAGCGTGTCTAAAAGATTCTTTACCCCTAGAGTTAGAATAATATGTACATGCTCCTTCTTTATGCGACTGTAGCAGCTTCTACTTACTTTTGTCTGCACTTCTTACTGTGCTTGGATTGGAAGATCTGTTTCATTTTCTGTTCCCCTTATTAATTTGTAAATGTGTGAAGAGCAGCAGGATTATAAATCTATCTCTTTATTCCAAGATTTAGTGCCTAGTTATAATCAATAGGATTGATTGATTAGAAAGAATAAAGCCAATAAGGAATGAAACATCTATCATTTGGCTAGATTGATCTAGGGCATGATGTAAATGAGATCACAGATGTGAGTTTATGCTGGATCAGGGCCAGATGGTTACTCAAAGATATTATCCCATGACCTTGTAACTGTCCTTTACTGTAGGCAGCTGCTTTGCAAATACTGGTGCATCAGAGAAAAATCTTGCCGCTATTAACTCAAGAGGATGAACCCTAGATATGCTGGTTACTATCACCATTGTATCAAGTTCAACTCCGTGTCTTTTATCCTCTATCAATTAGAGAGCATTACTTCTTATAGGGTAGTTGTGAGGATTGAATGAATTAATACGTGAAAATATCTAAAGTAGTAATTAGAAAAAATTTAGAAATGTTTTCACTTGACTACCCTTGGAAAAAAGCAAATTTGCCATGATATTATTTGGACAGAGATATTTTAGAGAGGATTTAAGAATCAGAAGAATAGTTGAACTACATGGATGCAAAATTTCCATTCTTAAAATGAGATTCTATTATTTTAATTCTTATTTCAAAGATAAAGAAGGTAAGGTACAGAGGATAAAAAAATCTACTGTATGGCCATCTCTTACTCATCTTTTGCGATTCAGCTAAAACATTGTTACTTCAAAAAGGACTCCATAGATCCCACTTCTTCTGATCCATATTCTCTCCCCTAGCACTCTATTGCTCTTATCGTAAGTTGTAGCTCTCTTTAATTATTCATGTCAGTATTTATTCAGTGTCTTTATCCCACACTAGATTACAAGCTACATGAAGGTAGAACCCAGGTATTTTCCTCCCCATAAAAGGCTAGCACTGGAAAAGGTCAGCTTTCATTCCAATCCCGAAGAAAGTCAGTGCCAAAGAGTGTTCACACTACCGCACAGTTGTACCCATCTCACACACTAGCAAAGTAATGCTCAATATTCTCCAAGCCAGGCTTCAACAGTATGTGAACCGTGAACTTCCAGATGTTCAAGCTGGATTTAGAAAAGGCGGAGGAACCAGGGATCAAATGGCCAACATTCATTGGATCTTTGAGAAAGCAAGAGTACCATAAAAACATCTACTTCTGCTTTACTGACTACACCAAAGCCTTTGACCATGTGGATCACAACAGACTGTGGAAAATTCTGAAAGAGATGGGAATACCAGACCATCTTACCTGTCCCCTGAGAAACCTATATGCAGGTTGGGAAGCAACAGTTAGAACTGGACATGGAACAACAGACTGGTTGCAAATTGGGAAAGAAACACATCAAGGCTGTGTGTTATCACTCAGCTTATTTAACTTATATGCAGAGTACATCATGTGAAATGCCAGGCTGGGTGAAGCACAAGCTAAGATTGCTGGGAGAAATATCAATAACCTCAGACACACAGATGATATCACCCTTATGGCAGAAAGTGAAGAAGAACTAAAGAGCCTCTTGATCAAAGTGAAAGAGGAGAGGGAAAAAGTTGGCTTAAAATTCAACATTCAGGAAACTAAGATCATGGCATCTGGTCCCATCATTTCATGGCAAATAGATGGAGAAACAACGGAAACATTGGCACACTTTATTTTTCTGGGCTCGAAAATCACTGCAGATGATGACTGCAGCCGTGAAATTAAAAGATGCTTGTTCCTTGGAAGAAAAGCTATGACCAACCTAGACAGCATATTAAAAAGCAGAGACATTACTTTGCCAACAAAGGTCTGTCTTGTCAAAGTATGGTTTTTCCAGTAGTCATGTACAGATGTGAGAGCTGGATAATAAAAAGGCTGAGCACTGAAGAATTGATGCCTTTGGACTGTGGTGCTGGAGAAGACTCTCAAGAGTCCCTTGGACATTCAATCCTAAAGGAAATCAATCATGAATATTCATTGGAAGGACTGATGCTGAAGCTGAAACTCCAATACTTTGGCCACCTGATGTGAAGAACTGACTCCTTGGAAATGACCCTGATGCTGGGAAAGACTGAAGGTGGGAGGAGAATGGGATGACAGAGGATGAGATGGTTGGATGGCATCACTGACTCGATTTACATGAGTGTGAGCAAGCTCTGGGATTTGGTGATGGACAGGGAAGCCTGGTGTTCTGCAGTCCATGGGATCGCCAGGAGTTGGACAGGACTGAGTGGCTGAACTGACTGAGAGGCTAGCACAGTTCTTGGCTCACAGAAGGCTCTCAAATACTTGTTGAATGAATAGACATCAAATTAATTAATTAACCTATTTGCTTATGTCAACTTATGAAAAGGATTTGACATTCGTAAAGGGTAATGTATTATCCATTCATTTACTTACTCATTTACTCATTTACTGTGGGCTTCGCTGGTAGCTCAGTGGTAAAGAATCTGCCCGCCAGTGCGGGAGACATAGATTCAGCCCCTGGGTCAGGAAGATCTCCTGGAGAAGGAAATGACAACCCGTCCCAGTATTCTTGTCTGGGAAAGCCTATGGCTGGAGGAGCCTGGCAGGCTAGAGTCTATGGGGTCATGGGAGAGTTGGACACGAATGAGTGACTAAACACCAACAAAACATTTTACGATTTTGTTTTTATTGAAAAAATTAATATGAAGTGTTTACATCTGGCTAATTTTTGTCTTTTTTACTGCTACTTCTATCACTATTCTTGATGACTGTAACAGCAATGAAAATGATTAGTTCAATACTCTGGCCCCTGAGGTCCCTGATATCCTTAACTCTGTAGTTCTATTCTATCCCACCTTAGTTACCCCTATGGAACTTATCCGAGACCAGTATTTTTCAGACTGCAGCTTATGATGGTTCAGTGACACTGAAAAATAATTTCCTAATTCGAATTTTTGAATGGAATGGAATAGAATTGAAAATTGAGTACATTTAAAAATTGGCATTGTTTTGTAAACATGTGTACATGAATACTAAATATGTACGTCAAATTCCTTTCTTTTTGAGGATTGGGGTCAAAAAAGTTTGTAAAATACTATTCTGGACATCATTATCCTCATCAGTAACTGCAGCACCTCTGAAACCTTAATTTTAAGCAGTCTTCTCTTTGTTTACTACTGTTTTCCTTCTAAGCTCTCTTTCTCCAGTAGGTCCATCTGAGCATTTTATTATCCCGTGCAGACTCCCAATTCATTGCCTCCAACACTCTTACTCTGCAGTGTTTCCTCCTTCTCACTTTCTCCTTGCCCAGGTTACACTCCATGGTCTATCACATTCATGAAAATTATCCTCATCTCCCTTGCTATACTTTCTTTCCCCGGTTATCTGCCCACTCCGTACTATACCTGATCAGCCTGGAATGTGGATGTAGATTTGGAGACAAACTTTTGTGACGTGGTCTCACTTTGCATTTATGACCATATATCTCAAAGGAGGCCTTAGAATTACCTAGCCGTCTTCCTGAAGTTCCCTAATCTGTTTCCCAGCTCTGAGATGCCTTCATGGCTTCTTTCTCCATTAACTTCCAGTATCCCTCATTTCCCAAGGAAATAAGTAACATCATAATACAATTAGGTCATCTATCCGTGATCAAATTTCTGCCACGCTTTCTTTCTTACCCACATGCTCTTCTTCTGTGACAATAGACTGCTGTCGCTGTTCCTTAAAACCAAATCTCCCACTTGCTACCTGATATATCCCCTGTGAATTCCCCATTCTTCCTTTCATTTCTTTCTTTCCTTTTTTTTTAAAGTCACAAACAGATCATAATAATCTAGCTGGGACAAACACTACTTTGTTTTTGGTTTGGGGTTTTTTGTTATTGTTTTTTATGCTTCATGTCTTGCTGGGTGTAATAGCAGAAGGAATGAGTGAATTGGGAAAGCTGGGCTGGGGCTGATGGGACATCACAGTTGTTGCCTCAAGCAGCCAGAAGCAACTCAGCATCCTTCTGTGCCAACTGAGGCTCCAAAATTGAAAAATAGATAAGAGAGGATGAAGGGGGAGTAAGAATACACTCTACTTCTTTAATGTTCTGAGAACTGGCTCTGCATCTAAATTATTATTATGCAGCATGCTTTTTTCTAGTAAAGCTGTCAAGCGTTTCTGGGAAAGTATAACAGGATTCCTCTCCTTGCTCCTACGACCCCCATTGTTTCTTAAAATATGATTTGCATCTCCACTCCTTCCCACAGTTATTATCCTGATGTAGAAGATGGGGCGAGTTTAAAGGTCTTTCCTCACTGGGACCTTGAGTACTCATTTGCAGAGTTTATGGGAAAGAAGATCCTCTTTTTCAGTCTCTTCTGATGCATGTATTTCCATTTCCTGACCTTTCCAAAAATGACCCTGTAAGAGCAGTAGTTTTATGGGATGAGAAATGATGTGGACAGTTCAAACTTTTTACCATATCACGTCTCAAAACTGACCTCATGGTCATCCCTCAAGAGACTCTTCTTACGACAGGTTCATTCACCTAGGGGAATTCATGGCTGCCAGAGTTCCTTGCAAAGCATGACTTAGAGAGATCTGCATTCTATTTCATTTCCTCCAGAATGTGTTAATGACATTTTAGTTCACATTTTATAATATTTTAAAGTGCTTTGTCAGCTGTGATTTCCTTTTATTCTGGAAATGACTTTAGAAGTCATATAAAGGGGTAACTGAGACTTGGAGAGGTTAAGTTGTTGAAGTTACTGGATTATATTTGGTCAACGTTAATTAAAGCAGAACCTGGTGGTAAGGTCCAAATTTTGGAATGTCTATCTCTGAGTTTTTACTTATTCCATAATTGTATTACTTTATTTTATAAGGGTCCATCAGTGTTTATCTTCTGCCTTTTTAAGGACCTTAAACAATGGCAACCCACTCCAGTACTCTTGCCTAGAAAATCCTATGGACGGAGGAGCCTGGTGCAGGCTACTGTCCGTAGGGTCACAAAGAGTCGGAAAAAACAGAGTGATTTCACTTCACTTCAAATAGCCTCAAGTGAAAAGTCCATGTGGTTAGACAGATAACATGGGTTGCAACTGAGTGAGGAGGGAGAGGGGCCAGAGTGAGTCCTAGTGCATGAAGACTAGGAAGCAAAGGCAAGTTTACAGGTGATCAGGAGCTAAAATAGGTTCGCTAGGGCAGAAGTGACATAAGAGAAGCTGATAGGAGCAGACTTGGCCCAGAGCAGTGAAAGGGATGCCTTAACTCATTAAGGCGTGTTAAAAATGTATCTGATGTACCTTTGGGAATAAAACGTTAAATGATCTACGTCAATTCTCTTGCTTTAACTTTGAGAAAAGTAATAGTCCAAGAGGTTAGGTAACTTACTGAAGGTTAAAAGTAAAATTCATAGCAGCCCTGGGACTGGAATTTAGATTTGATTTGTGACCCTTATGCTATTGTTGTGCAACACTGAGTCGGGTCTGACTCTTTGTGACCCCCCAGACTGCAGCACATCAGGCTTATCTGTCCTCGACTATCTCCCAAACAAACCCTGTAGCTTGTATCTCCTACTCCCCCACCTCTGTTTTGCCACCCGCCCCCAGTAACCACAGATTGTCCTCTATATCCGTGAGGCTGCTTCTTTTTTAAACCACATTCACTAGTTTGTTGTATTTTTTTAGATTCTGTGTATAAGTGATCCATGCAGTATTTATCTCTCTCTGTCTGACTTACTTCACTCAGCATAATGCCCTCTGAGTCTACCCATTATTACTGCAAATGGCAAAAATTTATTCTTTTTAATGGCTGAGTAGTATTCCATTGTAGCCACACCATATTTTAAAAGAAAACTGTTTTCCCTCTACTTCTCTTTCCTCGATTCTATAGACTGGAACACAGATAGGATGATGATCCAGCAGTGACAATGAGGGTGAGGGAAACAACCTACAAAAATGTATAAGGACAGTAAGTAAAATGGACAATGAAAATGAATGAACCTGAGTCACGAGTGGTTTTGAAAGCAGAATTCCCATCAGAGGTAGAGCAACAGTAAGGTAGATGATGGTGATAAAGATGATGATGATGGTGATACTGTATCTTGGATCACCTACACATATTTGGATTGTTATGAAATATTTTATTTTATTTGAGCTATTTTATTTTTGGGCCTCTTTGTTGCTGCAGTTTAGCTGTAATAAAACTGATACAAGCATCACTGAAATTTCTTCACATCACTTGAGATTCTGGGAAACAGATTTTTTCCCATGCACCTTCCCTATTCTCTAATAAAAATGTTAAAATGGCAAGCAAGTAAAATTTTAAACATGGAACTTTCCTCAAATTTTGTTTATTACAAGTTCCCTTACCTTCTTTTACTTTGTTGCAACATCTGCTAAGTCGCTTCAGTCGTGTCCGACTCTGTGCGAACTCATAGACGGCAGCCCACCAGGCTTCCTCGTCCCTGGGATTCTCCAGGCAACAGCGCTGGAGTGGGTTGCCATTGCCTTCTCCAATGCATGAAAGTGAAAAAAGAAAGTGAAGTTGCTCAGTCGTGTCCGACTTTTAGAGACCTCATGGACCACAGCCTACCAGGCTTCTCTGTCCATGGGATTTTCCAGGCAAGAGTACTGGAGTGGGTTGCCATTGCAATATGTACACTTATATATCTTTGGGGGAGATATGTTTGAAGGGAGAGAAAAGAGTACAAAGAGCATGATGGCCAGGTCATACATAAAATGACCCACAACCTGCAGCAAACTTCTCAGGCTATGCTCCTTATCCACAATAAGCAGCCTAAGAAACCAACCTGCTATCAGTCAGACTTGTAGGAAGTCAGACTTCCAGTACTTAATTCATAACTGACAACTTCTCTGATTTTTGCCCCCACTTTTAACTTAGAACCAACCAGAGAAAGCCAAATAGGCTCTCCTAGCCAATTGCAGTTGGAGAAGGAAATGGCAACCCACACCAGTATTCTTGACTGGAGAATCCCATGGACAGAGAAGCCTGGCTAGCTATGCTCTGGGGTTGCAAGAGTCGGACATGACTTAGTGACTAAACCACCACCAGCCAATTGCAGAGGGATAACCCATTTCTAGTTAGCTCAACTACAGTTTACCCAAGCCAGCAGAATTACAAACATGACATACCCAAAGCCCTTCCTTTTTTTTCCAGTATAAATTTCCAACTCTGTCTGCCTATAAGTTTCTGCCAAAACCCAGGTGACAGTGGCTGACTCTCTTGCTATAGCAAGCTCTGAACAAGTAGCTTTGCTTGTTCTCATTTGATTGGTCTCGATCTGTTTCCACAGAAAGCTTATGGAATCATACTCTTAAAGCAGATTTTATAAGCAATCCCACCTGTTTCTCAAGAGAGAGAAAAGTTGGTAGCTAAACTTATAAAAGTTCCAGAAGATGAATTTTCCAAAGGGTCTTCTGAGTGTC